>CAWUFW010000621.1:600000-1185000 GCA_963921515.1 Calotriton arnoldi | reverse complement strand
AGTTGGCCCCTGAGGACCACCAGCAGCGAAGGGGACTTTAATCCCCATTCAAGAGCGCGCCAGGGAGTGCGTTTGCAGAGTGGTGGGGAAAGGGGGCGTGGCCTGCTATGAGAACTTTGCAATGCTGCTGTGTGGGACTTACTGGAGGTAATAGGAGGGGTAGTTGGCCCCCAAGGTTGTCCTTGGGGGACAACTACCCCTCCTGTTATCTCCACTAAGTCCAACACAGTGGGATTGCTAAGAGGTCTTCGGAGGCCACACACACCCTTTCTCCACCACTCTGTAAACGCGCCTCCTGGCACAGTACTGGTAGGGGGATGAAGTCCACTTTACTCCTGAGGGACTTTGGGGGCCAAGAAGCCCTCCTGGTACCTCCTGTAAGCCCTACACAGGGGAAATCCTGAGCGCTGGTTGGAGGCCCAGCCCCCTTTCTCCACCACTCTTCAAACTTGTAATTTAATAGGTCTCGCATTTGCAAGACTTAGAGCTATTGGCGTTGTAAATGTAAAAGTTTTTTACTAATGTGTTTTGGAGTGGAGTGGATGTACGTTGTGTGTAGTGGAAATATGTGGTATGTTAAGCAGTAAAATTATGTGGATAGAAAGTATGTGGTATTTAGTGTATAGGAATTATGTAGAGTGGGATTATGTGTTATGGAGAGCAATTATGTGGTATGGTAGTCTATGTTGTGGAGTGGTAACCTCAGGTTTAGTCTTCCTCGTTTCTGTAGAAGCTAAAGTATGAACTCAATGAGAAAAAAAAGAAGGCATCACTGAGGAGCACTTTTGGACCTAGTCAGAGGTATGAGCAGGGCCACTGGAATTATGCGACTGTTTGGCTGCACCAACCTTCGCACAATTATACATTTTCCGCATTAGCCACCTAATCCATTATGTGCTGCCTAATCTGCAGATTTGAACAGAAAAAGCCTTGTTTCTAGCTCAAACGGCTCAAACGTTACCAAAAATGCAGCGACAAGTGTTACAGCGTGGTGGAAGGTCCTTTGTAAACCTAGAATGGTCACCTGTTACTTATTGCTAAATGTGGGTGTTAAATTGGTACTAAGGGTGTGCAAGCCACTCTTGCTTCTTTCTGCACCTCTCTTGCCTCTTTCTGCATTTCTGTTGCTTCTTTTTGCACCTCTTTTGCCTCTTTCTGCACCTCTGTTGCCTCTTTCTGCACCTCACTTGCTTCTTTGTGCACCACTCTTGCCTCTTTCTGTACCTCTTGCCTCTTTCTGCACCCCTCTTCTCTCTTTCTGCACCCCACCTGCCTCTTTCTGCACCTCTGTTCCTTCTTTCTGCACTTCTTTTGTTTCTTTCTGCACCTCTCTTGCTTCTTTCTGCACCCCTCTTGCCTCTTTCTCCACCTCTCTTCCCCCTTTCTGCATGTCTGTTGCTTCTTTCTGTACTTCTCTTGCCTCTTTCTCCACCCCTCTTCCCTCTTTCTGGATCTCTGTTGCTTCTTTCTGCACTTATCTTGCGTTTTTCTGTACCTCTCTTGCTTCTTTCTGCACCCCTTGTGCCTCTTTCTGTACCCCTCTTCTCTTTCTGAACTCCTCTTGCCTCTTTCTGCACCTCTGTTCCTTCTTTCTGCACTTCTTTAGTTATTTTCTGCACCTCTTTAGCTTCTTTCTGCACCCCTCTTGCCTCTTTCTCCATCCCTCTTCCCTCTTTCTGCACTTCTGTTGCTTCTTTCTGTACATCTCTTGCTTCTTTGTTCAACCTTCGTGCCTCTTTCTGTACCCCTCCTCCCTCTTTGTGCACCCCTCTTGCCTCTTTCTGCACCTCTGTTGCATCTTTCTGCACTACTCTTGCTTCTTTCTGTACTTCTCTTGCTTCTTTCTGCACCACTCTTCTGTCTTTCTCTACCCCTCTTGCCTCTTTCTGCACCCCGGTTCCTTCTTTCTGCTCTTCTTTTGTTTCTTTCTGCACCTCTCTTGCTTCTTTCTGCACCCTTCTCGCCACTTTCTCCATCCCTGTTCTACCTTTTTGCATCTCTGTTGCTTCCTTCTGCACTTCTCTTGCTTCTTTCTGCACCTCTGTGCCTTCTTTCTGCAACCCTTGTGCCTCTTTCTGCACCCTTCTTCCCTCTTTCTGCTCCCCTCTTGCCTCTTTCTGCACCTCTGTTCCTTCTTGCTGCACTTCTTTTGTTTCTTTCTGCACCTCTGTGCCTTCTTTCTGCAACCCTTGTGCCTCTTTCTGCACCCTTCTTCCCTCTTTCTGCTCCCCTCTTGCCTCTTTCTGCACCTCTGTTCCTTCTTGCTGCACTTCTTTTGTTTCTTTCTGCAACTTTCTTGCTTCTTTCTGCACCCCTCTTGCCTCTTTCTCTATCCCTCTTCCCTCTTTCTGCACCTCTGTTGCTTCTTTCTGTACTTCTCTTGCCCCTTTCTTCACCCCTCTTCCCTCTTTCTGCACCTCTGTTGCTTCTTTCTGCACTTCTTGCTTTTTTCTGCACCTCTCGTGCCTCTTTCTGCACCCCTTTTCCCTCTTTCTGCACCTTTCTTGCCTCTCTCTGCACCTATGTTCCTTCTTTCTGCACTTCTATTGTTTCTTTCTACAGCTCTCTTGCCTCTTTCTACACCCCCTTGCCTCTTTCTCCACCCCTCTTCCCTCTTTCTGCACCTCTGTTGCTTCTTTCACCTCTCTTGCCCCTTTCTTCACCCCTCTTCCCTCTTTCTGCACCTCTGTTGCTTCTTTCTGCACTTCTCTTGCTTTTTTCTGCACCCCTCGTGCCTCTTTCTGCACCCCTTTTCCCTCTTTCTGCACCTTTCTTGCCTCTCTCTGCACCTCTGTTCCTTCTTTCTGCACTTCTTTTGTTTCTTTCTACAGCTCTCTTGCTTCTTTCTACACCCCCTTGCCTCTTTCTCCACCCCTCTTCCCTCTTTCTGCATCCTTGTTGCCTCTTTCTGTACCCCTGTTGCCTCTTTCTGCACCTCTGTTCCTTTTTCCGCACTTCTTTGTTTCTTTCTGCACATCTCTTGCTTCTTTCTGCACCCCTCGTGCCTCTTTCTGCACCCCTCTTCCCTCTTTTTGCACCTCTGTTCCTTCTTTCTGCACTTCTTTTGTTTCTTTCTGCACCCTTCTTCCCTTTTTTGCATCCCTCTTGCCTATTTCTGCTGTTCTCTTGCCATTTTCTCCACCTCTCTTGCCTCTTTTTGCAGTTTTCTTGTCATTTTATGCACCTCTCTTGCCTTTTTCTGCACCTCTCTTGCCTCAGTCTGCCCACCTGTTCCCTCTTTTGCACCCCTGTTGCCTGTTTCTGCAACTCTCTTGCCTCTTTCTGCACCTCTGTTGGTTCTTTTGCACTGCTCTTGCTTCTTTCTGTACCTCTCTTGCTTCTTTTTGCACCACTGGTGCTTCTTTCTGCACCCCTCTTCTGTCTTTCTGCACCCCTCTTGCCTCTTTCTGCACCCCTGTTCCTTCTTTCTGCTTTTCTTTTGTTTCTTTCTGCACCTCTCTTGCTTCTTTCTGCACCCTTCTCACCACTTTCTCCATCCCTGTTCTACCTTTTTGCATCTCTGTTGCTTCCTTCTGCACTTCTCTTGCCTCTTTTTCCACCCCTCATCCCTCTTTCTGCACCTATGTTGCTTCTTTCTGCACTTCTCTTGCTTCTTTCTGCACCTCTGTACCTTCTTTCTGAAACCCTTGTGCCTTTTTCTGCACCCTTCTTCCCTCTTTCTGCTCCCCTCTTGCCTCTTTCTGCACCTCTGTTCCTTCTTGCTGCACTTCTTTTGTTTCTTTCTGTAACTTTCTTGCTTCTTTCTGCACCCCTCTTGCCTCTTTCTCCATCCCTCTTCCCTCTTTCTGCACCTCTGTTGCTTCTTTCACCTCTCTTGCCCCTTTCTTCACCCCTCTTCCCTCTTTCTGCACCTCTGTTGCTTCTTTCTGCACTTCTCTTGCTTTTTTCTGCACCCCTCGTGCCTCTTTCTGCACCCCTTTTCCCTCTTTCTGCACCTTTCTTGCCTCTCTCTGCACCTCTGTTCCTTCTTTCTGCACTTCTTTTGTTTCTTTCTACAGCTCTCTTGCTTCTTTCTACACCCCTTTGCCTCTTTCTCCACCCCTCTTCCCTCTTTCTGCATCCTTGTTGCCTCTTTCTGCACCCCTGTTGCCTCTTTCTGCACCTATGTTCCTTTTTTCTGCACTTATTTTGTTTCTTTCTGCACATCTCTTGCTTCTTTCTGCACCCCTCGTGCCTCTTTCTGTACCCCTTCCCTCTTTTTGCACCTCTGTTCCTTCTTTCTGCACTTCGTATGTTTCATTCTGCACCCTTCTTCCCTTTTTTGCATCCCTCTTGCCTCTTTCTGCTGTTCTCTTGCCATTTTCTGCAACTCTATTGCCTCTTTCTGCACCTCTCTTGCCTCAGTCTGCCCACCTGTTCCCTCTTTTTGCACCCTTTTGCCTGTTTCTGCAACTCTCTTGCCTCTTTCTGCAGTTCTCTTGCCTCCTTCTGCACCTCACTTGCCTCTTTTTGCACCTCTGTTGGTTCATTTGCACTGCTCTTGCTTCTTTCTGCACCTCTCTTGCAAATTTCTGCACCCCTCTTGCCTCTTTCTGCACCCCTCTTCTCTTTCTGCACCTCTCTTGCCTCTGTCTGCACCCTTCTTGCCTCTTTCTGTACCTCTGTTCCTTATTTCTGCACTTCTCGTGCTTCTTTCTGCACCCCTCTTGCCTCTTTCTGCACCTCTGTTGCTTCTTTCTGCACTTCTCTTGCCTCTTTCTGCACCTGACTTAGAGGTAGTTTTAATCCCCCTGCCCTATTATGAACTAGGGCCTTACAGGGGAGGTCATGCCAATCACAGGGGTACCCTAACCCATAGTGTACCCTAGTGTATGTAGGTGTTTTCACTGTATTCTAAGTGTCTTTCGGCATAGCACTGGCTCCAGGCCTGGTTAGTCAGAGTCAGTTACCACCACTATCAGTCAGCAACAAGTTAGGGGCACAGGATGACTTTGCAACAAGGCCTCTTTCTGCACCTCTGTTGCCTCTTTCTGCATTTCTCTTGCTTCTTTCTGCGCCTTTCTTCCTCTTTCTGCACATGTCCTACCTCTGTAGGCATAGTTAGAAATTAGCATTTAAAAAACCTTAGAAATTCACTGAAAAAACCATAGGTTTCAGGGACGTTATAGTTAGAAATTAACATTTAAAAAACCTTTGAAATTCACTGAAAAAACCATAGGTTTCAGGGACGTTATAGTTGGAAATTAGCATTTAAAAAACCTTAGAAATTCACTGAAAAAAACAGGTTTCAGGGAGGTTGTAGTTAGTTGGACATTTCACTCGTACAAAACCAGAGAAATTCGGCCGTTATAGTTAGTTGAGCTAACTATAACTCGCGCCCCCGCAATGCACTGCTGATGACGTCACATATTACATCATTCATGACATGGTCAGTGACATCACTGATGACATCTGAAATGACATCACTGATGACATCATCCACTTGATAATCTGAGGCACCTCCTCATGCCCTAATATAACCTTTGATACTTTGATACACCCACTCTAAAATACAGACTACCATTTTCAAAACCATAGACACACCAATACCAGTTACTACATACCCACTCACTGATTCCTAGGTCTACACACACATCCACTCATTCACCCATACAGTCACTCATACATGCAGTCACTCATCAATACAGCACTATCATATGCACTCATACACCTATACAGACACTCACACACCGCCACCCATCCAGAGTTACTCACACACCTAGTCAGTCATGCAAAGAATCAATCACACTCCCATTTACTCACCTATACAGTTATACACACACACCACCTCACTTATTCAAACAGATACTAACACATACTTACTCTCTTATACAATCACTGATACAAGCACACACTCATTCATACAGCCACTCTCACAATCACTCACTCTCACATATAGTCATTTATATACTCCAACACTCACATATACTGCCTTTTACATATGTAGTTACTCAAACATGAACTACTGAGACATCCATTCACTAACCAACACACCCATACACACACTCACCCACCCATACAGCCCTTCACAGATGCACTCTTGAACCCATACACCCTGTGAATCACCCACTCACACATCTATGCACAAAGTTACATACCCCCCACCCACACAGACACTCAGGCACCCATACAGATACTCAGACAACCAATCAATAACCCATATAGACACTCATGTAGCTACTCACCAACCCATGCAGCCGCTGACAGACTGATACAGACATTCACACAGATTAGTCACTAACCCATGCATTCAGTAAGACACGTTTAATCACTCACTTATACAGTCAGTCACGCACCTACTAAATCATCCATTCAGACACTTATACACCCACTCATTCTTCAATACACCTTGGCATATATATATATATAAAACATATTTAAACTTTACAGAAACACACAGTCACTGGATGCTGTCATCAGTGATGTAATTTGAGATGTCATCAGTGATGTCACTGACCATGTCATGAATGATGTAATATGTGACGTCATCAGCAGTGAATTGTGGGGGCGCGTGTTGTAGTTAGCTCAACTCACTATAACAGACGAATTTCTCTGGTTTTGTACGAGTGAAATGTCCAACTAACTATAACATCCCTGAAACCTGTGGTTTTTTCAGTGCCAGCACGCGTGTTAGAGGACCCGTTCTTCAAGTGTCCTGAGGATTGTTGGCAACGTGGCAATTTTTTTCACCGAGGGATCGGATACCGCAGGACCGCCTCAGAAGCAGGCAAGTGGCCACTGTCAGGCACAGACCGTGACTTTACGGGGAGACGGGAAGATTACATTCCCGTTACACGGCCCGGTTTGTCTTTGTGAATGGGGCAGAACGTTGGGGACCCGAGGGAGTCCTGGACATTAATTTAGGGGTTCCTTTTTTTTCAACATTAAGCCCCCCCCCCTTGCCAGGCACAGCAGCGCTCATGCGAGCGGACTCCTGACTCCACTAGCGGTACTTACCGGTACATGGAATTATGGTAGTTGCAGTCCCCAACACCAGACTGCAGCTGCATCCAATCAAGTGGAGCCAGCAGCCCTCCTACAAAAGGGAGGGCCATAGTATTTCAAGGGAGGAGACAAAATGGAACTTTTGACTGCAAGCGGCATCTGAGGAAGGCACACACAAGCCGAAATGCATTATGCTGAGCAATTGTCATTAAAGGAACTCCCAAACGTATCCCCGCTGTGTCCTCTGGTTCCTTGTAAGGAGTGATCGATTTGTTGATGTTTTCACGCGCTGCCAGCACGCGTGTTAGAGGACCCGTTCTTCAAGTGTCCTGAGGATTGTTGGCAACGTGGCAATTTTTTTCACCGAGGGATCGGATACCGCAGGACCACCTCAGAAGCAGGCCAGGTAAGTGGCCGCTGTCAGGCACAGACCGTGACTTCACGGGGAGACGGGAAGATTACATTCCCGTTTCACGGCCCGGTTTGTCTTTGTGAATGGGGCAGAACGTTGGGGACCCGAGGGAGTCCTGGACATTAATTTAGGGGTTCCTTTTCAACATTAAGCCCCCCCCTTGCCAGGCACAGCAGCGCTCATGCGAGCGGACTCCTGACTCCACTAGCGGTACTTACCGGAACATGGAACTATGGTAGTTGCAGTCCCCAACACCAGACTGCAGCTGCATCCGATCAAGTGGAGCCAGCAGACCTCCTACAAAAGGTAGGGCCATGGTATTTCAAGGGAGGAGACAAAATGGAACTTTTGACTGCAAGCGGCATCTGAGGAAGGCACACACAAGCCGAAATGCATTATGCCGAGCAATTGTCATTAAAGGAACTCCCAAACGTATCCCCGCTGTGTCCTCTGGTTACTTGTAAGGAGTGATCGATTTGTTGATATATATATGTATATGTATGTATATATATATATTCACTTAAAAACCATAGGTTTTAGGGACAGTTATAGTTAGTTGGACATTGCACTCGTACAAAACCCGTGAAATTCCCCCGTTATAGTTAGTCCAGCTAACTATAACTCGCGCCCCGCAATGCACTGCTGATGACGTCACATATTACATCACTCATGACATGGTCAGTGACATCACTGATGACATCACTGATGACATCTCAAATGACATCACTGATGACATCACTGATGACATCATCCAGTGACTGTGTGTTTCTGTAAAGTTTAAATATTTTTAATATATATAGGAAAAGACGTATTGAAGAATGAGTGGGTGTGTAAGTGTCTGTATGGATGATTTAGTAGGTGCGTGACTGACTCTATAAGTGAGTGATTTAACGTATCTTACTGAATGCATGGGTTAGTGACTAAACTGGGTGAATGTCTGTATCCATCTGTCTGTTGCTGTGTAAGTGGCTGCATGTGTTTGTGAATAGCTACATGAGTGTCTATATGAGTTATTGAATGCTTGTCTGAGTATCTGTATGGGTGCCTGAGTGTTTGTGTGGGAGGGGTGTGTGCAACTCTGTGCATAGATGTGTGAGTGGGTGATTCACTGGGTGGATGGTTTCAAGAGTGCAACTGTGATAGACTGTATGGGTGGGTAAGTGTGTGTAAGAGTGTGTTAGTGAGTGAATGTATGTCCCAGTGGTACATGTGTGAGTAACTACATATGTGAAAGGCAGTATATATGTGTGTTGGAGTATATAAATAGCTATAAGCGAGAGTGAGTGATTGTGATAGTGGCTGTATGGATGAGTGTGTGCTTGTATCAGTGATTGTATAAGAGCGTAAGAATGTGCTACTATTTGTATGAGTAAGTGAGCTGGTGTGTGTATAACTGTATAGGTGAGTAAATGGTAGTGTGTTTAATTATTTGCATGACTGACTAGGTGTGTGAGTACCTCTATGGATGAGTGGCGGTGTTTGAGTGTCTATATAGGAGTATGAGTGCATATGATAGTCCTGTACTGAGTGACCGTAAGTATGAGTGACTGTACGGGTGAGTGAGTGGATGTGTGCGTAGACCTAAGAATCAGTGAGTGGGTATGTAGTTATTGGTGTTGGAGTGTCTATGGTTTTGCGAATGGCAGTCTGTAATTTAGAGTGGGTGTATCAAAGGTTATATTAGAGTGTGAGGAGGTGCATCAGATTATCACGTGGATGATGTCATCAGTGATGTCATTTGAGAGGTCATCAGTGATGTCATCAGTGATGTCACTGACCATGTCATGAGTGATGTAATATGTGACGTCATCAGCAGTGCATTGCGGAGCGCGAGTTATAGTTAGCTGGACTAACTATAACGGGGGAATTTCACGGGTTTTGTACGAGTGCAATGTCCAACTAACTATAACTGTCCCTAAAACCTATGGTTTTTTAAGTGAATTTCAAAGGTTTTTTAAATGCTAATTTGTAACTATAACGTCCCTGAAACCTATGGTTTTTTCAGTGAATTTCAAAGGTTTTTAAATGCTAATTTGTAACTATAACATGTCTGAAACCTACAGTTTTTTCAGTGAATTTCAAAGGTTTTGTAAATGACAATTTTTAAATGTATTAATTGTTATATAAATTTTTTTCATACTGATTTCCAAATTTTTTAGAAACAATTTTTTTTTACATATTTTATTTTTTAAATTACATTGTAATTACATTATACATTACATTACAAAAAATACTTTCTCAGAATGAATTACTTTAGTTTAATTACTTTGCACATAGGCAATAGACTTTTAAGTACAGTAGTTACAGTTGTTGCAATGGGCAACACATTTTCAAACACAATGCAACATTCAGCTCAATGTGAATTTCTAGTTAAATGCAATTAGTTACTTTATGGATTACTTTTCTAACCACATTACTGGATCCTAGATTCAGTCCTGGGACATCTCCTGTAAACAGTTGAGTAAAAGCGTTTTGGTTACAGTCGTGATTTTTAAGGAATATTATTGTACTTTAAAAGTTCACACTTAGAAACTTTTTCTCATAGAATCACCAATGTTATCCTATGGAAGGAAATTCACTTAGAAGTTAAAAACTGTTATCGTTACTTTTTCTTACTCAGTGTTGGATCCTGGATCCAGCACTGGTGCATCTCCTGTAAACAGTTGAAAGAATGCGTTTAAGTCATACAGGCGATTTTTAGGAATATTTGTAGTTTGTGAAAATCGACACTGAAACTTTTCTGCTGAAAACCAGACAATGGATTCCTATGGAAGGAAATTCAAGTTACTGGTAAGTACGGTTAAAATTACTTTGGAGGATCAGTACTGGGCTGAAAGATGCAGCACTGAGGTCTCTCCTGATAACAGGTGAGTAAATCGGAATTCGTATTTCGGCTGATTTTAGAGGAATATTTTAAAGTTCCAAAACTCCACACTTAGAAGAATTTCCAAGTGAAACCAGTCAATGTTAGCCTATGGAAGGAAATTCAAGTTACTGGTAAGTACGGTTAAAATTACTTTTCAGGACCAGTACTGGGCTGAAAGATGCAGCACTGAGGTCTCTCCTGATAACAGGTGAGTAAATCGGAATTCGTATTTCGGCTGATTTTAGAGGAATATTTTAAAGTTCCAAAACTCCACACTTAGAAGAATTTCCAAGTGAAACTAGTCAATGTTAGCCTATGAAGGAAATTCAAGTTACCGGTAAGTACGGTTAAAATTACTTTTCAGGACCAGTACTGGGCTGAAAGATGCAGCACTGAGGTCTCTCCTGATAACAGGTGAGTAAATCGGAATTCGTATTTCGGCTGATTTTAGAGGAATATTTTAAAGTTCCAAAACTCCACACTTAGAAGAATTTCCAAGTGAAACCAGTCAATGTTAGCCTATGGAAGGAAATTCAAGTTACTGGTAAGTACGGTTAAAATTACTTTTCAGGACCAGTACTGGGCTGAAAGATGCAGCACTGAGGTCTCTCCTGATAACAGGTGAGTAAATCGGAATTCGTATTTCGGCTGATTTTAGAGGAATATTTTAAAGTTCCAAAACTCCACACTTAGAAGAATTTCCAAGTGAAACTAGTCAATGTTAGCCTATGAAGGAAATTCAAGTTACCGGTAAGGACGGTTAAAATTACTTTTGAGGATCAGTACTGGGCTGAAAGATGCAGCACTGAGGTCTCTCCTGATAACAGGTGAGTAAATCGGAATTCGGATTTCGGCTGATTTTAGAGGAATATTTGTATGTTTCAAAAATCAACACTTAGAAACTTTTTCAGCAAAAAGCAGGCAATGATATCCTATGGAAGGAAATTCAAGTTACTGGTAAGTACGGTTAAAATTACTTTTGAGGATCAGTACTGGGCTGAAAGATGCAGCACTGAGGTCTCTCCTGATAACAGGTGAGTAAATCGGAATTCGTATTTCGGCTGATTTTAGAGGAATATTTTAAAGTTCCAAAACTCCACACTTAGAAGAATTTCCAAGTGAAACCAGTCAATGTTAGCCTATGGAAGGAAATTCAAGTTACTGGTAAGTACGGTTAAAATTACTTTTCAGGACCAGTACTGGGCTGAAAGATGCAGCACTGAGGTCTCTCTTGATAACAGGTGAGTAAATCGGAATTCGTATTTCGGCTGATTTTAGAGGAATATTTTAAAGTTCCAAAACTCCACACTTAGAAGAATTTCCAAGTGAAACTAGTCAATGTTAGCCTATGAAGGAAATTCAAGTTACCGGTAAGTACGGTTAAAATTACTTTTGAGGATCAGTACTGGGCTGAAAGATGCAGCACTGAGGTCTCTCCTGATAACAGGTGAGTAAATCGGAATTCGGATTTCGGCTGATTTTAGAGGAATATTTGTATGTTTCAAAAATCAACACTTACAAACTTTTTCAGCAAAAAGCAGGCAATGATATCCTATGGAAGGAAATTCAAGTTACTGGTAAGTACGGTTAAAATTACTTTTGAGGATCAGTACTGGGCTGAAAGATGCAGCACTGAGGTCTCTCCTGATAACAGGTGAGTAAATCGGAATTCGTATTTCGGCTGATTTTAGAGGAATATTTTAAAGTTCCAAAACTCCACACTTAGAAGAATTTCCAAGTGAAACCAGTCAATGTTAGCCTATGAAGGAAATTCAAGTTACCGGTAAGTACGGTTAAAATTACTTTTGAGGATCAGTACTGGGCTGAAAGATGCAGTACTGAGGTCTCTCCTGATAACAGGTGAGTAAATCGGAATTCGTATTTCGGCTGATTTTAGAGGAATATTTGCACAATGGTGAAGGGAGGGGGCGGGGCCTGAGGTGACATGTGTGCAAACGCGCCCCGTGGCGCGTTTTAAGTTGGGGGATTAAGTCCCCTTGAATCATGAGGGTCCCTACGGGCCAACTAGCCCACCAGGAACCTCCAGTATGCGCCAGGGGCTGCGTTGCAGAGACATGTACAGAGGCCACACCCCTTTTACACCTCTCTGCAACGCAGCTCTGTCGCGCTTTCTGGACGTACCTGTTGGGCTAGTTGGCCCCCAGGGACCCTCAGGATTGAAGAGGATTTAATTCCCCATCTTAAAACGCGCCACGGGGCCTGTTTGCACACATGTCACCTGAAGCCCCGCCCCTCCCTTCACCACTGTGCAAACGCGCCCCGTGGCGCGTTTTAAGTCGGGGGATTAACTCCCCTTGAATCCTGAGGGTCCCTGGAGTCCAACTAGCCCACCATGTTCCTCCAAAAGCGCCACAGAGCTGCGTTGCAGAGAGGTGTAAAAGGGGCGTGGCCTCTGTACACCTCTCTGCAAGGCAGCTCCCTGGCGCATACTGGAGGTTCCTGGTGGGCAAGTTGGCCCCCAGGGACCCCCAGTATTCAAGGGGAATTCGTTCCTCTCTGCAAACGCGCCAGGGGCGTGTTTGCAGAGTGGTGAAGGAAGGGGGCGGGGCCTGTGGGCCAGATCGTTTTTTTTTTTCCCCCTCAAGGGGGCCGTGTGGCACCCCTTCCTTTTTCCTATTTTTAGGCCCTGGGGACCCCATCCCCCAGGGCCTTACCCCTTTTTTTTAAATTAAAATAAAAAAAAAAAAATGGGAAGGGTGCCGCGTGGCCCCCCTTCCCTGGGCCTGTATTGGCCCCGGGGACCCCATCCCCCGGGGCATGGCCTCTTTTTGTTTTTATTTGGAGGGGGCTGCGTGGCCCCCTCCTCAGGCCATTTAAGGCCCCGGGGACCCCATCCCCGGGGCCGGCCTTGCACTTTTTTTTAATTTTTTTTAATTTTTTTACTTTGGGGAGGGGGGCTGCGTGGCCCCCCTCCCGGGCCACTACTTGCCCCGGGGACCCCATCCCCCGGGGCCTGGCCTCTGGTTGGGGACTGTGGGGGTCCCCAATCCCCCACAGTACCGCCGGCTCCCCGTGTCTTACGGGAGCCGGCATTGCTTTACACATGGGGAGCTGCTAAGATGCAGCTCCCCATGTGGAAAGCATCGGCTTTGGATATTGGAAGAGAGAGCAGGTTTCCTGCTCTCTCTTCCAATATCCAAAGCAAGTTTGCAATGACAGGACGGGAGCCGCGAGGCTCCCGTCCTGTCATTGCAAACAGCAGTGTCCCGGGGTAGGCACCCCGGGACACTGCAGGAGCCGGCCCTGGTGGGTGGCGGTCCCCAGGGCCACCACGGGCTCCAGGAGGGGGCCGCGCGGCCCCCCTCCCTACATCGAGAAAGCCCCGGGAGGTGGTGGTCCTCGGGGCTTGGGGGTCCAAAACGGACCCCCATTTTCATTTTTCTTAGTGCCCCGGGAGGTGGTGGTCCCGGGCGTGTGGGGGCTGGAGCCCCCCACACAGGTTTTTCAAATATAAAAAAGAAGCCCCGGGGAGGTGGTGGTCCTCGGGGCTGCGGGAGGGCTCAGAGCCCTCCCGCACCATTATCCATAAAGCCCCGGGGGTGGTGGTCCCCGGGCTTGGGGGCCCTTAGAGGCCCCCACACATAAAATGAACCCCCCCCCAGCATGCCCCCGGGACTTGGCCCACCCGGGGCCAATTACATCGAAGCGCGGGAGACCGCGCCGATTTTTTTTTTTTCGGCAGGGTTCGCGCTCCCTGAGCGCATCCTGCCGATTTAAAAAAAAAAAAAAAAAAAATATTTTTGCCCAGGGGGTCCTTGTGGGACCCCCTGAGCAGACCTAGGGGGTCAGGGTGTTTCTACCCTGCCCCCTTTGTGCGCTTTGCGCACTTGTTTCTGTCCCTCGGTTCTACCGAGGGACAAAATGGCTGCCAACACTTCCTGATTTGGAGTGTTGACAGCCAATTAACATAAAGCTCGTGCTCGGGAGGATCCGCGGCCCTAGATATACCTATCTTTTTTTCTTTTGATTTTCTCAGCAACTACTGAACGGATTTACACCATTTAACAAAAGGGTTCTTTCTGAACCAAGAACTACCTCTTTGCCAAATTTGGTGTAATTCCGTTCAGCAGTTCGGGCTGTAGCCATGTCTAAAGTTTCCTATGGAAAATTGCATGGGGAAAACGCGTTTTGGGACCCCCCTTTTTCTCGGCCCCCACTTGACGAATCCCCCCGAGACTTTCAGGGTAGGAGCGGACCGGAGCGGGCCACAAAGTTTGAAAATTTTGCGAAGATACGTCAACCGGCAAGAGAGTTATTTCAAATAGAATGTCGCGGATTTCCTATGGATAATAGGTTGTAACTATAACTATCTACTGGCGACCGCCAGTAGATAATATATATATATATACATACATATACATATATATATATGTATATGTATATACTCGCTGCCGCAAGAAGGAACCACACTCCAGGTTTCTTTTTGAAGTAAATTTAATACGACTGACGCGTTTCGACCTTCCCGGTCTTCGTCTGAGTCACTGTCCACACACGGACGTGCTCTGCTTTTTCAAAACAACAGTGATTGTGTAACTCATAAACATAGAAGACAGACCTTGTGGAAAGAAAAGAGTTAACGCACTCTTCAGAAGAAAACAGACTAATATTCCTTTGAAATTAAAGCAATATGGCAGTATTCCCCAAAATATCTGGAAAAACACCACAATTATTTATAAATGCATTGGGTATTGAAATGATGTCAAAAACAATTAATAGTTCAACAATCATGATCTTGGCCAGTGCCAAATGCAAAAACAATTGATAATCCCATCATGATAAACATTAACGGTAAAAAGATATATATATATTCAGTTTCATTTTCATAATACTCTAGAGGTAGTAACTCTGTGTTCAGCCGCCCAGTGGCGGATACACTCCTATGATATGTGATATTGTCCACTTGGTCTAACCTTACTACGAGCTTCTCAGCTCGGATACAAAATATAGTGCCAAAAAAAAAACATAAAAAGCTGTCTAACAGAAAAATAAAGCAAACCCCTTTCCCTGTGCTGTTTCATCCCTACCATCTCGCACAGTGTTTATAAACACAGAAAAGTCACCATTCATTCATGAGAGGCCCCCAGAGGGGGGTGTATCCAAAGAAGACTACCCTAGGTGCACATGGAGCTCCTCATCATGGTTGAGGCCACCAAGGTACTTGCTTCCCAAACGGATGATGTAATCCGACTCCATTCTTCTCAACTTTCTTTCTCTATCTCCCAATCTTGTGTGACTTGGAATCCTGTCAACACCAAAAAAGGACATTTTAGAGGATGCATTGGCAACAGTCCCATGCATTAGTTCACAATGTTTGGCCAAAGTGTATGTCATGTCCTTGTTTCTGACAGCACGGAGATGTTCAAGAATTCTCTTTGTCACAGGGAAAATAGTGCTGCCCACATACCCGAGACCACACACGCATACCAGAACATACACCACATAGTCGCTGTTACAATTCATGAACTTATGTATCTTGGATGTTCTGCCTGTTGCGAGCCTGTATGTTTTGACATTAGTACTATTTGCACAGGCCTTGCATCTTCCACACTTGAAAAATCCTGGGAGTTCCCTCAACCAAGATCCCGTTTGGTTTTTATTCAAATGGCTGTGTACTAAAATGTCCCTCAGGAAGTTGCACTTACGGTATGTAATACGCGGGCTCGGACTCACCAGTCTACCAATGATTATGTCAGACCTGACTAAGTGCCAAAGTTTTTTCACTATATTCTGTATAGCTTTAGACTCGCAGTTAAGGGTGGTAATCAGTCTGTCTTCTTGTTTCTTACTCTCTTTGAGTTTAAGTGTCAGAAGACTGTTTCTGTTCACATTGAAGCTTTTTCAAAGGCTGCCCTGATAGTTCTTCTGGCATAGCCCCTGGTTCTAAATCTGCCAGCCATGGTATTCTCCTCTGCCACATACGCTTCCCTAGTACTACAGTTTCTTTTTGCTCTTAAAAGTTCCCCATAGGGGATGCTTCGTTTTAGGTTGTCAGGATGGTAGCTCCAGGTGTGCAAAATGCTATTGCCCACAGTTTCTTTTCTATAAAGTTTCGTGGTAATCGCCTCATCCTTCACCTCAATCTGAACATCCAAGAATTCAATGGTATCTCTGTGAGTCTTACTCATAAATCTCAATTTCAAGTCATTAGTAGCTATACTAGCCAGGAAATCATTCAGAGATTCCTGTGGACCGTCCCAGATGAGAAATATATCATCTATGTAACGAGTCCACAGGATCAAATGCCCAAGCCACTCTTCATTCCTCTCATTCCAAATATGCTCCGCCTCCCACCACCCCATTAACATACAGGCGTAGCTGGGAGCAAAGCAACTTCCCATCGCAGTCCCAGTGAGTTGTTTATACCATTGTTCCTCAAATAAGAAAAAGTTATTTTCAAGGCAGAACCGCAACATTTTAATTAAGAGCATGAAATGATCATACATGGCTAACAGTCTATCTCTGATGAAGTAGCTGCATGCTTCAAGGCCTAGTTTATGTTCAAAACATGTATAAAGTGCAAAAAACATCCACCGTGGCAAGTATATATGATTCCTTCCACGGGATACCCTGAACCTTGCAAATGAAATCCATGCTGTTCCTGCAGTACGAGGGGAGATTGACAACATAAGGGCATAGGAAATGATCAAGGTAGATAGATGAGTTCTCAAGCAAACCGTTGTTGGCAGATATAATCGGTCTACCAGGTGGATCTGTGGGATACTTGTGCACTTTAGGTAGCATGAAAAAGACCGGGGTGACAGGATTCTTTACCATCAGGAATTCCAGTTCATTAGTAGTGAGCATTCCTTTCTGGTGCCATTCACTCAAAAGACTGTGGTAACAAGTGATTGTCTTGTTATACTGGGCAAAATTAGATCTCAGGTAGTTCCCCGAGTACTCTGACTCCTAGCCTTCCTGTATTCACCCAGATCCCATAACACAACATTTCCACCTTTGTCGGATGGTTTAATCACAAAAGTTTCTGCTTTCCAGAGTGACTCAAGGCCTTTTCTCTGCCCCTCCGTTAGGTTCTCAGCAAAATGATTTTTGCCAAGTTTGCATACTTCCATGAGATCATGAAGAATTACCTCATGAAAGGTGTCAATGTTGTCGGGTAGGGTCACAGGGTTAAATCTGGATCTAGGTTTGAAATAATTTCTGCTTCTTCGATCAGTCATGATACCCATGTTGCTGAGTAATTCTTGGTCACTCTCCCAGTCTGTCATCCCCAGATCCATTTCTCTTAGAGATGCCAAAGTCTCAATGTCCCCAATTGATAAAACATCTGCCACTGGATCAGGAGTGACCCACATAGTTTCCCTTGGGTTCCCCCTTTCGTTCTTAAGGGCATGTATTTTGAGGAGTTTCAATTTTCTCACAGACAGAAAAATATCAATGCGTGTGCGTGAGTATTCAAAATTCGCAATAGGACAAAAGGACAGACCAATTTCAAGGACAGAGCGTTCATCAGGTGTAAGCACATGAGAGGATAAGTTAACTATCGTAAGGTTATTCTCACCTATCATTGTTTGTTCCGTTTGCTTTGCTATATATATATTCAGTGAAAAAACTAAATGTTAAAGTAACGTTATAGTTAGGTGAATACGTCAGTGACATTAACGTTTTGAACTAAAAAAAGACAGAATTTCACCAGTTATAGTTAGCAGAGCTAACTATAACTTGCACCCCTGCCATGCACTGCTTATGACCTCACAAATTACATCACTCATGACATGTTCTATGACATTATTTATGATATCTCTGATGACATCTCAAATGAAATCACTGATGACATGACTGATGACATCATCCAATGAGTGTTTTAGTTTGTTTTTTAGTTTACATAGCGGCGGGTATCTACCATATTACTTTTCTTCCTAAATTTGTACAGCCTGTGTCCAGCTAAAGGGTGTGTTTACAAAACGCATGTGCTTCTAATGCATCATAGGTATGTAGAGGTATTGAACATGCTATAATTCTTTGTATTGAAGAGTAACTCTGTGTGCAGATGACAGTTGACAACTTGTGTCTAGTATGTTCGACACAGGGTTTTTGGTTCTGCAGAAAAAAGTTTCCAACAGAGCAAAGATTCTACATAGTAGATAATAAGTGTTGTAAGCAGCATTGAGTTATTAGACAGAATTGTCTTAGCCTGACAATTTCTACATAACATAGGAGACTGTGTGCACCAGGTACTAATCTATGTACATGTGCTTCTTTTGCTTCAGAAGATGGGCTTTCTGTAAAGTTTTCACCATAGTATATAGGCTGCAGGTAATATAATCTTTAGCACCTTCAGACCTTGGTTATTTTAAGCAAATAGTGTCTTTTTTACAATTGTTGCATAGAATGTACACTGTTCTTAGTAGATATTTTTTAAATCTCTGTGGTGTATTTCTCACGAGAGTGACACTGTTCATTTCTCAATGTAGGTTTGGTGACTGTGAGGGGTTTGATACAGATACAAATAAAGTCTGTCCATAGTAGGGCATTAAGTTTGGGACAGACATTCAGTATTTTTAAGAACTTGGCTTTCTCTGAACAGTTGTATACATATTGAACACTGTATGCAATGAGGGTTTCCCATATATCTGTGGTTGATTGTTAATGTGAAGCACGTTATCTGTGAAGTGTATGGTATAGGGTCAATGTGGCACATAACCCATGCTTTCTACACCTAAGGGAGTAGTTTATGTGATGGCATTAATGATACCTCATATTATTCCGAGCTATTTTGTACTTGCATTCAAAACAGATCTTTTTATCACACGTAACTATAACATTATTTTAACCTTTGTTTTTTTTCAGTGAGTTTCAAGGATTTTTAAAAAAATTAACGTAATATTTAATTACCATACGTAAATGCAACACCCCGCCGCGCATGGTCAAAGGGATCCCCATCCCAGAGCCTTGTGAGAACCTGGGAACCCCATTCCCCAGGGCCTCACAAAAATAAAGGGGAGGTGATGTCCCCCTCCACGACCGGTTCTTGCCCCCGGGGCCACTCCTTTAAATAAGGGGGAGGGGGCTGCATGCCCCCGTGCTGTTATCGGCTCCAGTGCCCCCATCTCTCTGGGCCCTTACAGTGAAAGGTGGGTGCCCTGGTGCCCACCCAAGGATCCACATAGTCGCTAGTGGCTGCGGGGGGAGCCCCAAAGTCCCCATTGCTCAGCTGGCTCCCTGCATGCAGCGGGAACAAGCATTGCTCCCTCCCGGAGGGAGCAGCTCATAACGATGCTCCCTCCGGGAGGGAGCAAATTTTGATCTGTTTCCGTGCTCGCTTCTGTGTGGGCAGAGAAACAGATAAAAAGTCTACTTCCAACAGGTGGGACCATTTTTAAAACTCCAGCCTGCTGGGAGCGAACTTAATATTTGCTCTCGTTTGACAGGAAATTAAAAAATGCTCCTGCCAAGCAAGAGCAAACACACGGTGCGGGCAGGGAAACCACTACATCCTAGGGGTGGATGCCCTGGGAAACAGCTACCAAGCCGGCACTAGAGGATGGGGTCCCCCGGGGCTATTAATGGCTCTGGGAGGGGGGCCGCATGACCTCCCCCATTTTGCTAAATTGCAGCCTCTGGGTGGGCTCCTGAGGTCTTTTGAGGCTCGGGGAGGGGGGCTGCACAGTCCTCTCCCGTATAAAGTGATTTTGCCCCTGGGGATGGGCTCTCAGGGCCTCTGGAGGCTTGGGGAGAGTGGGTCGCATGGCCCCACTCTACATATAAACAAATTTTGGTCCAGGGGTGGACTCCCCGAGGACTTTTGAGGCTCAGGGAGGGGGGCCACGTAGCCCACTCCCCTTTAACAAAATAGCCCCAGGGGTGGGCTCCCCGGGGCATAAACCTTGTGAACGCGGCCCAGTCGGCATTTTGTTTTTTATTTTGCTGCTTTTTTTTGCCAATTTCTTTTCTTTTTGGCCCCAGGGGGCGTCCTTATGGGTCCTCCCGATGGGGTCTAGTGGGTCAGGGTATCCCTACCCTGTCCACTTACATTATTATTTTTGCTTAACTTCAGGACAGGGGACTTAGGGCCACATGTATGAAAAAAGCATTTAGCGATTACCAAATAGCGATTTTTACCGAATTGCTATTTGGTAAATAGGTAATCGCTATTAGGTAATACTACTCCATTAGTTCCTATGGGCCTAAGGCCCATAGATGCAAATTCTTTTGCTTTAGCTAATTTGCAATTACCTAATTGGTAATCTTAAATTAGGAAATGCAAAGCCAAGGGTGCCCGGGGGCCTAAGGCCCCCCTGAAGCACCTCCAAAAAAGAATAATGCACATCTAAAGTGCACACATGACCTAGGGGCATGTGTGTTCTACATTGCACTTTGAAAAATGCTTTTTGTGTGCATTTTTCCAAATTTGCAAATGGTTACTTTCGACTTGAAGTCGATGGTTATAGCATTTTCCTAAATGCACAGTTTGCATTTAGTAAATGCTTGGCACATGTGCTAAGGGAATCGCAAATTGCGATCCCTTATTTGTGGTCGCAATTTTAGGTAATCGTTATTTTTACAATAACCTAAAATTGTGACTACAAAGCCTTTCATACATCTTGAAAGGCTATTTTGCATTCGCAAACGGGTGAAATTACTGATTCACACTGTTTGCAAATGCAAAATTGTTTGCTAGATGTAGCCCTTAGTCCCTGAATTCTGTCATGTCTGCCAGCAACATTTTTCTCTTAATGCTGACAGCTAATTGGAGTTCTCACTTCCACTGGGGCGAGATGGCCCATGGAAATAAAGCTCCCTGTGCCAATCAGAATGCTCTATTTTTAAATTGCCGCTCCCGCAAGAGTCTCTCGAGGCTCTCACAGACCCAACTGTCCAGATGTACAATTTTTTTTGTACCTTCATTTCTCAAAACCCACTGAACGAAGCACAATCTGCGGACCAAGATCTGGCTTCCTGCCAAATTTGGTGTAATTCCGTTCAGCAGTTTTTCTATAGCCTTGTCTATGTAAAATGCATGAGGATTTTGTGTTTGGGACTGCTGCTTTTTGTCGGCCCCCGCATGAGGGATCACCCTGAAACTTTCCATGCACAAACTAGTCAAAATGTAGCAACTGTTTTCAACGTTTTGTGGAGATTCGTCAAACTGTGCCAAAGTTATTAGCAACGCAATAAACACTTCTCCTATGGAAAAGCAATCCTAACTATAACGACGTAGTGGCAACCTCCACTAGGTAATATATATATACCTCACCCAAGAGGAAACTTCGCTTTTGGAATTAGGACTTTCATTTTGTCCTGCTTCAGGATTTGATTACGCACAGGTCAGGATTGACCTTTATTTGTTCATTAGAAAATTAAAATGCATAAATCTGCTAAGACTCTACCGCGTATAATTTCAAAAGATGTCCCTTCTTGTGATCTAAAGATCGGGGAGGTGGAGGGACTCTTTGCCTTGGAAACCCTATATCGGGAAAGCGAGGGAGGGGACCCCAACATTGGGATGGAGCAAGTGATGAAAATTTGGGGATAGATATCAGGTCAACCAGTGGAAGTGGCTTCAAATCTAAATCCCGAGCAATCCCCCTAACTGCCCATGATAACTTGGATGTCCTCCATGAATTGGTGATCAAAGATCTGATGAGATTGATAAAAAATGGTGGAATGTATGCTGACAATCTTACGGTGGAACTTAGAAAGGCACTGCAATCTCTTAAAGATGACACTTCTATTGTGATCAAAAACAGTGATAATGGAGGAAATGTTGTGGTTATGGACTCGGACATGTATGAGCAGGAAGCAATGAGACAAATGGGGGATACAGATTGCTCTGAGGTGATTTCCATGGAAGAGTACAAAATTTGTGTAAGCACATTTCAGTCTCGGCTTAAACATTGGTATGATGAAACTATTTTAGATCAGGGTGAATAAAAAAATGTAAGATCAGGATATCCTAGAATCCCTTGTTTTATCTACTGCTGAAGGTGCACAAAAGGTTGACCAATCCCCCTGGGAGACCGATTGTCTGCCATATATATCAATTCCTTCCTATTCCCTTTTGTAAAAACACTCCCAGCTTATTGTAAGGATAGTGGTGACTTCCTTACAAAGATCCATAACCTAGTTTGGGCTGATTCCTACATAATGATAACATTGGACGTGACTGTTTTGTATACCTCCATTGAACATGAATTTGGGGTACATCCTTGTGAATATTTTTTTTAAAACAGACCAGCGTGTTTTCTTGAGCACAATCGCATGCTTATTGAAATGATGCGAATCTGTCTGGAGGATAATATTTTTATGCACAATGGAATTTTGTACAGACAAAAGTTGGGGACTGCCATGGGCCCCTGCTTTGCCAATTTGGTGATGGGCTGGTGGGAGAAGCAGGTGGCTTGGCTGATGAAAATTCAGAGTATGTGCAGAATATTCTAATTTGGACCTGGTACATTGATGATTTATTTTTTATTATGGAATGGGTCCAAACCCAAAGCAGTAGAGAACATAAGAATTTTGACCAATAATCCTTTTAATCTGAAATTTACAGCATCCATGAGCTCCAGTGAAATCACCTTTTTAGACATTTTGCTTCAAGTGAGGGAAGGTGGAATAAATACAACAGTCTACCGGAAAGTGACAGCAGGAAATAGCACTTTGCACTTTAAAAGTAAACATCCTAAAAATCTCAAAGTAAGCATTCCCTATGGGGAAACACTCAGACTGAAAAGAATCTGCAGTCAGGAACAAGAGTATAACAAACAATTGGAAAAAGTGAAAGGCAGGTTTTTAAAGAGAGGATACAGTATCAAAACATTAAACACGGCCAAGTTGAAATCTAAGAATATCACCAGGAATCAGCTACTTTATCCAAATATCCGGCCGAGTAAGGGTAACTCAGTCACCAGATTCATCACATGTTTAAACTTGATGTCTCCCAAAGTGTACCAGGTAATTAAAAAGCACTGGCAGATAGTGAGGGGTGATGCGGTAATAGGAGAAGAGTTGCCTAGATCACCGCCTATCACATACAGAAAAGTCAGGACTCTGGGAGACAATTTGACTCATAGCCGTAAACTAGATACCTGGTTATCTACCACCAAAGGATTTTTTAAATGCAACCACTGTAAAGCCTGCAGGATGGTGAGAAACGTCTCCGAGTACTCGTCTTCGGACGGTCAAAAGAGAAGGGTGAATGGATTCTATAACTGCAATACAGATCACTGTGTGTATGTGTTGTCTTGCCCAAGTCCCCTAATGTATGTAGGTAGTCCCATCTTTCCACTGAAGAAGTGCATATTGGAACATCAGCGAGCGATTAGGAATCATGATTTTAGTTATTCAGTGGCAAGGCATTTTTAAGATCAACACGAGAGTGATCCGGGATTATTAAATTCCTTTGCAGTAGACGGACTTCCCCAGAATGTAAGAGGAGGAAATAGGGTGATGAATCTTAGACGCTTGGAATCCAAATATATCCTAGATCTTCATACAAAATTCCCTGCAGGTCTGAATAGAGATGAAGAGATGGAAGTACATTTGGGTTGATTTTAGACAGTATGATGTGGCTTGACTGTTGTGCAGGAACTAGTGTGTTTCCCTACAAGATGTGACTGGCTGTAGGACCCTTACCTTAGATTTCATAAATTAGAGAGACCTTTTCCCCATGTATATACTCCCCTGCCAGATATATGTTTATTTATATATGAGTAATTATGGAAAATCTATGAATTGTTGAATCAAGTGGAATTGGTGTAGAATATTAAAAGATTGTGTTCTTTTGCTGCTATTGTGCTGTATTAGGATGATGGATGGCCCAGAATGACATTAGGTTAATGCGATTAAGGAATCATAAGCCTTCCATTAGTCGCAGCTGGATTAGGTGCAATTTGATGTATATAATGAGTATTTATGCTTCTACATTTGTAATTTTTCTTATATGCTAAAATATATATATATATTTATGCATATTTATTTATGTATTTTTATATTGGGTGTGCTTTTTGATAGGTTAATATATATATATATGCATATATGCATTCATATTTATTCATGTATTTGAAAGGGGGAGCTGTAACTGTGGTGTCTCTGTGGGGTATCTACAGGACTTTCCATGAACGGATGAATTTTCCGTACAGGAGTAAATATGGGCACTGGCCATGGAAAGCTTTGATGACCTCTATTTTCCCGTGTCTAAGTATTATGCACAATGAATTCAATTCAAATATATGTATATATAAAAAAACGTTTTTTTTAAAAATGAGCAAAAATGTCAAAATGTAAAAAACATACAAGGTAATTAACCCCAAGAAATCTCTATGTTTTCTATACATCATGGACTTTAGCGGTTTGTAAAAAGGAAGATAGACAAAATAACAAAATAAGCATGTGAGTATGTTGTCTATATCCATGATGGGGGGGTCTTAAAGCTCGCTCAGGTTATTGGTCTATGTAACTTTGAGAAAGGCTGGAGTCAGTACAGGCATGCTGCAATAAAGTAATTTAAATCTTGTACCTTGTCTGGAGTGCCCACTTCTTCCTTCGTTCGCCGAAGAACCATTTGGGAATATATATATATATATATATATATATTATCTACTGGCGGTCGCCAGTAGATAGTTATAGTTACAACCTATTAGCCATAGGAAATCCGCGACATTCTATTTGAAATAACTCTCTTGCCGGTTGACGTATCTTCGCAAAATTTTCAAACTTTGTGGGGCGCTCCGGTCCGCTCCTACCCTGAAAGTCTCGGGGGGATTCGTCAAGCGGGGGCCGAGAAAAAAGGGGGTCCCAAAACGCGTTTTCCCCATGCAATTTTCCATAGGAAACTTTAGACACGGCTACAGCCCGAACTGCTGAACGGAATTACACCAAATTTGGCAAAGAGGTAGTTCTTGGTTCAGAAAGAACCCTTTTTGTTAAATGGTGTAAATCCGTTCAGTAGTTGCTGAGAAAATGAAAAGTAAAAAAGATATATATATCTAGGGCCGCGGATCCTCCCGAGCACGAGCTTTATGTTAATTGGCTGTCAACACTCCAAATCAGGAAGTGTTGGCAGCCATTTTGTCCCTCGGTAGAACCGAGGGACAGAAACAAGTGCGCAAAGCGCACAAAGGGGGCAGGGTAGAAACACCCTGACCCCTAGGTCTGCTCAGGGGTCCCACAAGGACCCCTGGGCAAAAATTTTTTTTTTTTTTTTAAAATCGGCAGGATGCGCTCAGGGAGCGCGAACCCTGCCGAAAAAAAAAACAATCGAAGCGCGGTCTCCCGCGCTTCGATGTTAATTGGCCCCCGGGTGGGCCAAGTCCCGGGGGCATGCTGGGGGGGGTTAATTTTATGTGTGGGGGCCTCTAAGGGCCCCCAAGCCCTGGGGACCACCACCCCCCGGGGCTTTATGTAGAATGGTGCGGGAGGGCTCTGAGCCCTCCCGCAGCCCCGAGGACCACCACCTCCCGGGGCTTCTTTTTTTAATTAAAAACCTGTGTGGGGGGCTCCAGCCCCACACGCCCGGAGACCACCACCTCCCCGGGGCACTAAGAAAAATTACAATGGGGGTCCGTTTTGGACCCCAGAGCCCGGGGACCACCACCTCCCGGGGCTGTGCACTGAATGGGAGGGGGGCCGCGCGGCCCCCTCCTGGAGCCCTTGATGGCCCTGGGGACCACCACCCCCAGGGCCGGCTCCTGCAGTGTCCCAGGGTGCCTACCCCGGGACACTGCTGTTTGCAATGACAGGACGGGAGCCTCGCGGCTCCCGTCCTGTCATTGCAAACTGCTTTGGATATTGGAAGAGAGGCAGGAAACCTGCTCTCTCTTCCAATATCCAAAGCCGACTGCTTTCCACATGGGGAGCAGCATGTTAGCTGCTCCCCATGTGTAAAGCAATGCCGGCTCCCGTAGGACACGGGGAGCCGGCGGGACTGTGGGGGATTGGGGACCCCCCACAGTCCCCAACGAGAGGGCCAGCCCCGGGGGATGGGGTCCCCGGGGCAAGTAGTGGCCCGGGAGGGGGCCATGCGGCCCCCTCCCCCAAAAAAAAAAAAAAAAAAACGATCGGGCCCGCAGGCCCCGCCCCTTCCTTCACCACTCTGCAAACGCGCCCCTGGCGCGTTTGCAGAGGGGAACAATTCCCCTTGAATACTGGGGGTCCCTGGGGGCCAACTAGCCCACCAGGAACCTCCAGTATGCGCCAGGGGCTGCCTTGCAGAGAGGTGTACAGAGGCCACGCCCTTTTACACCTCTCTGCAACGCAGCTCTATGGCGCTTTTGGAGGTATATGGTGGGCTAGTTGCACCCCAGGGACCCTCAGGATTCAAGGGAGTTAATCCCCCGACTTAAAACGCGCCACGGGGCGCGTTTGCACAGTGGTGAAGGGAGGGGCGGGGCTTCAGGTGACATGTGTGCAAACAGGCCCCGTGGCGCGTTTTAAGATGGGGAATTAAATCCTCTTCAATCCTGAGGGTCCCTGGGGGCCAACTAGCCCAACAGGTACGTCCAGAAAGCGCCACAGAGCTGCGTTGCAGAGAGGTGTAAAAGGGGTGTGGCCTCTGTACATGTCTCTGCAACGCAGCCCCTGGCGCATACTGGAGGTTCCTGGTGGGCTAGTTGGCCCGAAGGGACCCTCATGATTCAAGGGGACTTAATCCCCCAACTTAAAACGCACCACGGGGCGCGTTTGCACAGATGTCACCTCAGGCCCCGCCCCTCCCTTCACCATTGTGCAAATATTCCTCTAAAATCAGCCGAAATCCGAATTCCGATTTACTCACCTGTTATCAGGAGAGACCTCAGTGCTGCATCTTTCAGCCCAGTACTGATCCTCAAAAGTAATTTTAACCGTACTTACCGGTAACTTGAATTTCCTTCATAGGCTAACATTGACTGGTTTCACTTGGAAATTCTTCTAAGTGTGGAGTTTTGGAACTTTAAAATATTCCTCTAAAATCAGCCGAAATACGAATTCCGATTTACTCACCTGTTATCAGGAGAGACCTCAGTGCTGCATCTTTCAGCCCAGTACTGATCCTCAAAAGTAATTTTAACCGTACTTACCGGTAACTTGAATTTCCTTCATAGGCTAACATTGACTGGTTTCACTTGGAAATTCTTCTAAGTGTGGAATTTTGGAACTTTAAAATATTCCTCTAAAATCAGCCGAAATACAAATTCCGATTTACTCACCTGCTATCAGGAGAGACCTCAGTGCTGCATCTTTCAGCCCAGTACTGGTCCTGAAAAGTAATTTTAACCGTACTTACCGGTAACTTGAATTTCCTTCATAGGCTAACATTGACTGGTTTCACTTGGAAATTCTTCTAAGTGTGGAGTTTTGGAACTTTAAAATATTCCTCTAAAATCAGCCGAAATACGAATTCCGATTTACTCACCTGCTATCAGGAGAGACCTCAGTGCTGCATCTTTCAGCCCAGTACTGATCCTCAAAAGTAATTTTAACCGTACTTACCAGTAACTTGAATTTCCTTCCATAGCATATCATTGACTGCTTTTTGCTGAAAAAGTTTCTAAGTGTTGATTTTGAAACATACAAATATTCCTCTAAAATCAGCCGAAATCCGAATTCAGATTTACTCACCTGTTATCAGGAGAGACCTCAGTGCTGCATCTTTCAGCCCAGTACTGGTCCTGAAAAGTAATTTTAACCGTACTTACCAGTAACTTGAATTTCCTTACATAGGCTAACATTGACTGGTTTCACTTGGAAATTCTTCTAAGTGTGGAGTTTTGGAACTTTAAAATATTCCTCTAAAATCAGCCGAAATACGAATTCCGATTTACTCACCTGTTATCAGGAGAGACCTCAGTGCTGCATCTTTCAGCCCAGTACTGGTCCTGAAAAGTAATTTTAACCGTACTTACCGGTAACTTGAATTTCCTTCATAGGCTAACATTGACTGGTTTCACTTGGAAATTCTTCTAAGTGTGGAGTTTTGGAACTTTAAAATATTCCTCTAAAATCAGCCAAAATACGAATTCCGATTTACTCACCTGTTATCAGGAGAGACCTCAGTGCTGCATCTTTCAGCCCAGTACTGATCCTCAAAAGTAATTTTAACCGTACTTACCAGTAACTTGAATTTCCTTCCATAGGATATCATTGCCTGCTTTTTGCTGAAAAAGTTTCTAAGTGTTGATTTTTGAAACATACAAATATTCCTCTAAAATCAGCCGAAATACGAATTCCGATTTACTCACCTGTTATAAGGAGAGACCTCAGTGCTGTATCTTTCAGCCCAGTACTGGTCCTGAAAAGTAATTTTAACCGTACTTACCAGTAACTTATATTTTCTTCCATAGGAATCCATTGTCTGGTTTTCAGCAGAAAAGTTTCAAAGTGTCGATTTTCACAAACTACAAATATTCCTTAAAAATCGCCTGTATGACTTAAACGCATTCTTTCAACTGTTTACAGGAGATGCACCAGTGCTGGATCCAGGATCCAACACTGAGTAAGAAAAAGTAACGATAACAGTTTTTACCTGCTAAGTGAATTTCCTTCCATAGGATAACATTGGTGATTCTATGAGAAAAAGTTTCTAAGTGTCAACTTTTAAAATACAATAATATTCCTTAAAAATCACGACTGTAACCAAAACGCTTTTACTCAACTGTTTACAGGAGATGTACCAGGACTGAATCTAGGATCCAGTCCTGTGGTTAGAAAAAGTAATCCATAAAGTAACTAATTGCATTTAACTAGAAATTCACATTGAGCTGAATGTTGCATTGTGTTTGAAAATGTGTTGCCCATTGCAACAACTGTAACTACTGTACTTAAAAGTCTATTGCCTATGTGCAAAGTATTTAAACTAAAGTAATTCATTCTGAGGAAGTATTTTTTGTAATGTAATGTATAATGTAATTACAATGTAATTTAAAAAATAAAATATGTAAAAGAAATTGTTTCTAAAAATGTAGTAAATCAGTATGAAAAAAATTAATATAAAAATTAATACATTTAAAAATTGTCATTTAAAAAACCTTTGAAATTCACTGAAAAAACCGTAGGTTTCAGGCACGTTATAGTTACAAATTAGCATTTTAAAAACCTTTGAAATTCACTGAAAAAACCATAGGTTTCAGACACGTTATAGTTAGAAATTAGCATTTAAAAAACCTTTGAAATTCACTGAAAAAACCAGAGGTTTTAGGGACAGTTATAGTTAGTTGGACATTGCACTCGTACAAAACCCGTGAAATTCCCCGTTATAGTTAGTTCAGCTAACTATAACTCGCGCCCCGCAATGCACTGCTGATGACGTCACATATTACATCACTCATGACATGGTCAGTGACATCACTGATGACATCACTGATGACATCTCAAATGACATCACTGATGACATCATCCACGTGATAATCTGATGCAGCTCCTCACACCCTAATATAACCTTTGATACACCCAATCTAAATTACAGAGTGCCATTCGCAAAACCATAGACACTCCAACACCAATAACTACATACCCACTCACTGATTCTTAGGTCTACACACACACATCCACTCACTCACCCGTACAGTCACTCATACTTATGGTCACTCAGTACAGGACTATCATATGCACTCTTACTCCTATATAGACACTCAAACACCGCCACTCATCAATAGAGGTACTCACACACCTAGTCAGTCATGCAAATAATTAAACACACTGCCATTTACTCACCTATACAGTTATACACACACCAGCTCACTTAATCATACAAATACTAGCACATTGTTACGCTCTTATACAATCACTGATACAAGCACACACTCATCCATACAGCCACTATCACAATCACTCACTCTCGCTTATAGCTATTTATATACTCCAATACACATATATACTGCCTTTCACATATTTAGTTACTCACACATGTACCACTGGGACATACATTCACTCACTAACACACTCTTACACACACTTACCCACCCATACAGTCTATCACAGATGCACTCTTGAAACCATCCACCAAGTGAATCACCCACTCACACATCTATGCACAGTCGCACACACCCCATCCACACAAACACTCAGGCACCCATACAGATACTCATAGAACCAATAAATAACCCATATAGACACTCATGTAGCTATTCGCAAATCCATGCATCCACTTACACACCAACAAACGGATACAGACATTCACACAGTTTAGTCACTAACCCATGCATTCAGTAAGATACGTTTAATCACTCACTTGTAGAGTCAGTCATGCATGTACTAAATCATCCATTCAGACACTTATACACCCACTCATTCTTCAATACGCCTTTCCCTATATATATTAAACATATTTAAACTTTACAGAAACACACAGTCACTGGATGATGTCATCAGTGATGTCATTTGAGATGTCATCAGTGATGTCATCAGTGATGTCACTGACCATGTCATGAGTGATGTAATATGTGACGTCATCAGCAGTGCATTGCGGGGCGCGAGTTATAGTTAGCTGAACTAACTATAACGGGGGAATTTCACGGGTTTTGTACGAGTGCAATGTCCAACTAACTATAACTGTCCCTAAAACCTCTGGTTTTTCAGTGAATATATATATATATATATATGTATATATATATATATATATATATACATATATATATATATATATATATATATATCTGCAAAGTTACCTTAACAGAGGAGCCCACCACACGGGTAAGTATTTGCTTTACAATTTATTCAAGGCTGTTTGGCAAAGTTGGTAGGATCCGCAAGCAGTCATTACGCCAGACGCGTTTCGGGCCCCTGCCCTTAATCATTGGCTATGAACATCCGTATGCAGGAAAACATCGTGAGCACCTGGTATTTGATTAAGTCCGCCGCCACAGTGGGCGCGGCCGTTCGCACGGCCTTCTGGTCATTGTAGTGCCCAAACTTTGTATTACTCCAGTGAGCTGTTAAACCTGCAACAAAAATAAAGTCCAATTATTTCCTCAGTGGGTGGCTTTGCTGTCCTCCATAATTTTGACAAGCACCTCGCTGCCTTGAAATAATGCACCCGTCCTGTTCGTAGTGACTACCGTTTGGCATCACTCAGGTCTGCGTTGCCACAGCGGGACTCCTCCACGGCTAGGAAGGCCGTTAAACATAAATCCGCAAAGTTACCTTAACAGAGGAGCCCACCACACGGGTAAGTATTTGCTTTACAATTTATTCAAGGCTGTTTGGCAAAGTTGGTAGGATCCGCAAGCAGTCATTACGCCAGACGCGTTTCGGGCCCCTGCCCTTAATCATTGGCTATGAACATCCGTATGCAGGAAAACATCGTGAGCACCTGGTATTTGATTAAGTCCGCCGCCACAGTGGGCGCGGCCGCTCGCACGGCCTTCTGGTCATTGTAGTGCCCAAACTTTGTATTACTCCAGTGAGCTGTTAAACCTGCAACAAAAATAAAGTCCAATTATTTCCTCAGTGGGTGGCTTTGCTGTCCTCCATAATTTTGACAAGCACCTCGCTGCCTTGAAATAATGCACCCGTCCTGTTCGTAGTGACTACCGTTTGGCATCACTCAGGTCTGCGTTTCCACAGCGGGACTCCTCCATGGCTAGGTCGGTTTAATCAAAAGTCAGGTGCTCAAAAGGTTTTCCTGCACATAAACATCCAAAGCCAATGATTAAGGGCAGGAGCCCGAAACGCGTCTGGCGTAATGACTGCTGTGCGGATCCTACCTACTTTGCCAAACAGCCTTGAATAAATTGTGAAAGCTAATACTTACCTGTGTGTTGGACTCCTTCGTTGAGGTAACTTTTGCGGATTGATATATATATATATATATATATATATATATAAATTTATACACATACATAAATATATATATAAATACATATATAAATATATATTATACTAGATAGATAGATATATGAAACAGAATTAAATGTCTTTGTGGATCTGTAAAAATGATCACAGTAATAAAGTTGTAGGTAAGGTATGACAACTACGTACCAAACTCAAATGTATTCAACTCATTTCAGTAGGATAAGCAGAGACCCAAAGCATAGATCCTGCAAAGGGGATAGGGCCTGCTTGGAGGTATAAATCTCTTAGCATAGAGGATGTCAGACAGTCTACACGCTTACTGGAGTGGCAGGCAAACATGGGAAAGTTTGAAGCTTCTTTGTGATACATGAAGGTTTTGTAGGAGGCAGACCAACTTAAAATGTATGCAAGAATAGATAGGCGCCTGTGTGATAATTTGAATATAGCCATAATATGCTCAAACTTCGTGCTGTCTTAACTAAGCCTGACTGTGGAATAATAAACAGTTCTTAGAGGTAGAGAATATTGATCAAGCAGACCCATCAATTTTATTGGTTAATATAATTTCTGGAAAGACTAGAGAGTCAGACTTTGATCAGGAGATTGGTCTTGCCAGTACCAAAAAGAAAGTGTGATGTTTTACTTGGGTGAACTGTTGCCCTCCAAGCATCCAACACCGAGAGACCATTCTGAAAGTGGTAGAGACCAGTTTGAGGCAACACACATTGATATAATTGCAGGGTTACAAGGAAACTGATAGATGGACACGTCATAGGCGCCTGCCAGATATCCCTTTGGTCCCATGTTCAGGTGAAATGGAATTTGTGACAGGATTTAACCATGTCCTTGAGTATCAGGTTAGATGTTAGCATGCACTGGTGGTTCCGAGTTTTCAGTTGAATTCCATCAAATGGGATGTGCCTATTGTCATTGAGTGGCATTGGGATCATGATTGCACACTGCTTACATACTGTGTTCTTTGTGTGCTCACTGTTGTTGGAGAGAAGGTCTCTTTTGTATGATGTTTGGTACAGTATATATTATGTGGTACTATGGGTTGGTTCATCAAGTGTGGTCTGTTGAATATGCTACACTATTTGTTAAGGCTCAGTATCAGTGCTTGGTCTTGTACCTTTCAGATTGTGTTTTAAGTGTTGAAGGATTATGTTTGTACATTTTGTTTCTGGCGTAAAGTGTTGGTGTCTATGGTGGCCTTTGGCACTGTGTATTTGGTGAGAGTATGGTTTCCTTGCATCTTTTAATAATAATAGTGGCACTTGTAGAGTGCAGCAGCTACCTCAACAGAGGTGTCCCGGCGCTGAGCGGAGATCGGGTAGGGTAACTGGGCCAGGAGCTAATCCTGGTTAAAGAGCCAGGTCTTCAGGATCTTTCTGAACTCCAGTTCAGTATCCACCAAATGCACATGTGCTGGCAAGGAGTTCTATAACTTGGCTGTCCTCACTGTGAAAGATCTACCTCCTCTTCAGGATTTTGCAAAACGAGGTACACAAAGCAAGTGCTGGGAGTTTGATCTTAGAGTACGTGTGGGTTGGTATGGGCACAACCTATGTCTGAGATACCTGGGCCCCTTATTATGTAGGGCACGGTGGGCTAAGGTCAAGGACTTGAACTCGATCCTTTTTGCAACTGGGAGCCAGTGCAGTTGCCTAATATGTGGAGAGATATGGTGACAAAACGGCACCCGGCGGATGAGTCTTGCTGCCGCATTTTGTACTATCTGAAGTCTGTGGATCAGATATGAAGGCAGCCCAAGGTACAAACTGTTCGCATAGTCCAGCTGAGATGTCACTGTAGCATCGACTACGACCCTGCGACTTTCCTCAGGTAGGAGGTGCAGGAATTTCCTAAGGCTTCTTAGTTTCCCGAAGCAGGCCGAAGAGATGTGCTGGACTTGAGTTACGAAGGAAAGGTCAGAGTCCCACTTAATGCCCAAATTCCTAGCGGAATTTGCTGGGATTGGGGGAGAGCCCAGTTCCGCTGGCCACCATAATCCTGCGGACGGGGGGGGGGAACTGACCAAAGAATAGGACCTCCATCTTATCCGCATTAAGTTTAAGTTTGTTAATGTTCATCCAGCATGCGATGTCCTTTAGACACCCCGATAATCTGGAGAACGAGTCCTCAAAGTGGTCTTTAAATGAAAACACCAACTGGGTGTCATCTGCGTAAGAGTCTGCTTTCACCCCACAGGTATCAATAGGAGTAAAGAGGGGTGCCAGATAGATATTAAAAAGTAGAGGGCAGAGGGCAGAACCTTGGGGCACACCGCACCATAATGGCTTGGGGTCCGATTGATGCAGTTGGAGAAAGACTCTTTGTGATCGATCTGTGAGGTAAGACCGAACCCAAGCAAGAATTGCCCCCTGCAGTCCTACCTGTTGAAGTCTGTCCAGAAGAATGTGGTGAGCAACCATGTCGAAGGCCGCCGACAAATCTAAGAGGATCAGCATCGCGGATGCACCTGCATCTACCGACATTCTCACTGACTCCGCCACCTCCACCAATGCTGTCTCCGTACTGTAACCTGACCGGAAGCCCGACTGAGTGTCCTGTAAGATGTCTTGTGCGTCTATAAAATTGGCCAGTTGCCGTTGAACCAATTTCTCTAACATTTTAGCAGATGCTGGTAACAATGAGATTGGACTGTAGTTACCAAGTTCCTTAGGATCTGCATTCGTTTTTTTCAACAATGGAAGTGAAAAAGCATGCTTCCAAATATCAGGAAAGATATTGGAAGATAGCAACGCATTTCAAATGTGGTTTAAGGCTGGGTTGATCCAGTGAGCCAGGGATCTGAATGTTTGGGTGGGCAGGGGTCAGATGGGGAACCTGACTTGCATTTTAAGATTCCGGCCATGGATTCCTGTAGGGATATAGGGCGGAACTCTGAGAGAGTTCCACTAGGTATGATATTGTCCACTGACTGAGATACCACCATATGCTCTCCATCCTGACAGCCAAGTTATAGAACTCCTTGCCAGCACAGAGCGGCAGACCCTGATGCAGAGATCTAGCCCGGGACCAGGGTTCAATTCCCGCCTCGGCGGGTCTTGGGCTCAATTTCCTCGGACCTGATAATACTCGCCTCGGTGCCTATTCTAATCATGGGTCCCACTCTGCAACTCTGGGCAATAGCTTGCTTAATCTCCACAACGGCCCCAACAGCGCTGGGATGCCTGGCTTCACCCTGGGGGTGCCCAGGAGTGGACATTTCACAGGGAAAAGCCAGGAAGGGTTCCACAGCGGTATGCGTACAGCGCCAGGACACCCCTTTGGGGGTATAAGTGCGCTTTACAAGTACAAATTTCATTTCATTTCATTTCATCCTTGAAAGAGGCATACACTTTCTGGATTTTCTCTTCAAAAAAGTTAGATAGGTCAGTATGTTATGTTATGTTATGTTAAGGATATTTATTAAGCGCTCGATTACCCGAGGGTGTCCTGGCGCTAGTTACCACTCCCCCAGCCAAAGCAAGAAAAAGAAGGTTATTTGTCAAACAGCCATGTCTTCAGGCCCCTCCTGAAGACCAGCAGGTCTGTTGTATTTCTGAGATAGACTGGAAGATCATTCCAGGCCCTGGCTGCCCCGCAATAAAGCCTCGGTCGCCCCACCTCACCCTTTTTGTGGCTGGAACTTTGACCAACCTGGCCCCAGATGACCGTAAGTTTCTATTTGGTAAATACCACTTAAACTGTTGTTGTAGGTAAGCTGGTCCTCTTCCCTGAAGTGCTTTGAAAACCATGCACAGGGATTTAAAACGCACACGGTTCCTCACCGGGAGCCAATGTAGTTTTCTGATTTCGTTGGAGATAGGGGCAAACTTAGGTGTCCCCGTGAGTAGCCTTGCAGCGGCATTCTGAAGCCTCTGTAATTTATTCATAGAGCGTTCCATAATGTTAAGGTAGAGGCTATTACAGTAATCAAGCCTTGACAGGACTAGCGCAGAGACCACCGTTTGCCTTCTGTCGAGTGGCAAAAATGGTAATATTTTTTTACTGTTCTGATTACAAATGCTGTGGAAGAGGCAACAGCATTGACTTGGTCCATAAAGTTCAGATTCTCATCAACTATCACCCCCAAGTTTTTTGCCTTCTTCACGGGAGCAGGGAGGGGACCCATAGATGATGGCCACCAAGTCGGGGTCCAGAAGTTGACATCATTTCCGAAAAGTACCACTTCCGTCTTCCCTGCATTCAATTTGAGGCAGTTTTCTTCCATCCAACTGCCCACCGATTTCATGCAGAGTTGGAAGCGGCTATCTATGCCCGTCTCCCGACCTGGGAGCAAGGACGCCACAATTTGGGTGTCGTCCGCATAGGAGGTGAGCTCGAACCCGAACGTCCTAACGATGGGTCCAAGCGAAGAGACATAAACATTAAACAACGTGGGGCTCAACGATGAGCCCTGAGGGACTCCACAAGGTAGAATGAAGGGTTTAGATTTAAAATCCCCCAAGGATACAGTTTGTACTCTCCCTGTCAAAAATGACTGAATAAGTTTCCAGGCTTTCCCTCGAACCCCGGAGGCCCTTAACCGGTCCATCAAAAGATCATGATGGACCGTATCAAAGGCCGCAGAGAGATCCAAAAGGACCAAGGCGGCTTTGCCGCATAGGGAAGGGGAGGGAAGAATCTTTCCCTCAAGAACTGATGGACTAGTGAAGGATCTGGCAATCCTAAAGATCTCCTTACTCGAAATCTCCGCACTTTCAATGCGCTTGATAAAGAATTCTCTTCTAGCTGCCCTCATCATTTTTCTGAGTTTTTTTAAGGCTTCCTTATATGCTAGCTTGGCCTCCGGAGAGTAATCTTTCCTCCAAAGCCGTTCAAGTCTTTTACACTCACTCTTTTTGATTCTAAGTTCCGTCGCGAACCAAGGGGCTGATGGAGACTCTCTCACGGTCCTAACTGCTCTCAGCGGGGCCACAGTATCAAGGGCAGAGGTAATCCTTGCATTGAACGCAGCCACGTCCTCATTCGGGTTGCCAGTACTCGGTGGACCTCTAACTAAGAGTGCAGGGCCCAAGCTGTCTGTTGTAGCCTTTTTCCAATTCCTTCTCAGCACCGTCTGTTTGCTTCCCTCTCGCCGTATGTTCCCCAAGTTGAACAAGAAAGGGACCATATGGTGGTCCGTCCATACCAGACATTGAGGGGCCTTGACTCTCATAGACAGGATATTGGAGAAGATTAGGTCCAGCATATGGCCAGCTCTGTGCGTGGGGGCATTTACATGTTGAGTGAGGTTAGCTCCACTAAGTGACATTACTACCTGAGAGGCCTGGGGGCACATGGGGTCATCCACATGGAGATTAAAATCACCAAAGGCTATAAAATTGGCGTAATGTACCGATTTTTGTCAATCAGATTACATAGTTCCAGGGTATACATATTTAAGCAATCAGGCGGTCTATAAATTAAAAGGCCGGTAAAGCAAAGGGTAGGGGTTGGCTTTATACAGAAATTTAGGCCCTCGATATTTCCTAAAATATTCAATTCTGTAGTAGAAATGTCCCAGGATTCCTTCACAATGATAGCTACCCCCCCTCCACGTCTGTCACCACTCCTGTTAGCGCAGATGATTCGGAAGCCGGAGGGGATAGCAAGGGTCAAGGCAGTTAGGGAGTCCTCTTTTAACCACATTTCGATTAGGAACATCACATCCCAGGTGTTGTCTTTCAGGGATAGCCAGATATCGTCCGCATTTTTAGGAAGTGATCTACAGTTGATCAGGCAGGCTCTAATCCCGCCACTTGGTGACCCCTGAGCTCTGGGGATCTTATCACTGCTCTGGGTTACCCCGCCCTGTGCCTCCAGATTGAAATTACAATCTTTGCAATGGTAGGATGGGACATGGTTATCCAGGCACCCCAAAGAATTCCCGAGCACTGGTTGCTTCTTAAGGCCAGGAGGGAGTCTCGTGGCCAAAAGATGTACTTACCGCTACCACTTTGAGCAGCATGGCTGGCGCTGACGGCGATCCGGACGCAGACGGGTGCAGACGGGCTTGACTTTGCCGCGCCTTAGGCACGCCAGCGGCGTGCCCGCTGCGCACGTCCGCTGCGCGTCGGCGTAGCGGTGCGCATTAAATAGGTACCTTGGAGCAGTCCAAAAAAGCTGGACTGCTCACCTTTCAAGATGGCGCCTGTAAATGTCCCAGCCGAGCGGAGTACAAATGGCGCTCCGCTCGGTAAAATGAGCAATTTCAGTGAACTACTTCAAGCCCCCTAAAACAAGTGCAGTAAAAACATCAGTCAGATTAAAAACAAATTTCGGTTTAAAAGTATGAAACGAAGTATTATGCCAGAGATATACTTCCCCCCAAGAACGGAGAGTCGACTCACCCTGCAACACGCAGCAATGAGCCACCCCCTTAGCACAGCCCCAGAGATTAAGGTCTAAAACAATGTGGAGAGCACTTACAGGCCTTAACACAGCCTGATCTTTGCTGTTCTATAGTGCTGTCTTCAAGGGGCGCTAAGCTACAAGTTCAGATTCTTTGAGTTGTGTTGTAGATGTGGATGCTTCCTACTTGTTTTAAGTGCATTAAAAAGAGAGAGGTTGCCATCTGATTGGCCTTTGGTGCTATAGTAATTGTGTGGTGGTGATGCAGTGGTTATTGTGCATCGATGAGCTGAACTGTTTGAGAATTGTGAGCCATTTCTGTTTAGTATTGTGAAACAACACAATAACTAACTGAGGCGCTATGTTGGTTGAGCGAAATTGAAGTGTGTTGTTAGAACTAGTTTGATATACTGCATGTGCTGTTTTGGGTTTAGGTACGGGTTCAGTGTTGTATCTTCAGAACATCTTGTAAAAGTTTAGACATTTTGTTAGAATTTAGTTTTGTCAGAGTGGTGTTAAAGTATAGGAAATTTTCATCATTATGTCTTCTGCACACGAGTGCGGTGGTGGTGTAACTAATGCAGGGACACACTTTTCATGTTCTTATTACAAAGAGTTTGTCATTAAATCACTCTGTGTGGGTGAAATGCATTGTTACTAACAAGTAAGGAGCAATTGAACTGAGTATGACTGTACTTCTGTCAAAGCAAATTTAATCAACCATAGAGCACCACGATAACTCTTTTTACAGGCTGTAAAAAGGAGCAGAATTGATCATTTTTGCTGTTTGCCACAGGAAGCAAACTACACTGCTGCTCTTAAGTTTAAAAGTTGGCTTTGAGGAGTTTTAGCATCAGCGGCGGCTGCTCCTGGGAAACAGCAGTGGGGCAGGGAGTGGGGGGAAGAGGGGAATGTAGGGTTTCAAAAAATAAATTGACTTACCTGCTGGCCGGCCAGCTGGCCGCCCCCCGCCGCCGTCCTGTTCCTGGCTTCTGTGCAAGCAAGAAGCTTCCGGACTCCCAAGCGCCCCATAGCCAATCACAACCTGCAATGTAGCGTTGTGATTAGTCTGAGCGCCGCGGTTCGGCGCTCAGCCAGGGACTGGGGGCCTGGGCATGTTCTCCACCCAGGCTGTAATGCAGCCTGGGTGGAGGACATGCAAAGTGCGCATGACTGTTTGGCTGGCCTGTGAGGGCCGGCCAAACAGCCATTGCGCACCTTATCGAGTACCCACCACTCCTTCCCCCACTCTGAGAGCCCGCAAAGCTCCCAATCAGCAGGAACAAATAAAATGATAACGTCAAGTTATTATCATTTTATTTGTCCTTCTTTGCACTACTAAAAGCAGTGGGGCGACGCTCCCCCGCCTTAGCGGAGGAGCCGCCACTGTTTAGCATGCTATCTTAATCCAAAGTGAAGCACCGGAGCTGCAATCCCCTGTAAAGCAACCAGTGCCAGGGAGTTTTCATGCATTAGCAAGTACTTTTCAACCACATTCACAACTTGGGCTCATAAGGATTCTAAAAGACCTTACACACAGTTCAGAATAAAACCAGAATGAAATAAGCATTGGCAAAGCCAATATGTCTGGTCTTGAAAATCTAACAATTATTATTTGTAAACATTTGCAAGCGGCATTAAAACTGTAAAAGTGGTGAAAAGTGCAAAGGCCTCCATCTTCATGTGGTGTGCATATGTTTAATACATTTTAAAAACATAAAGCTTAAGCAGAATTGAAGTCAGAGATTCACCTCCCAGCCCTGACATTGAACTGCACTTCTTTTTAGGCGGATGTGCACATGTGCAACAACAAAATGCCATCACTCAAAGAGAACAGAGTCAATGACTGACCGATGTGGTAGCGTGGAGCGAGAGAAAAATTGTGAATGGCACTTGAACAGACTAATGGAGGACGAGGGCTGACCGAGAGCCCTTCTGTGCATACATTCATATAGTTATTTTTGTTATGAATGTTTTCGCAAACATGAGTCTGAGAAAACAGCAAAAGCTGCTTCTAGGCCTTACCCAAAATTATTCAGTAAAATGTAGAAGAAACTTCAAAGTGTCAGCAGGCAAGTCCATATAAATCGTAGATATGCAGGCTCAGTCCTTAGGGAGAAGATCCCACCATCATAACTCACTATTGCATAGCCATAATGTTCAGCTCCTACAAAGTGGAATATCAAACTGTGATCGGTGTATTGTGAGCACAGGAAGTGGCTGTAGCCTACTTTTTAGAAAATAAGTTCACACTAAAGATACTGGGATTTATCAGTAGGGAATTAGTCCTACAGGGACTGTATTACGGAAGTGCCCCGGGGGCACAATGGGCGTTTGCGCCCACTTTGCACGCCCTCAGGGCACTTTGGTATTACAGAAGGAGCTGCAGATGCTTGTCCCCTTCTGTAATTCTGATAGTGCTGGCGCACATAAAGCGTCAGCGCTATCGTCAGAGGGCGTTCCCTCATTTGCATGGGGGCATGGTCCCATGCAAATGAGGGAGTCCCTTTGCCTTTGCGCCTGCATCGTATTATAGACGTGGGCGCAGAGGCAAAGAAGCTGTCAGAAGGCGCACTGACAGTGCACCACCTAAAAGGTTGCGCACTGTCAGAGCACCCCCTGACGGCAGCTCTCTGAAGGGGGGAGAGGGATGCCCATGGACCCCCCAGACATTCCCATGCAGGCAGGTGCAGTCACTCACTGCACCCGCCTGCAAATGGATCTCTAACCCCTTCAAAGTGCAGCTGTGTTGCCACCTGCACTGTGAAAGATGGAGCGGCTTCAAAGCAGCCTCCCCTTTTGTCACATAAATGCGCTGTCCACAGTAGCAAATCATCATTATTTAATGATTGTTTATGTTCAGGAAGGGACACCTTCCTGCACATAAACAATCATTAATGGCGTTTGGCTGTTTCTATGTGTGCTGCAGAATGCAGCACACATAGAAAAAGCAAAAACGAGGAGAAATAACAGTATTTCTCCTCGTTGCACAATTCTAACCCCTGCTATTGCATGGTGTTAGTTTTTGGCGCTGCCTCAGATTTACAGATACTTGCAAATCTGGGGCAGCGTCAAAAAGCAATGGGTGCTGCTGTGGAACCTGCGTGAAATGGTACCATATTTTCAAATTGGCGCCACAAAAAGCGCCACCGGAATGTTGGTAAAAGTGACGTTCCGGTGGTGCAATCCCCTTGTAAATATGCCCCTTAATTGTTATAAATATCAGACTGCCTTTCTCATCAGACCAGGTTCTCTACAGTTTCCAAAAGGCCCTTCCCCCGTCATCGGCTGATTTCCCATTACCCGGGAAAATCATCTGAAACGCTATGCATCAGCCTAATTAAACAGATTTCTGGTGGTTCACACCCATACTCCTTTGTTCAACCTCGAGGTTTATTCCAACTTGCAAATTATTCACACGGTCATAACGCTCTAAGTAACCATGGCTAAAAAAAGTTAAAGGCTTTCTTAGTCGCCACTTTCTGCTCAGTTAATTCACTTGCAAATCTAGTAAGAGGCGAGCATGTAGCCTTCATAATATATAAATTACTAATTTCGTGACAACTTGGAAAACTGCTTCTCCATCCTAGGCAAAATTATATAACAAAGCTAGGGCCTGATGTACAAAACTTTTTTAACTGTGGCAAACTCTCTGATTCATTTAATCAGCGGATTTGCGACCATTAAAAATAATTTTTGCATTTACAAAACACATTTACCTAATGTGTGTTTCGGAATTGGTAAATGGATAGCAAATCGCAATTTGGAAGGGTCATTTTGTGGTTGTCCCTTTAAAATTGTGATTCGTACCCCAATGTATCAATTATTTGCAACAGTATTTCTCGTTGCAAATCATTGATCAGTTACCAATGAAAGCAAAGAAGGGTCCTTTTTGTGTTTCACACTCTTACTATCACCACTATATCATCATATACATCATCAAAGGGAAATCAAACATTCATTTACATCCACTCAACTATCTTGACACTGAACTCTTGTTTTATGTTAAAATGTCTAATTTAGTCAATATCGTCAATCCTTTATCAATCCACAATTATTATCAAAATTAAAAACTACTGTATCCAGCATTGCCTTGAAGTAATACAATATTGCAGTGGCGGCCGGCATGGCTCGAGAGCACAGAGGGGGAGCACAGGAGAGGGGGTCGCGCGTGGGGTGTGCGCAATATATTAAAAAAAATAACAATGAACTTACCTTGCCGCCAGGTCCCGCGTCTTGCTCCTACTCTACTCGTCGAACTCGACGAACAGGAAGCACAGCCAGGCTCCACTGATCAATCACAACGCAGCATTGGGATTGGTAAGCACCCAGGCTCCCCTGACCAATCACAATGCTGCAATGCAGCGTGTTGATTGGTCTGAGCGTCCTGGTTCGATGCTCAGCCTGGGAATGGGGGCCTGGGTATGTTCTGTAATGCAGCCTGCATGAAGAACAGGGAAAGTGCGCATGACTGTTTTGTGCAGCCCAAGAGGGCCGGCCAAACAGTCATTTGAACTTAGGAGTGGGCAAACGACTCCTCCTCTGCCCTCCTCCAACAGCAGAGCAGCCCTGCCCACCCGCCCGTCCGAAAAGCAGCACAAGCATAAAATTATAATAACTGAAAGTTATTATCATTTTATGTTTCTACTTCGCACTGCTTAAAAGCAGTGGGGCGACTCTTCTCCGCCATAGCGGAGGAGCCGCCACTGCAATAGTGTATCAATTCTAAAACTTTTTTATAAAAACAATGTACATATTTTATGCAACATCACATTACTATAATATACCTCCCTACTAGAGTGATCAAATATCTTATAAAAACAAATTCTTCTGATCTATACAATCATGGAGCTAACAAATACCATCATATACAAAGAAAAATAATTATCATCACAAGTTGTCGACGCAGCATTTTGGTGGTATTATTTTGGTTCACCCCACCTCCTTCAGGACAAAGTCAAATAAAGTATAAGTGAATCGTAAAACAAAATAGACTTGTGTTTAATCTTTTTCCCTTCACCATCACTTATTGTGGGGATCTCACTAGTTGTGTTTTTTGGATATAGACACTGATCTTTCCATATTCCAAGGTGTATTTATAAAGTAACTGTCCCAATAATGTAAGACGGAGAATCCCTTTCTATTCCTTGCCTGCCTGCTTATCGTCAGGACACCATCCTACACAAGAATAAGAAATATATATTTCTCAGTTGGCCACTATAGAAGAAAATCTCACCTATGCTGCCCTTGTAATTCCTATTGATAGACAGCCTCACTTTAATTTTTTATTTATTTCCTTCTCTGTAATCTACGGGACATCTGATTATCGCCCTTCCTCGTGTTCTTTTAAATCATGGCCCGTCTCCTCAATCGGGTCTTTGTGAATCAAGTTTGCAGCAGTATTTCTGGTCGCAAGTCATTGATCAATTACGGACTTCCAATTTGGGTTGGTAACTGATTCGTAAAGTGAAATGAGCACTGCTTAAAGCCCTTCCAGGTTGTGAATGTTGAAAAAACTTTCAGGGAGAGTAGGCAGAGGTCCGCCAGACCACTGCCAAATCTCAGTGAAACTGAAAAATAAAATCGCCGATGGGGACCTGTTGACCCTTGCAGATTAAGATTCCTGTGATTGTGACCAATCGCAGAGAGTCTCAAATTGAGAGCAGCCTAATGAATATTAATTAGGCAGGTCGTGCTGCGACCGCCTGCAACTCGGAATTTAGTGAGCCGGCGTATTTGTACATAGGCCATGTCACGAAATAACATTGCATTCGCAAAACGGCGGTGCACAATATGAGACAACTTTTCCGCGAATGTAATCCTTGTACATTACTGTCCTGATCAGCACACAAACAACCCCCTGTATTTGTGTAAAGGGGACATGAACTACAAGAGAAATAGAAATGTGGGGCAGTAGGGGACTTCCATTAGAGAACCCACCCAACCTAATTTCCCTCAGCCAAAAAGGATTGAAAATATTTGAAAACCAAGATGTACTTCTTTCCTATCACAGGTCAAGTATTTGGACTGAGATATTTGAGAATTGTTCAGCCTCTTGCTACCAGAAAGGAGGGTTTGTGTCAACATGTTTTGTTTGCCCCGCAAACACTATGAAATTGCATTTCTACATTTAAAAGAATTAGCTCATTGATTTTAACGTTTAGCATGAATCGTTTTTTGCTTCTCATGTTGGCACGATTGTGGTAACAAAATATTGACCAATCTGATTTATTTAATGCAACTTGCCTGAATACAATGAAATCACAATTTAGAATCAAACCATCATGTAAGGCCATTCTTTTCTGTTAACCTGTTAGATAGAGATGTTAATCTGTTAGATAGGGAACTAGGAGGTGGGCTAGCCATAGTTTTAGGGACGTCTACCGTGGTAACATCTCTCCTCTGACTTCTAAGTTCTGTGAAGCTTTTACTTTTGGGCTAGAGATCAATGCTACCTCCACCTTTTCTGGAATACTCATGGGTCGCCTGCCGGGTCCAGGCTTGAATCTGCATCAGACTTGGGCTCTCTGCTGGACCCTTTTATTGAGAATCCCTATTGTACTATTCTGGGTGATTTAAATTTTCATTTGGAACTTAATAATATTAAATACACAGCCAATCGTCACAGATATAATAACTGGCCTTGATCTCATATGAATTGATAGTGCCCGACATATTATGCATGCCACACTTTCCATGCTATTTTTACGAATAACACCGCCATGTACATACAGGACATTCTGCCTCTGATATGGTCAGACCATAAGGCAGTCAATTTCAATCCTATGGTCCCTGCAGCCTCTAAAGATGCTATAGTGCCTCAGGTAAGCCCTATAAGGCTTTGAAATAAAATAAATAAGGACAATTTAAGTCAGGCGCTTATAAAAACACCTGTGTTACTCTCAGATACACCCAATCAGGCAACCCCTGCTTTTAAGGACTGGCTAACCTAGATTAGATTTAGCTGCTCCATTAAGGAAGAATGAGAGCTAAACAGCTGCTCCTTCCTCCCTTTGATTTTCAGAATCTCTGAAGCTACATAAACAAAAATGTCATAGACAGGACCAGAAATGTAGAACAGCTTACAATGCTGAAGAAAAGACTCATTATAAAAAAGTTATTTGAGAATATAAAGGTGTCAAAGCTAATGAAAAATCCAGATTCTTCACTGATAAAATCAATAATGCAAAAAATCCTTTAAAATACCTTTTTTCGGTGGTGAAGGACCTCTCTCAGCAGGTCAACTTCTCCAACTGCAACTTTACTCAATCATTCTGTGGTGATATGGCCCATTCATTTCACACAAAAATTAGTGCCATATATCTTGAATTTCCTCCCGCCCTTGACATTGACTGTGACTTTTTCTTGAACTTCACTACCAAATCTGAGAATCCTCTCTTGCTACTGATCTTCTCTCACCTCACAGAACAACAAGTCAAAAACTATTTCTCAATTACTAAATCTGGATCACCTATGGACCCTGCCCCCTCGCATTCTGCATCTTGCACCTAAAGTGCTATCCAAGCACCTTATGATGACTTTTAATCATATTATTGACGAAGACATCTTTCCTCAAGTTGGGAAGGAAGCAATAATCATCCATATTATTAAAACACCCTCAGTCTACCCTAAAGAGTTTAAAAACTACCAGCCTATCTCTTTCCTACCTGTACCTGTGAAAATTATTGAAAAGCTACTTAACGAAGATTTGACATTAACTATTGAGAGGGATGTCCTACTAGATATTAGAAAAAAGGAATACCTTCTCATGTTTGTAGGAAGGACAGTGTTCAAAAAGTTGTAAAATACCCCTCACACACTGAAACCTGATTCAGTGTCATGCTTCATCATTGGGGTCTTCCCGCCCCTCTACGGGACGGGGCGTGCTACTACCTACGTGGACGCGGGAGCACTTACTTTAGTGATTAGTGTATATGTGTAGTGCGTGGTATCGTGAAATATATGTGATGGTTTAAAAATTCCCTGGCTAGTGGAAAAGAATACACTTTATTAGCTTCCCTAGCTGAGAATGGTAAAAAAAGGGGGGAAAAAAAGTAGATGGTGTACTATAATGGGTCACTTTCTACAAGGTCGACATGTTTCAGAAGCCATCCCTAGGCTTTCTTCTTCAGGACCGAAACGATCCCTATAACGCCTCACTGGGCTGTATAAATGTACATAGGCCTACTGATCATAAGTACTCTTCTCTGCGCCCCAATTGCGCATTTGAAAATTATATCATTAGTATATCCTATGAAAAAGAGAACAAGGTGGATAAATAGTTGCTTGTAACATTTATCACTTTGTATATTCACATCACCATCATGTGTAAAGGAAAAAACTTATCATCACTGTGATATATTTTTCTCACCCTGATATGGGTGTTTTTTACTCATATATCAATTGCTACAACACTCCTGATAGTATTAGTACCCAGTTTTACATACATTCAGAACATTCAAACATCCAGATGGGTGGTAAAAAGTTTTTTATGTTTTTTATTTTAAAACATTCATTCATACACTGTTTTTAAACATTCATACATTCATATTTACAAAAGTAAAATAATTTAGAATTGTCCTAGTTCTGTGAAAAAGCGCATGTGCCTTAGTTTTTCTTGCCTAGCGCTTTAGAATGGTAAGTTTTCAGCATGTATGTGCATTCACTCACTTATAAATAAGTGCTCCCCTAGCATGCAGTTAAACATGGGATTCAAAATCCAAGCTCTCAGAGAGACGTGCCGTTAAAGATGTTTATATATACATACATTCGTATATTAATGTGTCCTCTCCATGAGATGTCACGAGGGTATAGGGGCACCTTCATACAGACACTGTAGATTTTAGGAAAACAGATTGAAAAAGCCAAGTTCATACTAAAGTAGTTATTTTCTTTATGCTGAATGTGATCTCTCGGGCTTTTAAAGACACGCCCTTGTCTTACTTACATGCTGCCGGCTGCTAGAACACCTGGGAATACCTTCTCGTGGCTCTCCGGGAACAGAATGATGTGTTCACAAGCCCGGTTTATAAAGGGTGTGCCTTGCTTAGAAATGCCCTCGATTAGATGCAGCTGGTGTTACGACAACTAGACTGAGAAGAAACAAAAATGGCCGCCACTGAATGGCATAAAAGGAGCTATATTCAGGTCCACTTCCTGTTTGAAGTTTTTGATGAAAAATTCTGGGATCCTTCTTTTTCGTGTTACGATGATTAAAAAACTGGCAGGGACGCCAAAAATGTTTTCGAAAAAATTATATATTTATATTGAGATATTTGAAAAATATGAATATATATATATATATAATGGCGGAACTTATGAATATTCTAATCGCTGTTTTCAAGTGGATTCACTAGGTCGATTACAGACCGGTCATTTGCAAAAGCATGTGTAGGTGTGCCTTAGGTTACAGATTTTGCCATATGGCAGGTTCTCAATTTGTTATGTAGTGTATATTTGTAGTATCCTCAATGTCAGAGTAGATTCCAAGGAATATCATCATTTAACCCTCTTTCATTGGTTCTCAGACGGAACACCCAACGCTGTTCCTTTTCAAATAAATACCTTTCATTATCGATTTGTTCGATTATCGTCCAAGAGAGATCCTCCCATTTATGACCTTTTTCCAAAAATGAGCTGCCATTTTTGTTGTGCTTTTTACATTTTATGTTGCTTTTGTGTTCGCCTATCCTTAGTTTCACTGGGCGTGTGGTCATTCCTACGTACTCCAAGAGGCACGGGCAGGAAATAAGGTAAACCACATTTTTGAGTTACATGTTGTAAACCTCCTTTGGTCCCATCTGGTTCCATCTTGGAACCATATCTCTTGCTCTTCTTTGTTAGTTTACATGCATGACACATGCCACAGGGATAATGGTCAGAGACCGGTGGCAATAGGCTAGTTTGTGTGCTGTGTCCATCTTTTGTCTCTTTTGGTCTGGTGTGTACGACAAAATCTCGGATACTCTTCGCTCTTTTGTGTGAGAAGATAGGTTTTGGTAAATTGATGCCTCCACTATTGAGGATACGCCAATGTTTGTTTACAATTTTTGTAATCCCATTGGAATTGGTGTTGAAGGTTGTTATGCACACTGGGCGGTTTTCCTCTTCCTTGGGGATTTTTGGTTCTAAAAGGCCTTCTCTGCTGTTGTTACGCGCCCTTTTGTATGCTTTATCAATCACTTTTTTAGGGTATTGACGTGTCTCCAATTTCTTTTTCAGGTCATTAGATTGTTTTTGAAATCCTCAATTTCCGTGCAATTTCTTCTAAGCCGGAGAAATTGCCCATAGGGAGATTGTCGCGGAGATGTCGGGGGTGGAAGCTGTTATACAGTAAAAGACAGTTTTTAGAGGTCTCTTTGAAATGGGTGGTAGTTGTCAATTTTCCGTCTGTTGCATAAATATTTAGATCAAGGAAAACTAATTTTCATTTGAGATGGTACTTGTGAAATTCAAAAATTCATCTTGGCAGTTCAGCCATGTCAAGAAACGTTTTGCGGTCGTCTCATCTCCCTCCCAGATGATCAATATGTTGTCTATGTATCGTTTCCATACATGTATATGGTCACGGAATGGGTTTCTGGGATTCAAGATTCTTTGTTTCTCTAGTTGATGGACATAGAGACCAGCTATACTGGGAGCAAAGGTGCTCCCCATGCTGGTCCCATGTTTTTGCAGGTAAATTGTATCCTGGTACTCAAAAAGTTCTCTTTGAGTGCCAATTGACAGCACTCCATGACCATATTTCTTGGTGTTTGGTAATCCCAATCAGTATCAAAAGGACGTCTTCTATGATATTCAAAGTCTCATTGTGGGGAAGGCTTGTATATAAGCTCTCCACATCGCAGCTTATCAATAGTTCTCTTTCAGGATTGAAAGGTAGACCTTCTAGCAGTTGTAGGACGTCTTTAGTATCTTTTAGGTACGTAGATGTTTGTTGTACTAGCGGCCTTAGGAAAGCGTCTGCAAATTTTGAGACCGGTTCCAGGATTGACCCAATCCCAGATATTATTAGGCGGCCCGGCGGTGAGATCTGGTTTTTGTGAATTTTAGGTATAGTGTATAGATAGGGTGTTTTTGGTGAACTTGTGGTTAAAAAATCACCTTCCTTTTGGATATCCACCCATGTGATCGTGCCTCTTCCACCATGCTTGCTATTTTTACTCTTATTTTTCGGTGGGGTCTTGGTTGAGGATTTCATAGTTCCTTTCATCCCGAAGGAGACGTTTGCACTCTTGGTTGTATTTTTTGGCAGATTGTATTACAATGGCCCCTCCTTTGTCTGCTGGTTTTATTACCAATTCAGTATTGTTTTGCTAGTTCTCTGAGAGCCTCGTTTTCTTCTCTGGTTGTGTTGTGAAAGACTTTCTTGGTTTCTGAATCCATTTTCTCTAGGTCTTTCATCACAGCCTTTTCGAAGGCGAGCAGTTCTACTGGTAGGTTGGCCTCAGGTGGGGTGAAGGTAGATTTTGGTCTTAACCTTGTGTCCCCATCTTGCTGGTCATCTCTTTGTTTGTCTTTGAAAAAGATTTGCAATTTGAGTCTCCTCATGAATTCCTTCATCTCTTTGCATAATTGGAAATTGTCCAATTTAGCTGTGGGCACAAAGCCTAGTCCCTTTTCCAGGACTTTGATCTGTGCTGATGTTAAAATGTGATCCGAGAGGTTCACCACCAGATTAATTTCTTGCTGGTTGAAGCCCCTGTCATGCTTCTCGTTGCCATCCGAATTTGTTCTTCGTTTTGTGGGGCCCAGTGGACATTGTTCCCTCTCCGGTTTTTCCTCTGTTTCTCCCTTGGCGTAGCCCTAAAAATGTGGCTGTTCATAGTAGGGATGGTCTTGCGCTGTAGTTCCATTGTGGGTAAGTACCTTGTTGATGTGGGTACATTGGAGGTCCTAGGGGGTATGGTAAATATTGGGGAGGGTCTTGATGGGGTCCCCATCCTCTTTGACCATGGAACCAAGGACGTCTGTAATTGCCCCTCCTGCCCCGATATGGTTGGTATCTACCTTTTCCTGAATCTGATCCACTGGATCCTGAGTCAGATGAATCGTCATCAGTTGTCATTTCCTGGCGGTTCTCTTGGGGTTTGTAATCATCTCTTATGTAAGGATAAACCCTCTCATGGCTGAAACGAGAGAAACGAGAGACGTCTTTTTTAAGTTTATCGTACTTGCTTTTTTTCAATGTTATTTCAAAGTCATTGAGAATTTCAATTTTGAGTTCTTGTGCTATTCTGCCAGCTGTCTTAATAATCAGCACATTAAGACAGCTGGCAGAATAGCACAAGAACTCAAAATTGAAATTCAAGAAATAGAAATCCGTCTCAAAAGCTATGAAACACCGAGTGCCCTCAAAAAACATCTTGAAGAGCTGAACAAAATTCTCAATGACTTTGAAATAACATTGAAAAAAAGCAAGTACGATAAACTTAAAAAAGACGTCTCTCGTTTCAGCCATGAGAGGGTTTATCCTTACATAAGAGATGATTATAAACCCCAAGAGAACCGCCAGGAAATGACAACTGATGATGATTCATCTGACTCAGGATCCAGTGGATCAGACTCAGGAAAAGGTAGATACCAACCATATCGGGGCAGGAGGGGCAATTACAGACGTCCTTGGTTCCATGGTCAAAGAGGATGGGGACCCCATTAAGACCCTCCCCAATATTTACCATACCCCCTAGGACCTCCAATGTACCCACATCAACAAGGTACTTACCCACAATGGAACTACCCCGCGCAAGACCATCCCTACTATGAACAGCCACATTTTTTAGGGCTACGCCAAGGGAGAAACAGAGGAAAAAAACGGAGAGGGAACAATGTCCACTGGGCCCCACAAAACGAAGAACAAATTCGGATGGCAACGAGAAGCATGACAGGGGCTTCAACCAGCAAGAAATGAATCTGGTGGTGAACCTCTCAGATCACATTTTAACATCAGCACAGATCAAAGTCCTGGAAAAGGGACTAGGCTTTGTGCCCACAACTAAATTGGACAATTTCCAATTATGCAAAGAGATGAAGGAATTCATGAGGAGACTCAAATTGCAAATCTTTTTCAAAGACAAACAAAGAGATGACCAGCAAGATGGGGACACAAGGTTAAGACCAAAATCTACCTTCACCCCACCTGAGGCCAACCTACCAGTAGAACTGCTCGCCTTCGAAAAGGCTATGATGAAAGACCTAGTGAAAATGGATTCAGAAACCAAGAAAGTCTTTCACAACACAACCAGAGAAGAAAACGAGGCTCTCAGAGAACTAGCGAACAATACTGAATTGGTAATAAAACCAGCAGACAAAGGAGGGGCCATTGTAATACAATCTGCCAAAAAATACGACCAAGAGTGCAAACGTCTCCTTCGGGATGAAAGGAACTATGAAATCCTCAACCAAGACCCCACCGAAAAAATAAGAGTAAAAATAGCAAGCATGGTGGAAGAGGCACGATCACATGGGTGGATATCCAAAAAGGAAGGTGATTTTTTAACCACAAGTTCACCAAAAACACCCTATCTATACACTATACCTAAAATTCACAAAAACCAGATCTCACCGCCGGGCCGCCTAATAGTATCTGGGATTGGGTCAATCCTGGAACCGGTCTCAAAATTTGCAGACGCTTTCCTAAGGCCGCTAGTACAACAAACATCTACGTACCTAAAAGATACTAAAGACGTCCTACAACTGCTAGAAGGTCTACCTTTCAATCCTGAAAGAGAACTATTGATAAGCTGCGATGTGGAGAGCTTATATACAAGCCTTCCCCACAATGAGACTTTGAATATCATAGAAGACGTCCTTTTTGATACTGATTGGGATTACCAAACACCAAGAAATATGGTCATGGAGTGCTGTCAATTGGCACTCAAAGAGAACTTTTTGAGTACCAGGATACAATTTACCTGCAAAAACATGGGACCAGCATGGGGAGCACCTTTGCTCCCAGTATAGCTGGTCTCTATGTCCATCAACTAGAGAAACAAAGAATCTTGAATCCCAGAAACCCATTCCGTGACCATATACATGTATGGAAACGATACATAGACGACATATTGATCATCTGGGAGGGAGATGAGACGACCGCAAAACGTTTCTTGACATGGCTGAACTGCCAAGATGAATTTTTGAATTTCACAAGTACCATCTCAAATGAAAAATTAGTTTTCCTTGATCTAAATATTTATGCAACAGACGGAAAAATGACAACTACCACCCATTTCAAAGAGACCTCTAAATACTGTCTTTTACTGTATAACAGCTTCCACCCCCGACATCTCCGCGACAATCTCCCCTATGGGCAATTTCTCCGGCTTAGAAGAAATTGCACGGAAATTGAGGATTTCAAAAAACAATCTAATGACCTGAAAAAGAAATTGGAGACAGGTCAATACCCTAAAAAAGTGATTGATAAAGCATACAAAAGGGCGCGTAACAACAGCAGAGAAGGCTTTTTAGAACCAAAAATCCCCAAGGAAGAGGAAAACCGCCCAGTGTGCATAACAACCTTCAACACCAATTCCAATGGGATTACAAAAATTGTAAACAAACATTGGCGAATCCTCAATAGTGGAGGCATCAATTTACCAAAACCTATCTTCTCACACAAAAGAGCGAAGAGTATCCGAGATTTTGTCGTACACACCAGACCAAAAGAGACAAAAGATGGACACAGCACACAAACTAGCCTATTGGCACCGGTCTCTGGCCATTATCCCTGTGGCATGTGTCATGCATGTAAACTAACAAAGAAGAGCAAAGAGATATGGTTCCAAGATGGAACCAGATGGGACCAAAGGAGGTTTACAATATGGAACTCAAAAAATGTGGTTTACCTTATTTCCTGCCCGTGCCTCTTGGAGTACGTAGGAATGACCACACGCCCAGTGAAACTAAGGAAAGGCGAACACAAAAGCAACATAAAATGTAAAAAAGCACAACAAAAATGGCAGCTCATTTTTTGGAAAAAGGTCATAAATGGGAGGATCTCTCTTGGACGATAATCGAACAAATCGATAATGAAAGGTATTTATTTGAAAAGGAACAGCGTTGGGTGTTCCGTCTGAGAACCAATGAAAGAGGGTTAAATGATGATATTCCTTGGAATCTACTCTGACATTGAGGATACTACAAATATACACTACATAACAAATTGAGAACCTGCCATATGGCAAAATCTGTAACTTAAGGCACACCTACACATGCTTTTGCAAATGACCGGTCTGTAATCGACCTAGTGAATCCACTTGAAAACAGCCTATTAGAATATTCATAAGTTCCGCCATTATATATATATATTCATATTTTTCAAATATCTCAATATAAATATATAATTTTTTTGAATTTTTTTTGGGCGTCCCTGCCAGTGTTTTAATCATCGTAACACGAAAAAGAAGGATCCCAGAATTTTTCATCAAAAACTTCAAACAGGAAGTGGACCTGAATATAGCTCATTTTTGTGCCATTCAGTGGCGGCCATTTTTGTTTCTTCTCAGTCTAGTTGTCGTAACACCAGCTGCATCTAATCGAGGGCATTTCTAAGCAAGGCACACCCTTTATAAACCGGGCTTGTGAACACATCATTCTGTTCCCGGAGAGCCACGAGAAGGTATTCCCAGGTGTTCTAGCAGCCGGCAGCATGTAAGTAAGACAAGGGCGTGTCTTTAAAAAGCCCGAGAGATCACATTCAGCATAAAGAAAATAACTACTTTAGTATGAACTTGGCTTTTTCAATCTGTTTTCCTAAAATCTACAGTGTCTGTATGAAGGCGCCCCTATAACCCTCGTGACATCTCATGGAGAGGACACATTAATATACGAATGTATGTATATATAAACATCTTTAACGGCACGTCTCTCTGAGAGCTTGGATTTTGAATCCCATGTTTAACTGCATGCTAGGGGAGCACTTATTTATAAGTGAGTGAATGCACATACATGCTGAAAACTTACCATTCTAAAGTGCTAGGCAAGAAAAACGAAGGCACATGCGCTTTTTCACAGAACTAGGACAATTCTAAATTATTTTACTTTTGTAAATATGAATGTATGAATGTATGAATGTTTAAAAACAGTGTATGAATGAATGAATGTTTTAAAATAAAAAACATTAAAAAACTTTTTTACCACCCATCTGGATGTTTGAAAGTTCTGAATGTATGTAAAACTGGGTGCTAATACTATCAGGAGTGTTGTAGCAATTAATATATGAGTAAAAAACACCCATATCAGGGTGAGAAAAATATATCACAGTGATGATAAGTTTTTTCCTTTACACATGATGGTGATGTGAATATACAAAGTGATAAATGATACAAGCAAGTATTTATCCACCTTGTTCTCTTTTTCATAGGATATACTAATGATATAATTTTCAAATGCGCAATTGGGGCGCAGAGAAGAGTACTTATGATCAGTAGGCCTATGTACATTTATACAGCCCAGTGAGGCGTTATAGGGATCGTTTCGGTCCTGAAGAAGAAAGCCTAGGGGATGGCTTCTGAAACATGTCGACCTTGTAGAAAGTGACCCATTATAGTACACCATCTACTTTTTTCCCCCTGATTTACCATTCTCAGCTAGGGAAGCTAATAAAGTGTATTCTTTTCCACTAGCCAGGGAATTTTTAAACCATCACATATATTTATATTTCACGATCCCACGCACTACACATATACACTAATCACTAAAGTAAGTGCTCCCGCGTCCACGTAGGTAGTAGCACGCCCGTCCCGTAGAGGGGCGGGAAGACCCCAATGATGAAGCATGACACTGAATCAGGTTTCAGTGTGTGAGGGGTATTTTACAACTTTTTGAACACTGTCCTTCCTACAAACATGAGAAGGTATTCCTTTTTCTAATCACCACCGTTTTTTAAAAACACCGCAAGTAAGATTAAGCACACACTTACGTGCGTTTATATGTTTTTGTAGTAGAATCTCTTTGTTGAATTGCGGTACTGAGAGGAGGACGATTCTACCTTTTTCCTCTTCACTCCCCCTCATGATATTTTTGTTGTTTGTTCTACTAGATATTACCCAGTTTGGTTTCAGAAGTGGTCATGGCATGGATTCAGCATTGGTATAGGTGGCCAACAATGTTGAATGTATAGTGGACGGCTGAGGGTCCGTAGTCCAGATTTTGTTAGATCCCTCAGCAGCTTTTAATACAGTCTGTCACTCCATGCTTGTGACAAGGCTGGAATTGTTGGGAATTAAGAAATGGTGCCCTTCGGCTTCTATATTCCTTCCTGTCAGATAGGACACAAAAGGGGGTTAGTAACCTTTGTCTCAAAACCATTTTCTTTACCTTGTGGGGCTCCACAAGGATCTCTATTAAAACCCACCCTATTTAATTTGTACGTCTTCCCTCTGGCATCCTTGATCAGGTCTTTCAGATTTTCCATTTTGTCATATTCAGATGACACTTAAATCATTGTTTCCATTGTCTATGACACCCAAACTACCGCTAGCAACTTCCACGACTGTATGCGAGAAGTTGGAAAGCGGATGAAAAACTATTTCCTCAAGTTGAAAGCAGAAGAAACAGAGGTTCTTCTTTTTGGTAGTTCATCTCCCATCTGGCAACATCTGTGGTGGCCGTCTGAGTTTCGAGGTTTTCCCACTCCTGTTAAATCTGCTAGAAATTTACGTGCGATTTTCAACAATGTTGTCACTTTTAAGAATCAAGTGAGGCAGGTTTCTTCTTCCTGCTTTAATATTCTTAGGATACTCAAGAAAACATTTATTTTTCTTCCCCTTAACTCACGCAAGACAGTAGTGGTGGCTCTGATTTCCTGCTGCTTATACTACTGCAATTCCCTATGTTTAGGGATATAAAATTGGCTAGCATTCGCGCCAAGAATTTTCAATTCTATTAAGGACACGGAGGCGAGGATTATGCTTCTCTTTCTATTTATTGCCACACACAGCAGCCAATGAAAAACTTTGTTATGAAAAATAAACTACATTTCCCATGATGCTCATGGTATACATCACATCCTGTATAGCCCCATAAGAGCCACCATCACCGGAACTCGTCCTCTTTCTTTGCTTCGAACAATAAAGTCCAACATAATAACTGAAGTCCAACAAAACCTCCAACATGGAAGAACCAATCCAACTGGGAAGTACGTCCTCTTTAACCAGGATTACCCTTAATCCGTTTTCTTTTCAGATCCTGAAAGAATGAGAGATAAAACAACCCGTAACTTCTGTAAAGTCAGAATACATACACAACGGGTGGGTATTAATTACAACACTGTAATATAATCGGGTGGGATAATCCTCGCCTCCGTGTCCTTAATAGAATTGAAAATTCTTGGCGCGAATGCTAGCCAATTTTATATTCTATTACAGGACCGGAGGCTTCGTATTATGCTAGTTTAACGCTGATTAAAAACTACAGAGGATATATCACCCACCGGCTTATAATAAAATTGTTTAAATGTTGATTCAGAGGACCAGTCTGCAGAATGCATGATATCCTGTACAGTAGAACCCAACATGAATGTTTTAGAGGCCATAGCACCTCGGACAGAATGTGCCCCAAATACTTGAATGTCAACACCTGCTTCTTGCATAACAGATTTTAACCATCTGGCTATAGTAGCCGCAGTGACAGGCTTGAAGGGGTTCTGTAAAGCAATTAATAATTGCACCACACCATCAGGCCTAAGAGACCTGGTACATTCCTCATACATTTTAAGACATTGAACAACGCAAAGCTTGGCATTGCTAGGAAAAGCATGATATTCCACAGTACGAGACATTGTCTTTGTTCTGGAGGTAATGTTAAAAGAAACTCCTTCCGGAGTAAACACTATACCTGTAAGATCCAGAGCTTTGATATCCGATGAGCGTCGACAGGCTGCTAAACATAATAACATGGCCAATTTGGAAGATAGTTGTTTCCTTGTCAACATGTCATTTGTGGGCCATGTATTGAACAAGGAAAGAACTAGAGACACATCCCATAAAGAGGAATACTTTGGTTTAGGCGGATTAGCCACTCTAATACCTTTCAAGAGTTTACAAATTAATGGGTGCATCCCTATAGGTTTGCCTTCTATTTGAGCATGACCCGCTGAAATGGCTGAACGGAAATTATTGATAGAACGATATGCCAAACCATCAGCAGCTTTTTTGGACAAAAAATTCACAACATAGGGTAATCCTGCCCCCACGGGATCCACGTGTTGTTCCACGCACCAACGAACCCAGCCTTTCCAGGCTGACGAATACCGTTTCCTGGTGGAAGGGGCCCAGGCCTGATTGATAAAGTCGGAAGCTTGTTCCGAAAATCCTGGCATATGCCAACGTTTCGTCAAAGTGGGGGAAAAAGGGGAGGGCTTTTGAGTAATGAATCACTCAGGTCCGGCATACATGCCCATATACATGAAAACAAAAATGAGTAGGCCGTTCCTAGCACATATTGCAGGATGATAAATGATCACAGGGTTGGAACAAAAGGTGAATGAAATAAGAAGAGCAGGAGAAAATTTCCTCCTTTCGGAAAAAGACCCTCACACACCCAGCGTGCTAGGTGTCATGCTTCATCATCGGGTCTGCTCCTTATCGGGTCGGCACTGCAATACCCGATCGGCACCCGTGATGGGGCCTTCCTGGCGGAGATCTTTATTCCTATGCCGTTGGGTGTTGAATGTGTAAGGATCCTAAAAAGATATGGTGTAGGTGATAGTAGTGTGTAAGGACGTGAAAGTAAAACAGGAAATAGTGAACCACTCAAAACAATTTTAATGAGTCGTGGTCACTATCCTGATTAAAAACTGAAAAGGCGCATACTCTCATTCTCAAAGTTGTGCGGAGATATGCTTTTTTAGCATAGGAATAAAGATCTCCGCCAGGAAGGCCCCATCACGGGTGCCGATCGGGTATTGCAGTGCCGACCCGATAAGGAGCAGACCCGATGATGAAGCATGCAATATGTGCTAGGAACGGCCTACTCATTTTTGTTTTCATATGCCAACGTTGCCTGAAAGTCTCCAGGCCATCAGGGACAACTGCCCCGATGTTATCATCGGGTGCAACTCTCCGTGAGGGCCCTGGAGCAATGTTGAGGACCACGGAATCCTCCTGGGAAGGTCGCAACTGGCCTCCAATAGTAGCGGGAACCAGGGTTGCGACTTCCACAGTGGAGTCACCAAAATCACCTCCGCCTCCTGGCGCATTATCTGTGTGAACACTCGGGGAATCAGGATGAAAGGAGGGAAGGCATAACTCAGATTGTGTGTCCAATTCTGGGAAAAGGCATCCGTCGCCAGAGCCAACGGATCGGGCCTCCAACTGAAGAACTTGTTCATCTGACGATTCAGTCTGGAGGCAAAAAGATCTATCTCGCAGTGTCCCCATATTGCCTGAAGCCATTGCACCATCTGCGAGTGTAATTGCCAATCGCTGTAATCCCTGAGGTGCCTGGAATTCCAGTCCGCTACCACATTGGATTTGCCCGGAATGTACTCGGCTATGACCGAGATTTGATGACTGAGGCAAAAATGCCAAAAGTCCTTCGCTATTTCCACCAACAGGGACGACCTCGTGCCCCCAACTTGTTGATGTACTGAACCGCTGATATGTTGTCCATCCGCAAGAGGATGCAACACGATACCTGCTTGGGTGACAGCGTCCGGATCGCAAACGATCCCGCCAGCAGTTCTAGACAATTTATGTGGAGATCTAGTTCCCCTAAGGACCAACGCCCTCCTGTGGAAATATTTCCGCAGCGCGCACCCCAGCCCCAACGGCTGGCATCGGACTCTATGATGACTTCCGGCAGAGAACCGAAAATTGCTCTGCCGTTCCAGGCTTCGACGTGGCCTAACCACCACTGAAGCTCCTCCCGTACGTCTCGGGAGAGGGGAACCAGATCGGTATAGGAGAGACCCTTTTGCAGATGTTGAATCTTGAGCCTTTGAAGCGCCCGATAATGCAAGGGTCCTGGGAAAATTGCTTGAATGGATGACGCCAGAAGGCCCACCATTCTGGCAAGCACCCTGATTGATACCATCTGTTTGGATAACAGGGAACGAAGTTCCTTCTTGATGTCCCGAAGTTTGGAGCGTGGCAGACTCAGTTGAGCCTCCAACGAGTTTATGACAAAGCCCAAGAAATCTATTGTCTGGGAAGGGGACAGAACTGACTTTGGTTCGTTGATCACGAAACCCAAGTTTTGTAAAGTAGCAATGGTCATGTTTAAATGTTGAGTTGCCAGTGTAGGAGATTGCGCCATGATAAGAATGTCGTCTAGATAAATTATCATACGAATCCCCTGTTCCCTGAGGTAAGCTACCACTGGTTTCAAGGTCTTGGTGAAGCACCAAGGAGCCGAGGAAAGTCCGAAAGGAAGGACCAAATAGTGATACCATTTGTTCCGCCATTGAAATTTTAGAAAACGTCGATGTGGAGGAAAAATGGGGATAGATAGATAGGCGTCTTTCAGGTCCAACCGGACCATCCAGTCCCCTTGTTTGAGGAGATCCGCCAAAAGATGTATGCCCTCCATTTTGAAGTGTTTGTACGTTAAAAAATGATTGAACTCTTTCAAATTTAGTACCAACCTGTAACCTCCACCCTTCTTCTGAACCAGAAAAATATTGCTGCAGAAGCCGTGAGGGCCCTCGCTGCAATATGCTATCGCGTGCTTCTGCAGCAACCCTGCGATTTCGGAATCTATAAAATCGCATTCTAGTTGGGAAAAAGAAAGCTGTCTGGGAAGTTTGATCTGGACGGGGGTCTGGAAGAAATCTAGATGGAAACCCTGCACTGTCTGCAGTACCCAAGCATCTTGCGACAAGTGAGCCCAATTGTGATAAAAGAATTGAATACGCCCCCAGAGGTAACGGACAAAGGTCCGGAGCGCTCACCTGAGGATTCGGCGTTCTGGAAGTTTCCCCGGTAATATCCTCTGTTGAAACGCCGTCTATTAAAGCGTTGTCTGGTGGGGTAGAAAGTGCCACCACGGGTGGAGTCCCAGTCTCCCCTGCTACGACCGAAGTCACCTCTCTGAGGACCTTGGGAGAAGTGACGGCCAAACGAGCGTCCTCGGCCTCGTCCGGCCCTGCTGAAAACACCAGCCTGAAAAACTCTTTTAATGCCAGATTGGGCCTTATCTAGAGTTGTGAATGTGCCCACATATTTGGCTACATCCTTTACAAAACGGTCTCCGAATAGGTTTCCATCCGCCAGCGGACCAGGCTCCGCCGCAGCCAACTCCGTGAGATTGGAGTCCATTTTCATGAGGATAGATTTGCGCCGTTCCGTAGAAATGGCACAATTGGCGTTGCCCAAAGGCATATAGCCCGCTGGGTCCATCCGGCGAGAACATGGGGGTCAATTGCATTTCCAGATTCCTGCGCTTGCAACGCCATCTCCAGTACCTTAGCTAAAGGTCCTACTACGTCCAACAGCTTATCTTGGCATCCACGCCAAGCACGATCAATCCCTTTCTTGGGATCTTTGGTGAACTTCTTTAAGAATGTTAGGAGACTAGAGTCAATATCCGGAGTTTCCGCCACCTTATCGGGAACGTCCGGTCTAGGGCATTCTGACCGTAGGCGATTTCGCACCTCTTTGTCAAAGCTCTTGCGTATATTGTCATGCAAGTAGGCCGCAACCTCGGGAGCCGGCAACCAATCAGAGGATCTGGGGTGAACAATCTCCGCTGGATTAAAAGTAAAAGGGGTAGCTATGGGTACCTCTGTATTCTTTGATTTCTTCATTCTTTTCTTTGGAGGGGATGTGTCCGGGGTGTCAGACCCCGTAGAGTCGGGGTCAGTGTCGGTGCCTCTAGCTTTTGCCGTGTCCCCGTCGGGATGAGGAAGTGAATAGTAGGAGGCGGAATGAGGCCAGGGTTTAGGAGCGTCAGTGGCATCGCCCTGTGGAGCAGTAAACCCATGACGTTTAGCAAACTGCTCAAGTTGCTTAGTGATCGGCTTTAAGGCAGTAGCTAGAGCCTGTTGTACAGTTCCCGGAACTGTCTTCTCCAGGGCCTTGTTGACCGACTCCTGAACCGAGGCGTCCAGGGCCTCCACAATGTTGTCCTCTAAGGAAGGATTGGGAACTTCCTCTTCATAGAAAACTTCATCCTCGTCATAATGCACCCACTCTTCCATTGTGGGATCAATAAAGTTATTAGTAACCTGCAACTGCGGCAGACAAAATTTCGAGGAGTAATGGGGGGACCAACCCAGAGCACAAACACCAAAGTAGTACCTAGTCCCTCAGCAACAGCTGTATGAGTGGTTTTTTCAGCCCAAAGGGCGTAAAAGGAGCCAAGAGCAGGGTATTTTAATGGAGGTGTGCTGCCTCCAGGCCCAAATTATTAATTACAGCCAGCCAGGCGTCAGTGAACTGCTCAGTGGGGAAAAAGGGAATACAGAGCACCATACAGCAAAAAACGGGTCGTTTCGATGTGCGTAGCCCAAATCCTACTAGAAGTAGCCCAATTGGGCTACGCACATCAAGACATGAGGAAAATTGTAAAGGGAGGGCTCCGAGCGCATACGGCCGATGAGGGGGGCCTCAGCGCTTAAAATTTACAAAAGACAAGACACCGCCGTAGGCGGAGCGGTACATTAACTGCGCGTGTCCCGGCAAAACAGACGCTGCCGATCGCGCTGGTGTCCGCTTAAGAGCGGGAGATTTAAAAGATGCTTTTAAGCATCTGTGAGAGAGCGCGCACCTCCGCTGAGCATACGCGCCGGAAAAACCGGCGGGAGGTCGCGCTGGTCAACAAACACAGTCAAAGCAAACGCGATGATCGCGTATAATCCAAACACCTTAATTAGGCCAAAATAAGCACAGTTCAATACTGATATAGCGTAGGAGCACTTATCTGACTGCGTGAGCAGCAAAGAAAGAGGACGAGTTCCGGTGATGGTGGCTCTTATGGGGCTATACAGGATGTGATGTATACCATGAGCATCATGGGAAATGTAGTTTATTTTTCATAACAAAGTTTTTCATTGGCTGCTGTGTGTGGCAATAAATAGAAAGAGAAGCATAATACGAAGCCTCCGGTCCTGTAATAGAATTAAACAATGCGACTACATGTCTTATACTTAATATTCCTAAACATCAGTCGATCGACAAAAAACTATCTCCTCTTGCTTGGCTTCCTGTCAGAAAGAGGTCCATGTTCAAGGCTCTTTGTCTTGCTTGCAAAGCCCTTTATGACAGCGGACTGAAATTTATCAGGCATTGATTTTGCTGGCACACTCCCAAAAGGCTTCTGAGATGTTCTGCAAGAAAGCTAGTTGTGGTTCCTATAGTCAAGCTTAGTTGTTGGGGGGAGGGGTGGGGAGGGGCAGGTCGTTCTCTTATCTTACGTCCAGACTTTGGAACACTATGCCACCAGACCTACTGGTCTTTTTAAGAGCATTCTGCTTTTAGAAAGTCTCAAAAAACAAGGCTATTTTAGCCTCTAAACATGAACTCTTAATTGTCCAGTGTTCTAGCTAGTTGGTAGTGCCAAGACACCTCCAGGTAAATGTACGCTTTATAATTTCTTTTCAGTCATTCAATAATATCGCTAGTTTGAATCCTTTTGTATAAATTACAAATGATTTTGCATAAAATGAAATTTACAGTGGATTTAATACCCTTGTATTTGAGAAAACTGTGATATTAATGAATTAGCAAATTGTGGTCTTTTCACATTGCTTTAAACATTAGCGGGTCCAACTTCCTTGGTTTCATTAGGACCAAACCCCTTCTTTTTTGGCAAGTTATATGAGCCTCATTGGCTTCCCTCCTGCACGCTAAACCATTTAGTTTTGATAACGAACTCTGGGACAAGTACAGGCTAGCCAAGATGCACATGCGTGTCATTAAATGTGTTGATGACATGCCTTCTCAGGATGGAAGATACTCCCTTAGAAGGCTTTGAGTGACTCTGAAAACTGATTAGACGTAAAAGAGAACAGTCCACTTATGGAACTAGAAACTTGCATTAAGTGCCTTAGGTAACAAGAAGCATGAACGCTACTTGTAGCTAGTTGTAGAAGAGCTAGAAGTGGATATCAGAAAGCATGATCCAGACATTGATGACAATGCATGGTGAAAAGAGTATGTGTCAAGGCCCTGTGATAGTTACCCCTCTAAACAAGAAAATAGAGTTGAGCTGCTAGCTGAGCCATATATTGAATGCTCCCAATGCTTCATTTGAGCCGATGAGGGGCACCTGTACTTATTTTCTGGGGACCAGCACTTATTTTTCTGCATCAGATATTTACAGAGAGCCAGAGAGGGAAAAACACACACATCAGAAAAAAGGAGGAAGAGAAAGACGTCAAAAACGTCACAAAGGGAGAAAGCAGGGACCTGCAGGAGTGAGATAAAGGAGCAGGGAGTGCCTGATAGTTAATTAAAGAGGCAGTAAAAGGATGTAGGACTACCTGCCTTGGTATTTGGCGCGCCGAGAGCTTCTGAGCAGAACTTCGGGCACCGGCACTCTTTCTTTTATAAACTAAGCACTGAATGATCCTGTACTCCTTACCTGTTGCCTGGTAAGTCTGCCCAAACTTTAAGCTTGTTTAGATTTTCCTGAGAAAACGGACCTGATGAACTGGTCAGTGCTATGTTGGTATACTACACTGCTAGGTCAGCATCTATCATGACAGCAGGCCTTTTCCATCTATGCACCCAGAATCTGGAACAACAACCCCGTATCTATATGGGCAGCCTCAACACTGCTCCAATGTGGGAAAGAGCTGAGACTCACCTCTGTAAAACAAACACTACATTGCAGTGGATTAACCATCCTCAACCCAGCTTCCTCTCCTCTTGCTCGTTGACTTTATGCATTTCTTTGACCATGTACAGTGCTCCGCTGCCTCTTGGCTAGGCTTGCACTACAAAAATACCAAATACATACATACAATGCAGTCCTGCTGAGTGCTGGAACTTCTCTGGGCACAAAGGGCCTCCTTTATGAGTTTTTGCTTTAGGGGAGCACCACAGGCCTTCCTACTGCGCTGCCCTACGGCAAGAAAAAGGGCAGGAATGCACCGTATCTATCGGATACGGCACATTCATGCCCTTTTCTCCTGCGCTGGTGCACAATGGGCTGCTGTGCGCCAACGCAAGCACCTTTGCACCATGGTGCAAGGGTGCCTGTGTTGCGGGGATGATTATTTTTGTGCAGGGAGGGAAATCTTCCTGCACAAAAATAATCACAAGAGGCTTTTTACTCTTTCTATATGTGCTGCAGAATGCAGCACACATAGAAAAAGGAAAAACAAGGAGAAATAAAGATATTTCTCCTTGTTGTGCCTTACTTAAGTCTCTCCTGGGGAGGTGTACGTTTTTGACGCTGCCTCATTGTTACGATTTCTCGTAAATCTGCGGCAGTGTCAAAAAGTCATGGATGGTGCTGGGAACAACCCCAGCAACACCCATTGCACGCCCCTTTAATGCAGAAAACTGTTAAATGGAACGATATTTAGAAGGCAGCATTAAGCCAAAAAAAGTTGCTTAGTGCTGCCTGGCAAATATGGAGCAGGCTCCCGCACCATCGGAGCGTCGCAAAAAGTGAAGCACTGCCGGCCCAAGGGGCTTATAGATAAGCCCCAAAGTATTCCACTTTGGTCCTTGTCAATAAAATTTCTGGTGAAAAAGCTAAAGCAGAAAGCCATTGAGTACAGGCGATTCTCAGCCACACGGGCAATACAATTGCGAGTTTTGTAAGAGCACGTTTTTGACATGTTGAACGCCAATGAGATCTTACCAATCTCTAAATCCGATGTCCACAAACGTTGTTATTCCCCCATCAATGTATTGAATATTATGTCTCGGCTTGCACTCATCTAAAAATCCCTCCCCTCTATTGCTAATAAAATAATTTGGCAACAGTATTCTATTCTATTGCTCGTGGTCTTCTGTGCCCCAAGCTCATGAAACTCTGGATTCCTTATCAGTTACCTAAAGCGATTAAAATTTTGATACCAATTTAACTGGGAAGAAGTACAATTATGTTGAAATAGGCTTGTAGCCACCAAAGTTGTGTTGGGTAGCGGGGTCAAGTTTGGGTGTACCCAAGCCCTCTTCTTTGGCATTCTGTACCTTTCTGATGGGCATGGGGCTATGACTAAGATAGTATCTTTTGTAAAATGTAAAATAGTGGTCATGTTTTGTGAATACATCAAATAAACATATGGAAAAAATATCCTGTAGTTCCAGGTGCACAATTAATTAACATTGTCTTAATTCTATGTGAAACAATACAAATTCCAGCCAACAACGAATATTGTAACTCATTTTCATACGCTATGGGGCATATTTTTCATAGGGTTGCGCAACGCAACGGGGTACAATCGCGACGCAAACCTTAATTCGATTTATCAAGCCACGCAAGGCCACCTTGCGTGGCCCTGAGTAGCTTGATAAATCTAGAGTAACGCAATGCAGCACAAATCGCTGCGTTGCGGTGCTCTGCCCTGGGAAGGGGTTTCATGGGTGGAGCGTGGGTGTTCTCAGGGTAGGCATAACGAGGAGAAATATCTTTATTTCTCATTACTTCCTCTTTCTATGTGTGCTGCTGCATTCAGCAGCACACATAGAAAGAGGAATATACCTCATGGGATTGTTTTTGTGCAGGAAGGTGTCCCTTCCTACATAAAAACAATGCTGCTTACAACGCAGGCACCCTTGCACCATGGTGCCAGAGGTGGGAAAAGACAGGAATGCATCGTATTATGTTAAATACGGCGCATTTCTGCCCTTTTCCTGTCATGCAGCGCAGAGCAGCACATGACAGGAAAAAGTCACAGCTGAGCTGTGTGACTTTTTGATAAATATGCTCATGAGTATGCTTTGTTTTACACATCAATAAAACACTTTGGCCCATAGTATGCAAAACCTTAAATGATATTTCCCAAGCCACACAAGGCCACCTTGTGTGGCTTTGTAAATGTGAAGTAACGCAAGGCACCGCAAATCACTGCCTTCTGTTACTCTGCCCATGGGAGGAGTTACATGGGTGGAGCTTGGGTGTTCCATATATTTTGGCGCATTCCCAGATGTACCATTAGTGGTAGGCCTGGGAATGTGTCAAAATCCTACGCCTCCCCAGGGCCGGCGCGATGAGGAGAAATATGTTTATTTCGCTTAGTTTTTTAGGTCTCGCCTGAGCCAGCGCATGCGTTGCTCTGGCGAGAGTTTTAGTAAGCGGGTTTTGGAAATGCAAACAGTGGCTTTTGCTGGTGACCAGCTTGCGTTCACGCGAGCGTGCACGCGCGATCATGCGCCATATGGCTTCCCTTGCCATCTGGACGCTCGCGATTACTTTCACGGCCGCGCGGCCGTGTCAGTTTCACGGCCGCGCGGCCAATGCTTGTTGTAATTAGCATGTTGACTTTCCGGACGATTTCCAACAAAGTTTTAGCCTGGGTCCAGCACTTCTTAAAGTCTTTTTGAAACTGCCTAATTGTGTGTCGAAGCTGCCCAGGTTGTTATGCATGTTATCTTAAAATGTGATATATGGCCCTTCTGAAACACTTTAAGGAAGTTAGCCTGCATTTTCCGCCTGAATATAGTGATGTTGCGTAGTCCGGCTGTAGAGCTATGTTCGTGGGAAGCACAAATGCATTGGCACAGAAACTGGGGCTATTTAAGGTGACCGCTCTATGTAAGCACTTTCCTCGGATGCCATCTCATGCGAACTTAGGCAGACACCTTCTACCGTGAAAGCCGTTGAAGGGTTCACTTTCAAGGGTTGGGCACATGCACTTGCACTTTACGACCAGTGCACTTCTTAAAGTCTGTTAGCCTCACCCTTTTCTTGTCTTTTAAATGTGCAAAAGCTTCCATTAACAAAGAGTACCTACATTTCAAATAGCATGGTTTAGGGGTAAATTGCACTTTTACTCAGTCAGGAAGAGGAATCATTAAGAGTGAGTAGGTATACTGGACGCTATTACAGGTCTTTCTATTCAACTTTGTTACAACCACTTAGATATTTGGTGTGTGTGTTTTTCTTTAAGTTATGGGTTATTACTTTATTTAAAAGGATCAACATGCAGCTTAAGCAGTGACTTAAATACAGAAGCCACGTCCTTTGTGTCTGAATTGTTCAGTTTTCAAGCACTCCCATATCCCTGTTCATGTGGCCTAATTTTCCTCCCAACCCGTTACCCCTCCACCCCCCTCCGTTACTTCTCTCCCCTTATCTCTCATCCGCCCCCCATCCCATTTCCCTTCACCCGCCCTCATGTCGGTTTCTTCTCCCCCATCTGTTCCTTCTTGTTTTGTTTTCACTTTTTGATTGCCTTTCCCTGCCGTTTGTTTTTCCTGTGTTTTCTTGCCCCAGGCTGTCTGACTGAAGCCTTTGATGTGGACCAGGTCTGATCTAGCTCCACAGGCACCCTTTTGTGCACCTTGGTTTTCTGATCTCTTCCCAGCAGTACTGCCCGCAGGACGGGAGCAGAGCTCCCTGGCACGGGAGAGAGAAAGTTTACATTCAGGCGGTTAAAGTTTGTCCTCCTTTACCGCCTCCATGATACATTCCCCATTTGTTGCATTTCCACGCCCACTCTAGCCGCGCTCACCATCTCATGATCTGTTTCCTTCATTCTCTTGACCAGAAAAACTTGTCTTTAACCAGACACGCCGCTCCTTCTCACAGCCCCTTTCCTTGGACAAAATTCAAATTGAGCAGTTACATGCAATATATATAGCTGTTGGTTAGTGGACACAGCTGTTTATGGGTGTCTAATGGTATTTAAGGGTCAATTGGAAGCCTGCCCAGGACTGTTTTTTTTTTTGCATTCCATATCATGCAATGATTTTAGAACCCCAGGAAAAATTATATATTGTCTTGAGGGCGCTCCCTTTCCCCTTGTAATAAAGTCTTTTGGTGTTCTTTTTTCGGCATTTGTGGTTTCTCCAGAAACCAGTCGCCTTTAATGGCTTTACACTATCTGGGCAAAGATTTCACTTCATTAGTGCCAGATTAACAGCCAAGGACGGTAATAAGCAACTGGCAAATTACCAGTCAATCTTTGCGGAGGGCCACACGGGAACACATGACCCTACTTTTTAGGTCTCGGCCTGCACCAGCGCTTGCGCTGCATTTCTTTGCCTGCATTGCCTTGCATTTGTATCCACCCCTCCTTCCTCTCTCCCTCCCTCCTTCTCGCTACGCGCCGAGGCCGAGCCCCTGGCACAGCTTTGCAACAGAGGCCCTCGGCAACAGGGAGAGTCGATTTACACAGGCAGAAATGCAGCCTGGGCCTACAAACAACAGGAAAACATGGACACGAAGAAACGCCATAACAAAAATATATCAATCTAACCGTGGAGCTCTTATGGGCCACCATTTGCACGGCTCCCGGGAAATACCAGATCAGGCCTCTTGGTTGTTAAACGAGTGACAGTTATTACCCAAATCACTTAACTCTTGTTTTGTTTAACACGAAAGCCTTGGCTGCCCCTGCCAGAGCGCAATCCCCATACAGGGCAACAACGCCAATGCTCATTTGATCGCTCATTCAGTGAGGTTTTTCTTCGCAGTCTCAAACTTAACTTTGCCATAAATGCAGACGAATACTTGTTAACTTACCCTCATTTGGACGATGTTGTCCGCTTTTCAGTGATTTTCGCCATCCTAAAAAGCAACATGCTTCTAAAGACTTCAATATTGGTAACCATCTTTGCAAACCTGCAACACCTTCCTAAAAAGGTTTAGTCCTCATTGACTGTATGTGATGAACCTCATTCGCGAGGCAACAAACAGGTTGACATGTAAGCACAGGTGTCGTGATGCAAAGGAAATAAAATAAAACGGGCCTTCGTCCCATTCACTCCAGATCTTCGCACCCCTGCATCATCTTCCTAGAGCACAACCACTAAAGAGGGTTTGTTCCCAAATAAAACAAGCATTGGCATAGCCAATAGGTCTCGCCTTTGGGACCTTAGAAGTGTTTAGTTACCCAGCACAATATCCTTGGTGCAACAACATCAAGTGTTGCATGGCTAAACACTTATAAGGTCCCAACGGCGAGACCTATTGGCTATGCCAATGCTTGTTCCTCTTTCTAGAAAGAGGAAAATGCCCCTGAGGATTGTTTTTGTGCAGGAACGTGTCCTTTCCTGCACAAAAATAATCCTACCTACAACACAGGTCACCCTTGCACAATGGTGCAAGGGTGTTACATGGTGCTAGTCAGCCAAAAGCCCACCAGCGCTAGGAAAGGACAGGAATGCGCCGTACAATGTTAAATGCTGCGCATTCCTGGCCTTTTCCTTTCACGCTGCGTGCTGCAGCAAGGTGGCTTGCTGCGTTGCACGAATTTTGGGTAAATTTGTCCGTTTGAATTTAAACAGTTTAAATGTATGTAACAATCGCAGAGACAGGCCCTGGCTGTTTTTAGGGCGCAAAGGCCCCTTATAAGCTTTCAAAATTTGAGATGCGCCCCTGCCCCCCCTCCCTTCTGCATACTTTGGTAGAAGGTGACAGATAATTCATTCGACAAATCGCTGCATAACAGAAGTGTATATATGACTGTCTGCTGCAGGTCGGCTGTTAAATAAAGGCCATGCTGTTGTTGTGCTGCAGTTACCTCTGGGAGGGACGCCATGAAAACAAAACGCTGAGTTAAATGGTGGCAACTCGGCTCTTCGGCGCGCAGTCAATGGAGCAGCCGTGCCAGGCACTGCACACTTCATAACCCTTGCTGCTGTTTTTATTTTGAGGATAAAATTACATTTTCAGGAACTGGTAATTCCGAGACCGTACATTTGCTGTCCCCTGTTGTTGCCGAACAATGGCGCGAGAAAGAAAACTCACCTCTCATTGTGCTGCCCCTCAGGAGGGAATCGCCATGACTCATGCGTGATTTCACTTAAAAACAATCCCACGCGCTGCAGATTTTTTTCAAGAAAAAGCTACATTTATAGGCTGCCATAAACTCGGAAATGAATGGCTGACTCGTGGCGTGGGCCAGAGAGCACGTAAGAGCCAGCATAGTATGCCTTAAAATTGTAAGTAGGTGAATGCAGATGCAGTCCAGCTGTTTGTGCAAAAATAGGCATCCACTAAAATGACACAAACTTCACTCTAGGATTTTACTCATTACCATGGTAACCAGTATTCGGTGCATTCCAAACGGAGACAAGAAAACCCACTTACAAATTCAACTTTTACCTTGTAATAATGCCGTGCACACACGATCTCTTTCCCTCCGTGTTGGTCTGACGTTTTCACGTCATCTTTAATCGCAACCGTTTTCTAGTATCTAATAATTCCTTTGTATTTTGCAGGAAAATTCTGCAGTAGGGAAATTCTGGTTTTATAACGTTTCGTGCCATCTCGTATACTTCTGCGCAATAAAAAAAACGCGATTTAGGCCCAATGTTTCATAAGAAATGTCGCTACTGGCGCACCGTGTGAAATCACACAACTGGTGAACCTCTGAGGGCGAGAGGAAAAGGAGCTGTCAGGCCGAATTCCCAGGTTAGCGAGCTGCCCTATATTTAGGTACATTTTTAAAGCAGAGATTGCCTCTCTTCTTTCAGATCAGCGTGGCTCCCAATCTCCTGTCTGAAATCGCTGATACTCGAGAACTGGTACAGTCGCACAGGCCACAGAAAAAAACACGCCGGCAGATTTGACAACAATTAATGGCGTCTCGTTTTGTGTAAAATATTACAAGCACACACTTGTCTAGATTCTAGAGTCTAGAAGAATAGGCATGTGGCGAAATTAGGATTGCTATTACTCAGTGTGACATATAGCGGATGTAAATGTTAGCAGAAAACAACGGCGCCAGTGCGTTACTTTCACATTTCATATACATGTTATGGGAAAAAGTCGATTCCTACATTATTCAAGTCTAGCTCTGATTTCAGGTCTAGCATAGATTTTTTTGTAGTGTACACCTGTAGTTAAGCGTTTTTGCTGTTTAAAGAACACGCTCTTTCTGATCCATCCCTCTCCCCAACCCCAGTACCAAATGTAAAGCACAGAAAGAGCACTGGGCCTTGAAACGTAATCTCATAGTCAAGTCTTCAAAGATGTGGCCTAAGGGCTGAAGGGTCGACCTCGAAGGTGGGGAACTGGGTTCGAGTCAGTCTCAGCAGGGATGCTCATCATCCTGTGATTCAGGGCAAATCACTTAATCTTCCCCTGTCTACCAATATAAATGTGTCCGTCTGTAACGTAACTGGTGCTCATGTAAAGCGCCCTGATACCTTCGGGTCGAGTTCGCGCTATATAAAACTCTAAAACAAATATATATATATATTTCCCCACCGGTCATATGGACCTATATTAGCTGACATGAAGTATTGAAAAGGAGTTTTCATCAACAATGCATTTCTAATTTGTGAAGCCAGTGTGACTCCACAATGAGGTCCAGGAATCACTAAATAAAGTTGAGAGGGTTTATTTTGGATTACCAATCAATCCAGCATTTATGCAGACCAGAAATAGCAGGAATACAAAAGGTAAACTGAGGTATCTCAGTAGGTTAAGGCGCAACTGAGTAACATATCAAATTGCAATAATCACAAGTGTATAAACACAGATTAAAGCAAACAGGTGTTCCATAAAGAAACTTTGAAAAGGAAGTTTCTCTCTCCTAACATAGACTAAATATAAGGTCATCTAATAAAAATCGCTAAATCGGTAGCTTAGGACAAAAGGGAAGAGAGGTGCCAGCATGATCTAACTTCAGTATAAGTCCAAAAGAAAAGGAAATTAGTGTTCAGCATAAAGCTTTACACTTACAAGATTAGGGCAAGTAGAGAGGTCGCTAGCTCTCCAGGTCTAAAGGGAATCTGCTCTGCTCTACCTACAACTGTGAGAGCACACATTTAAAAGTAACAAGATATTCAGAACATTCTTATCTCTCTCACACCACCAGGGACCAATCAAGTCACTGCTTGAATGCATCTGCAACATCAGTTCAGGTTCACACCGTATCGAACTGCAGCTTTGGTTCTCAACCGTGAACATCTTGCCATCCTGGTACATGATGAACAGAGGGCCTCTTCCAACCATGGTTCCTCCACGTTCACGGCGAAGTTTCCTCTCAGGCCTCTCTATCAGTCCTCTAATACAGACCTTAAGCCTTTCTCTAGATAACAAATATCATGATAATAAACCTGCAAGGGAACAAGAAAACCTGCTGTCAAAGTAAAATGCATTTCAACTGAGGCCTGTACTCAGGCTAACTTAGTTAAGCATTTTAATGTGCACTTCGAATACATGATTATACATGCATGTGTAACCTTAGGAATAAATGCAAAATATGAATAAATGAGTACATGTTTACATACGCAAATGTCATTTTCAACATAAAAGCAATATACCTTGAAACGTAAGTGAAAAATGTAAATTAGAATTACATCGCTTCATGTTTAAGCTAAACATTACTGCACACTTATATAAATCTCTAGTTTCTACACTGAATAAATTTCATTAATGCGTTTAAATGTTCACACGTTAATAAAGTTTAGGCACACAGTGAATATAATATCAAGTCATGTATATAGTTTGCACTTTTGTGACGTATGAGGGTGGAGTCTAAATTACGCTGCTCCAGCACTAAAAATATATTTGTCTTCATTTAATCAGCTGTATTAAAGTTCTGGTTCTTGGCTTGGCTTGACTACTTTTCTGCTACCCGTCGCCTTCCCACACACAGGATGTCAGGTTTGCAGCAAGCACATCCCTGATATAGACTGAGTCATATGCATATGTCGTAGGTTATTTTGTCAGTCTTTATTGCTACAGAATACCCCTTAGTGGCCTCATAGGGTGATGACAATATCAGCAACTTCATTTCTGCAGGAGTATATAGTGTGACTGGTGCCCCCGGAGAAATCTGGTAGGGGCCTCCACATTGGAGCTGAAGCAATCTGCAGAATAGCTTTGCTTGACCCATGATCTTAAATAGTAAATCGTGAACAGCAAAAAATAGTCTTCAAATACAGTGAGCCCAGCTGTGCTGTAGCACACCCCACAATATTAGGTCCAGCTTTCCACTTTTCCCCTCCCTATCGAGTGATCAAGTGTATCTCTGTAGTAAAGAGTAAGATATCTGAGGTTGGTGGACTAAGCTCAATGGCTATAGGATGTGATGGAGCATTTGCAGCAGAGAAACAGACACACCTGGACCTCAGACCTCATAACAAAAATGCTCAACAATAAACACCTTCTGACCCAAGAATATGCAACTATTGCAACATGTATTTATAACCTCTGCAGAGGAACGAGGAGAGTTAAAATTCAAGGTAAATATCTGCAATAGTTTCCCTAAGTAACCTAGATGTTCAACATCATTTCCCACTGTATGCATTCCCTTAAAAACCATCTGCCATCCATGGTGTATGCACCCTTGCCTCAGCATAGTAAGGCCTTGTTGGAGCTCTGATTTGGCAATGGTGTAGAGGGTTTCCTGTGGATATTTAATGTTATACTAGTAGGATCTGAGAAAATACCCCTTTTCCACGGTCACAGCCATTGTTTGCGGACTGATGCTGCTTTTTTTAAAACTCTGCACATTGGGACACTTCTGTCCAAGCCCCAGTGTATGTACTCTGACCCCTAAAACATAGCAAAATTGGTTAACTTCTAATTGCCACATTTAACTTTCCAGTAAGGCCATGCATGTATGTCATGTCCATGCGAGTTAAAAGCATATTCTTGAACACCCAGATCTATTTCTCTCCAAATATCAAAGAGTTGCCATACATTGAATCTGTGTGTGGTGGGATACCATTGAGCACCCTGCAGTGGTGGCAAAGATCTGTCCAGTTCTATATTTTGTATATAGTTGGAGTCTCCTACCCAGATGCCCAATGCCTGTGTGTTTTTGGCTATGTTTGAAGTGATCATCTCTAAGAATGGCACCTGGTTAACATTGAGGGAATATGAGCTCACTAGAAAAACTGACTCGCCTAGTGCTGCCCATATTAAAATGCCTTTGGCATATGCTGAATATGTAGCGCCAAAATAATGTCCCTTCATTCTTTTCTGTAGCTTACAAAACTCTGCATTAATTAGTATTTTTTCCAGATACATGCTATGTGTTTCTACCTATGTTTCAAATAGGAATAAATCCTATATCTCTGACCGGGGTGTCCATCCCTTTTACATTCCAGGTTAGAAATGTATAGGTTGAGGGCTTAGCCTGTGGCATCATCTATCCTCACACTCATTTTGGGTGTTCCTCATTGAGTAATTCCCAGGTAAGCTATCCATGTGTGGGGCTACTGTGAATGTTTGCCTCCTAGCAGAGGAGGCTAGGAACCTGGGGGTCATATTCGATAAGAAGCTGTCTTTTGCTCCGCAGGTGAAGGCAGTTACAGGGGTGTGTTTTGCTCTTTTTAAACATTTCTAAGGCTAGTTTCTGACTTTTCAAAGAAAGCCACTGTTCATTTCCTATTTACCTCGTGTTTGGATTATGCTACATCCTTTACCTGGGTCTCCCAGACTATCTTTTGAGCCGTTTGCAGCTGATACAGAATGCTGCTGCTAGACTCTTATTAGGTATTCCCATACGGGAATCTGTCTCAGATCACTTGAGACACTTACACTGCTTCCAGTACATCTATGTAGTCATGTTAAATGTAGGTATTAAGAAATACTAGCAAATTCCAGCCGGGGAGTGCACTGAAAGGTATATAGTTCTAGATGACTTTATTCGTAATACCGCTTATGTGCCATTTCCTTTGATTTACCTTTGTGGCCATAGCACAATAAGGAAGTCATGGACCAGAGTTGTCATGCATGTTAGAGAAATAAATAAAACACTGTATTCAATAGTATTGTGGTGTTGCAATGTTCCATGAAATGCATGACAGTCATTGTTAATAACTGAGATTTGTGGGCTTATATACAATAAGAAAGCATGTGATATGGGCAAATGCTATCTTCCACTAAAAGTAATTGGAATGTAAGGCCAATTTGAAATTAGAGACAATTATGTGATGACCTTATATTTGAGGAGGGATTCTATTTGTTCCTGGGCTAATATTTTTGATCATGTCTGTGACTAATTTATTTTTACTGATCATTCAAATGAAGGGTCTTCTTTTACATTATACTGAAAATATACTATACAAGGTGAGTCACATATAATTCAACAGCAGTTTGTTTAACATATTAAAAAGTATTGCTCTCCTCTAGAATGTATAGTGTGTATCGTGTTTTTACACTGGATGTTGAGCTCATTCAGTCTGTGATGGATGGTGATATTAGAGATATAAGAAAGACGTAAGCTATTAAGGGCCTGATTTCGGTGGACGGGATGCTCTGTCACAAACATGACGGATAACCCGTCCACTGCATTACAAGTCCCATAGGGTATAATGCATTTGTAATACAATGGACGGGATATAGTTCACGCCTGTGATGGAGTACCCCATCTGCTGAACTCTAAATCACGCCCTAAAAGATCTTTGTGCCAACGACTCATGCTACAAAATTAGGGCTGATTGAGATTCACACCTTCAAATTACGAGGATAGTAACGTTTTTCAATTGATATGCTGAGTATGTTACAGAGTTTATGATTTATCCATATTAAATGCGGACACTTCTGTAAGTATAATTTAATATGCTTTTCAATGTTTTCCGCTTTGGACGTAAGTTATTGTTTTTTTTTCTGTTGAACTTGTTTTTTAGTATAAGAAGTGTTATTTGAACTGAATATACCAATTAAATATTGATTCTTATTAGAGAGTAATGACAAATCAACAATGTTTTAAAACTAGTAAGGAGTAATAGAAGAATAAAATATTAGAATAAATCAGGAAAAATTAAACCCAAATGATCAACAATCTAAATATTAAATTAATAATGAATACTTAAATAGTTATGTTGACTGTAAAAAATGGAAAGGGAAGAACGGGGAGGCCAGTAGCGGTCGGTGGTGGGAGTGCCGCTGGGCGCTGACGTGGGGCGGGGGAGGGGCAGGGTGGGGGGTAGTAAACTACGGATTACGGCCGATTACAGGTAAGTACACATATAAATAAATAAAACGAATTTCGTTGCGCGCCCCACGTCAGCGCCCGGTGGCACTCCCACCACCGACCGCTACTGGGGGAGGCAAAGGGCAAGAGAGAAGAGTGTTTATAAATGTAGACAAATTGTAAAGAATAAAATATCATGAAAAACTCCTTTGCCTTCTATTAAACATGGAACTACAGACAAATAAGAAAGACCCATTATCTAAGTGTAAATAATCTCATATAAAATGAACGAATTAGTGTGAAAAATACCAATTTGTGGTGTTTATTCAACTTAATAACATTCTATACTGTTTGATAAGTATGTAGTCAAGGTTGCTTATAATAAATGTCTTTTACAAGCTAAAGCTAAAAAGATTTGTTCTCTGTTTCAACTATAATTATAACAAATAGTATTATCCCAAGCAAAATAAGATCATTTGAAAGCACCCTTCTAATTGGTAGTAATACACTGTAGAGCAATCACTATCAATAAAACAAATTACTTTTTTTATATTGAAGAGTCATGAAAAGGAAAGTAAAAAAGCATATAATGATCCATTGATGTTAAAAAAGACCAGCACTTACAATAATCTAATAATATCATGTAGAGCAATACCTGACAGATAGAAATCAATCTCTTACATTTTAACAGTGTTTGAGAACTACTGGTCATTCCTGATATAGAATTAATTTTATATTAAATCTTGTTCCAAACTCCTATGGAGCAAATTATATTACATTTATTGTCCCATAAAGGCTCTACTTTAAATTTGTCCATGCTCATGTCTATACACATTAGAGTCTTCTAAATAAAATATGTTCTTTGTGCAACATTAAAGCAAAGCAAATCAGTATGTACATCACACCCAGATTCTTTGCTACTGGCTTTATGATCGAGAACTAGGTCAGTAGTCAATATCAATTCAGCATAAAAAGATGTTGGTAAATTATCTTTGTTTTGTAAATAATGAAAGAACAAAAAAGCATTACTATTGATAATTTGATTAACCCATAAAATCTCTTTTTTCTAATGTTGGTCCAGTTTAGTATTTTTTTAATACATTTTAATCTTATTGTTATTCCAGATAAGTGACTCCAAAAATTGCTGTTTGTCTGAAATATTACTGAATAATACATATTTTAACATACAATTTATATCCCTTACTATATGAGATGAGATTATGTGGTCTCTGTGTCATATATAAAAGTTCTTTAAAAGAGGCAGAGGAAATATTCGCCTATTCTATATCTACCCAGATGGGCTCTTTATCAGTTACTTCAGAAGAAACATGAAACAAGGTTTGCTTTAAACAAAATCCAATGATATGTATAACAATCTTACTATTTTTACCATCTAAACATTTTATTAATCTTGCTAATGCACTTCTAGATCTTTTGTAATGCCACAATAATCTAGAAAGGGAACTTTCTACAAATTAAAAAAAAGGATTTTGTAATGTCAATGGGAACATGGACAATGGGAAAGTTATAGATAACAACATAATTTTAACATATCTAATCTACCCGCATTGACAAAAATAAAGGAGACCATTTTTTAGTTAAGGCATGGATTTTAGATCTAATAGTGTCAATGTTAGGTTGTATAATATAATTGAAAAAATTAGAAAACCCCTTGTGGGTTAGAAGACAGTCAGGGCCAGATTTAACACTTATTCATGCAGAGAGGTGCAGCAGCCGCAAATGCTGCGCTGCGCGAAAACGAGAGTGGAGGAGAGCACCATATTTACTGAAATATAACACTCTCCTTCCCTTTCCCTAACGGCGGTGCTGAAATCAGCTGCCGTGCGCCACGGATACACCTTTGCGCCATAGTGCATGGGTGTCTCCCCGTGAGTCTAGCATAGGTTTTGCACTGGAATGATAGCCTTCCAGTACAAAATGCTATACTTAGACTGACTTTAAAAGTTTTCTCTCTTTGTATGTGCTAAGCGGTGTCTACTTTATTTAATAAATACGGTTTAGTGTCAGAAACGTTGGGTGGTTGCATGGAAATGCGCATGCACCACCCATGGTAAGCCCCCTTGGCACTAAGTAATGCAAAGCAGCGCTATGCGCTGCTTCGTATTACTTTCAGGTTATCGCCAGCGCTAAACAAGTTTAGCGCTGGAAAGTAAATCGGAAAAAAATGATTTTGCGCCGATTTGCATCACTTTTGTGATGCAAACACGACATAAAATCTTAGTAAATCTCCCCCTGAGTTACTTTTAGGGCTGGAAGGGCTTATAGACCGTAACCCATCCCATCAAGCCCTGACAATGTGTGTTAGGGGACTGTACACAGTTTTCTTAAAGAAACACGCATGATTAACTGCCCCTGGGAATTGTGACTGAGCCTGGCGTGTTGTAATATTTTGTGAGTACCTCTTCAGTGCTGTCCGTAAATCCTCTCCCTGTAGCCAGTGTATTTGGGAAATCGTTCTGTACAGTTAAATGTCGAAACTCACCATTTTTTCTTTTAAACCATTGTAATCTCCCTTGGAGGTGGGGTCATATTTGCAGCTGGAAATAAACTATTTTCCAGTTCTGCTACTGGTTCCGAGTCTATTGCTGGCCCTGGGGATGTTAGCTGCTCTTCTTGTAAGGGCCCAGCTATAGCGATCACCACATGTGTGTATCATGTCAGGGGAGTTGGCAACAGTAGAGTATCATTCCCACTGCCCCAGGCTATAACAGCTTTTTAAGACTTCTTCAAACCCATTACATTTCAGAGGAAGTAATCACTCTTAGATAACAGTCTCTTTTCATGGACATAACTGCTTTGTTCCAGTCATGATAAAGTGTCACAGGACTGAAATCACACGTATAAACACACTCCTAACATGTCATACATGAGAAAACTTTAAAAAACATGGCAGTGATGAGCACACTGTTTAAAATCATATTTAAATGCTATTTTACAATATGTTAAAACTCCAAATGGAAAGTCTAAAGCAGTTTAAAACATAAAAATTACTTTTAAAAGCATAACCAGTTGTGAGCAGATAACATAAGCAACAGGTCCAACACTTTTTACCTCTGGGGGATTACAGCAAGTGCTTCTCAGCTTCACCGGAAGTGGCTCCTCCCAGGACTTGAGAAAACCTAGCCTCCAGCTTCCAGAGACCTTGTGACCAATCAATCAATCAATCAATCAGGGGTTTGTTAAATCGTGACTACTCACCCGTAAGGGTCTCAAGGAGCTAAGGGTGGAGGGGGGTGGGGGTGGGGTGCAGGTTCCTTTCCATCAAGGACGGGGTCTGTCGAAGAGCCAGGTTTTGAGGTTTCTTGCGAAGATGGGGAGCGATGTTGTCTGTCTGAGGTGGAGCGGAAGGGCGTTCCATGCTTTGGCCGCGAGGAAGGAGAAGGAGCGGCCTCCCGATCTGGTCTTTCTGGTGCGGGGGACCACGGCATAGGAGAGCTGGGCTGATCGTAGGGTCCTTTGGGGTGCGTGGAATTTGAGTCGGCTGTTCAGGTATGCTGGTCCGGTGCCGTGGAGGGCCTTGTGTGCGTGGGTGAGCATCTTGAAGGTGATTCTCGCCTCGACGGGGAGCCAGTGGAGTGTGCGCAGGTGCTGGGAGATGTGGCAGTGTTTTGGCAGGTTGAGGACCAGTCTTGCGGCGGCGTTCTGGATGTTCTGTAGCTTGCGGGTGAGGTTTTTGTTTATTCCGGCGTAGTGCGTTGCCGTAGTCGAGTCTGCTGGTGACCAGGGCGTGAGTGACGGTCTTTCGGTGTTCGAGGGGGATTCATTTGAAGGTCTTACGAAGGAGGCGGAGGGTGTGGAAGCAGGAAGACGAGACAGAGTTGATCTGGCGGTCCATTTTGAGCTCGGAGTCCAGGATGATTCCCAGGTTGCGTGCGTGGTCCGTGGGGGTTGGCGGGTTTCCGAGGGCGGGGGGCCACCAGGTGTTGCTCCAGGCATCGGGGTTTGGGCCCATGATGAGTACTTCTGTTTTGTTGGTGTTTAGTTGTAGGCAGCTGTTTTTCATCCATTTGGCGACGGCTTCCATGCCTTCTTGAAAGTTGCGTCTGGCGGTGTTGGGCTCGTTGGATAGGGAGAGGATGAGCTGGGTGTCGTCTGCGTATGACACGATGTTGAGTCCGTAGGTTCTGACGATGGGGGCGAGTGGAGCCATGTAGACGTTGAAGAGCATCGGGCTGAGGGAGGAGCCCTGGGGGACTCCGCAGGTGGTAGGTGTGGGGTCCGAGAGGAAAGGGGGGAGTCTGACCCGCTGCGTCCTGCCGGAGAGGAAGGAGCGGATCCAGTCGAGGGCCTTGTCCTGGATTCCTGCGTCGTAGAGTCTGCGTATTAGGGTGCAGTGGGAGACTGTGTCGAACGCCGCTGATAGGTCGAGGAGAATGAGGGCTACTGTTTCTCCTTTGTCCAGTAGGGTGTGGATGTCGTCTGTTGCGGCGAGGAGGGCGGTTTCCGTACTGTGGGTTTTTCTGAAGCTGGAATGGTAGGAGTTGAGGATGTTGTGTTCTTCAATGAATGTGGCGAGTTGGCTGTTGATGGCTTTCTCGATGACTTTCGCTGGGAACGGGAGCAGGGAGATGGGTCTGTAGTTTTTGAGGTCGGTGGGGTCTGCTGAGGGTTTCTTTAGGAGGGGGTTGACCTCGGCATGTTTCCAGTCGTCGGGGAACGAGGCGGTCGCCAGGGAGCGGTTGATGGTGTGGCGGAGCATGGGTGCGATGGTATCGGCGGCTCTGTTGAAGATGTGGTGGGGGCAGGGGTCCGTGGGGGCCCCTGAGTGGATTGACTTCATTGTTTTCAGTGTGTCTTCGGTGGTGAGGGCTGTCCAGTCGTCAATCGCTGGTTTCCGGGTGTCGGGGGTGGTTGGTGAGGGTTCAGTGTGTTGGTTGTCTTCGTCGAAGTTGTCGTAGATGCTCTTGATTTTGTGGTGGAAAAAGGTGCTGAGTTTGTCGCAGAGGTCTTGTGAGGGAGGGATGTCGGTAGACTCGCTGGTGGGTTGGGCGAACTCCTTGATGATGCTGAAGAGTTCCTTGCTGTTGTGCGCGTGGGTGGAGATTCTGTCTTCAATCGCTTTTTCCTCATTTCTCTGATGAGTTGATGGTGGGCGTTGGTGGCGGCTCTGAAGTTGTTGTGGGCTTCTGTGGATTTGGTGTTCCTCCAGGCCTTTTCGAGGCGGCGGCATGTGCGTCTGGACTCAAAGTTCGGTGGTAAACCATCTGGCTTTCTTGGTACGGGTATTGTTGTTTTTCTTGAGGGGGTCTATGGTGTTGGTGCTGTCCGAGATCCATCTATGCAGGGTTCGGGCTGCGGTGTTGGGGTCGTCGTTTTCCGCGATGGTTGGGGTGGAGTTGTTGAGTGAGGAGGTGAGCTGGTCGTCGGTGATTTTGGTCCCCTGCCATTATCTCAGTCCCCTCAAGCCTGCTGAGTCAAACCATAGTAGAATGAAAGCAATGCATGAAGCACAGGCTTAAATGTGGAACCAAGGTGTTTGCTATTCATTAACCCGTGGGATTGGCAAATAAAAACAAATAGTATGCAGTGGCCATACCAAAAATCTGGTTATTTATATTGTGCATACCAGTCATTAATTAATGTTTAGAAAATAGTATATTGTTTATACAAATACATATACTGTGCTTACAAACCAAGGTGTTATTCATGTGAACCACAGAATGATGCCTGCCAACCAGTAGGTTATAGTACATCATGCATGCAGATCAGCATGTAGCATTCTAAAACCAATGGATGAGCATTTTCACCGATACATTGCACGCAGAAACCAGAACATTTCAAGAATGGACTGGTATATTATGTATATGGTCCATGTGTGTCAACCAGTATAGTAATGAAGCCAACCTTATAAAGTATGACTACAAACCAGTATAGTGTGCATGCAACCCACTGTATTATACATAGACCAGTATTTACGGTGCTTACACTAAAGCACTGAACAAACACAGGAATGTGCTCTTTATACAAACCGGTATACTGGGAACATAACCCTCACACCTTACACTGTATGCTTTGTCATGAAAACCAGTATGCTTGATCAATGCATCAGTAGCTTACCTACATGTTAACCAATGTACAGATTACTCAAACCAGTGTTCCTGTATACCAACAAGCGTGCAAACCAATACTAATTGTGTGAACCAGTGCAGTGCACAGAAAGGCACATCCAATATTTTTCATACATAAACCAATCTATTTGCTATGTTAACCACTGTGAAGGTTATAAACCAATATGTGTCACTTATGAGGTAATTGAACTTTGCCTGTTTAGCACCTCATAGTGCACCACGGCTCATCTCCTTGACATGTTTTGTTAATATCACTTTCATCAGAAACTCCTCTTCTAAACAGTTTCTGGAGGGGCAACACGATATAATCCAGTATTCATTGGATTAGCCGTGTTTCATCTCACCCAGGAGCATCCTTCCTTCGTCGGACAGCTGCCTAAGAGGATGAAATTAGCCGGCCGGTGCCAAACAGGAGCATCACATGCCTTTTCTCATCTTACATTATTGGTGACAGCATGCTGAGTGCTTCTGACTGGACGTGCAAGTGTGCATAATACATTATCATAAAAAATAATGGTGGTGAAGCGCCTGTTAAATCCCGCATAGAGTCCCTAATGTAGACCCGTTCGTACATGGCCTAAAATGGACGTCTTCATATTTACCCTAATATGGTCATATTCGAACTTGCCCTATTATGGTCATAGCCGCATATGCCCAATTATGGTCATAACTGTACATGTCCTATTATAGTCATGGGTCCTTATATAGGCATGATCTTTCACCTACATTGGTCCCAGCTAGTACACAACGAGCTCTGAGGGCTGAACGTTATCTATCCTGTGGTTTTGAATACATCAGGGTTTTTCCCAAACACAGGCCCTCACTGTACTCATTAATTATGCATGGCTTTCTAGGAATACACCACGTGCATAATATGTATGTACAAAGTTCACCCCTGACGTCTTCCTCATGTCCAATACAAACCATACTGAGGACCGAGACTCTTTAGGGTATAAATACACCACATCTTGCCCCGGTAAGACAGCGGGAACCGAGACTTCCATGCTGACACACTGACCAGAGACGCTGAGGCTCCTGCATGCATTCGCTCCAGCTGGCAGTGGTCTGACACAGCCCTGATGGGATGTCCAACTCGAGACCAGGACGGGGTCCCACACTCTCTCTATTCAGGTATGGGGGTTCGACTAAATCCTAGAAGGATTCTTGGCTCTTAGGCTTTTAGACCTACACATATGCTAGGTACATCTAGTTAGGCATCGTAGGAGTACGCACACTTGCATAATGCTTTTATATTCATGTATGTATTAATGATTATCGCAATATGGTAGAACTGTTCTATCCCTTTGCTTTTATCGTACTGCTGATAATATATCTCTGCTATTGTCTGCTGGTTGCCGCAGCACATATATTTTACACTAGAATAACAACTGTTCAATAAATACTTATTGAAACGCCCGACTGTTTATTCTGTGTAACTCTCTGAGACAAACCGAATAAGTAAGCACGAGTGACTGAGCGAAAGGTAGTACATTGTTTCCACGATTCTGAGGGAATCAGGGTTGTCATGATCTAAGGTTGCCAGAAACTAATCTCTCCCCGATAAGAGGAGACACTAGTGGCACTGCGAGCTAGCTAATGCAAAACTAGGCTAACATATACGGTGGGGGTGCACGGAGTCAGTCTGCCACCAAGCCCGCAGTATATGTTATCCAAACGCGCAGGTCCTGCAGGTGTACTATAGGAGCTACACGACATGGCGCCGCCAACGTTGGTTGGGTACGTATTTAACAGTAGAATCTGAGTAGTTCAGTCGTGCTATTCTCAGAGAACCTACTCACAAAACCCCAGAGACGTCTGGAGTGGGTGGGCACACAATCCGCCGCAGCTGAGTAGTAAGAGAATACTATTTATTGGCTGTTGGTTATTTAAACTTGAAGGACATATAGTTCCTACAATTGTGCATTTACACCTTATCTTAAAAATTCTTTAACCTCCCTTCTTCCAATTAAAAATGGTGTAAGAAGCAAACGAAACAAGGAGAGTTACAACAGACCTCTTCGGTTTCGGAGAAGAAGACCCTGAAGATGCAATACAAATTGCACCAAATTTCAGAAGGGCAGTCACCATAAAATTTCTAGAACATGGCTTAAGAGCCAGGGGTGGTAATGTAATTTTCGTGATTGAGGTACACGAATCCAATACAACAGAGGTGTTCTATTCATGGGTTACATTCCCAGCAGCGAATCCAGTTACAGATGTATTTCACTACTACCTAGAAGGTGAAACACCAGCGGACTATACTCCTTTTGAGGAATTAGAGGTTCCGCTCACTTACCAGGAGCATAATTACTGGTTTAAAGGCGCCCTACCCCACGTACATGGAAGATCAAGATTAGGCCCGCTCGGAGGAGCAGGAGTCACATGGCCCATATTAGCGGCATACACACCGCATCCTGATATTGGCACAATGCCACAGCCAGACTTACTCGTACAACACAGAGATTTAATTAAAATCTACAGAAACCTCACACAATTTGTGATGAGGACTTTAACAGTTCAGCCTGCACCAGCTGCAGCACAAGATACTCCAGTCCAAGGTACAGTTAATAAAATAACTCCACAAACATTACACGCGATAATGGGCAAAATGCCAGCAAAACACGAACAAATCCCATTCTGGATAGCTCAGAAAATAACTCAGCTTGAAGCAGTATTTGCCGAATACTACCACCAGTGATAAACACAGAATTCTAACAATCTGCTTGCCCATGGGTCTGACACCACAAGTAGAGGACTGCACCTCTTGGGGTTCAGTCTTTGCTGCCATATATACCAGAACACATGGTATCCCGTCAATAGCAGTAGTACCTGAAGTATTAAAACAGATACAAAATGAGTACGGAGCAGAGCCTGCCCTTAACTTAGGGATGAAGTTGCTAAACAACTTTGAACAGGTCTCAGCCATAATACTAGCTAACATTAAGGGGGGGAAGCAGCTTCAGTGGTGATCCACCAACGCCTAAGGGAGTTCAGTCCAGCAGATCAACAACACGAACTACCCAAAATAATTGAAACTGTATATGCAGAATTAGGCAGAGACAGTCTAGGTGGGAAAGCATTAAAACCACAACTGATGGGCAGTCCTGAAAAGGACACTACAAAGCAGATGCCTACTTCTTCTAAAAAGAAGTTGGAAAATAAAAAACAACAAAAGTCTAAAGACAGCAGATCTCAGTCCAGAGGTAGGTCTCCTCAACAGGAGCCCTCTGAAAGGAGGTATAACCTCAGGAATAGGGATAATATTAAAAAACCTGACAGGTATCAGGATACTGATACTCGTTCCTTTCAGGGTTCATCAAGAAACTCCGAGAGGGAAGGACGGTCAGAACACAGACAAGAGGAGCGTACAAAGTCCAGAGACACGCAATGCGCTGCGGACTACGCACCTAAAAAAGAAGATAAACAAAAATCAAAACCTCAGTTCAAAAAGAAGAAGGTAGCAGGTCTCAAGATCAGACATGCCCAGAATTCTGAGGACACAGCTTCTGAACGGGGAATGGGCTCTGACGATGCTAGACAGCATCGCAGAAGTAACGATAGCTCGCCAGAACCTGAAGGAATTTCTGGTGACAGCGGAGTTGAGTGAGTATATCACGGTGGAAACACCTGATACTCGGGTAAGTGTCCCACATAGGTTACATGAGATAACACTCCGGATGGAGGGGACAAACCCAGAAAAGTTAAAGGTCTCTTTTGGAAAAATCTGTCATCTGGTTATGACATTCTATTAGCAGAACAAGACTGGCCGCCAGCATTCGTCATGGAGTGCCCTAGGGGAGAAACGATAATTTTTCCAGCCTTTTCCGACCTCGTTCCCATACATTTAAAACATGCATATGCGCAGGAGTGGGCGGTTGCCCTAGCTCCAGCATTGTACAAAAACCATGCTGGTTGGGATGAGGAGTCAACCCACCACATGATCCCATTAAAAGTTTCCCCAAATGCTCAAAGGCAATACCCTATAAAGCAGGAAGCTAAGAAACAAGTCATGGAGATTCTAGATCAACTTGAATATCAGGGGGTGATAGAAAATTGCACTTCACCTATGAACAATCCTTTGTTCCCCGTAGCCAAACCTGACAACACATATCGTCTAGTTTTAGATTACAGACATTTAAACACTTGCACAAAGACATTTGCAGTTCAAAATGCACACAGTGCCACATTAATGAATAACATTGTGCGACAAAAATATAAAACAACACTTGATATCTCAAATGGATTTTTCTGCCAAAATATAGCGCCTGAAAGCAGGTATCTAACGGCATTCAGTGCGTTAGGGTCCCAATGGCAATTTTGCCGACTCCCCCAAGTGTATAAGAATAGCCCGGGGATGTTTTCAGCAAGGGTAACAGAGTTACTCCAAAATTTGGATGAAGAAGCATTGTCCTATGTGGATGATATTTATCTGACGGACGATGACTTAAAGAGGCACTTGACCAGGGTGAGCACCATTATTATGGGATTCGCCTCTGAGGGCTACAAATTTAATTTCAAAAAATCAAAAATTGCCCACCTCAGTGTCCTGTTTTTAGGATACGAGCTGTCAAGTGAGGGAAAAAGCCTAGCAGCAAACTTTTTAGAAAAGTGGGCGCTGCTCCAACCTCCAAAATCATTAAAGAATTTACAATCAATTCTGGGATTCCTAAATTTTGGTCGAACATACATTTTGGATTACGCAGAAAGAGTAAAACCTTTCTACGACTTAATAAAACCTGATTTTTCAGTCAGACAATGGACACAGGAACACACAAATATCCTGCGTTCCCTACAGGAAGACATGATAGCTTCTAAACATTTATAGACACGCGTAAACGCACAGAACTTAGTGATCCGAGTCACAGCGGGTCAATGCGGGTACACTTATTTAACTTTTAATGAAGGCGAAACAGTACCAATCGCATACAAATCACACCTGTACACAAACGCAGAGATGCGTTTCACTTCAACAGAAAAAATTCTGACAGCAGTGCAGAGCGCTGTAGCAAGAGAAAGAGCTCTGGCTCAGGGAAAACGCATAATTGTCGTGACCCCAGTACCAGCTTTAGAAGCGGTTACAAAAGCTAGCATTCCAAATGCTAAAGCCTTACATCCAAGATGGATACAATGGGCTAATTCTCTTACTGCAACGGATGTTGAATACAGATTTGATCCAAGTTTAAAAACACAGGCATTCCTGCAATACGAACAAGAATATCCTCTACTAAATGAAATTTTGCCTCTAGATCAGTATGAATACATTATTTACACTGACGGTTCTGCTCATCCAGCCATAGGGAGTAAGCAAGCTTACAGCGCGGCGTGTGCGATTGTTAAAGGTTGCATGCACGATGGAAAGTTCCATCCGAGTTGCACTAAAACGCAATCTCTAGGAGACTGCACAGCTCAGTTGGCAGAACTCAAAGCACTTATACTTGCATTTATAAATACGGATCACGAATTCCCCACACTTATTGTGTGTGATTCCTTTTACTGTGTACAGTCGTACAATGAATATCTACATCATTGGGAACAAAACGGGTTCAAAGATGCAAAAGGTGGCACAATTAAGCATAAAATGCTATGGGAACAGGTAGTGGAGTTGAGAAACGAACTACCAAGGGCTCACGTGATACATACACTGAGTCATCAGCGTGATGGCGTTCACGTTGAAGGGAATTCCTTGGCTGATGAAGCCGCAAAGGGGGCTGTTCGCACAGCCGCCGTAGCTGCAGTTACTCGTTCAAAGACGAGGGTAGACAGCGAGATTATGGTAGCTGTCAATGCTTCACGCAAAGGCAGCACAGCAGTACCTAAAAAATTCCCACTCAAGTACTCCTACAAGTTAGATGCACAAAACATTCCATATGCTCCGATTCCTGGAGTGGGGGATAGAGTAATACCAAATATGGACCGTAGGCTAGGCTTGATTTTAGCGGCACACAAGGGTTTGGGTTCTGCGCATACAGGCGTTACAGCGACTATTTCTTTATTGAAACAGCGCTACTGGTGGCCAGGGTTAACGAAGCAGACTAAAGACTATGGGGCCGATTCCGATCTCGGCCGGAAGCTCACCGAACGGGATTCGCCCGGGAAAAACACGAGCCGTGCGCGTTTTTACCGACCGACTCGTACAGCTATCCGAACGAGCTAGTACGATGCGAATGTACGCGTTGATTCCGACCGACTCGTTTCCGGGTCTGAATCGCTCTGACCGACCCGTATGGACACGACTCGCACCACGCAATGGAGACGTTACCCGACCGAGCAAGTACGATGCGCGCTTCGAACAGCCCGGCCGACTCGTACCGTCCGGCTCCAAAGAGCTGCCGGAGCCAGACTTCGGGGGTCCGTGTCGGACCCCCCTTCACCCGTAGCCTTGCGAGTCACACACAGGGGGGACCCATGGGTCCCCCCTACACATGCATGTACGGTGCGGGTTGCACCGACGCGTACCCGCTGTAGGGGGCGCCCTTGTTCGCGACGTAACCATTCAGTCAATGGGAGCCCGTGTACGCATCGTACGACCGGCTCCCATTGACTTCTATGGGAATCCGACCGAATCGAGTCCGGCAGCATACGGCCGCATCGTACTCGTTCGGTCGGACTGCAGGAGTCCGGTTCGGTCGGAAATCTCTCCGGGTCCGGCTCGGTCGGAGAGATTTCCGTCCCAGATCGGAATCGGCCCCTAAGTCTTGAAATGCGACATCTGTCAGCAGATAAAAGGCTCCACCGTAACACGCCCAGCGCAGACACCATTACTGAAATCAGACAAACCTCTCGCATGTGTGTATTTGGACCACTGCGGACCCTTACAATCTGATGGGTCCAAGAAATATATCATGGTTGCAGTGGATTCCTGCTCTAGATTCCTATAGGTTTGGCCTCAGCGCTCTGCTGACGCTCGAACTGTTATAAAAGATTTGCGAGTCTTTATCGGCACATACGCAGTTGGCACGTTACATTCTGACCGTGGTCCGGCGTTTAGCTCTTGGGCTTACAAAGAGGCCATGGAAGGAATGGGCGTAGCATTGCGGTACTCCTCTCCGTACCATCCCGAGGGAAATTCTGTTGTGGAGAGGAAAAACCGGGACTTCAAGCAATCTTTAACAGCTAGGGTATTAGGCAAGGGCGGTAGATGGGTCGATCACCTTTATGGGGTACAGCGCGCGATCAATAATCAGCCAAGAAGCTCTCTAGGGGGTGTCACTCCTTACGAGGTCCTATTTGGGACGAGAATGTGGGTACCTGATATTGATTGTGAAGGCACAGTGGAGGATGAAAAACCATTTGATATCCATGATCGTTTGGCTGTTTTACAGGATCTAAATGAATCCAGGACACAACAAAGTAACGTGCTCCAGAAACAGGCCGCCACTGAGGAAGTCAAGGCAGTAACGGCAAGATCTATCCGGATCCCAAAAATCGGGGATCTGGTCAGAGAGAAGATTGCTGACAAAAAAGAATTTGGGCCAGCTTACAGAAAGCCTGTACCGGTCCTTCAATCCACGGCACAAGAACTGTACTTCTGCCGCCTCTTGCCGGAAAAAAGGAGAAAAGATTTGTCTCAATCGACTTAATCAAACCACACTATGTGGCCGATACTAAACAGTAGGCCGCGTGGACTCCACAGTAGCAGACGCCCTCCTCTCGCTACAATCCAAGAAGTTCAAACAGAAAGACTCATCACGTTTGAAGAGCCACCTGTACGGAATGAAGGACTAAGCAACAATGCTATGGAACTCCTTCCACTTCAACAAGAAATTCATCTTCATAATGAAAATCAACTTAACAACCAAGTTGCAATCAGACCTAATACAAACATCTACGTCAACATGCCTCGTCAAGAGCAAAATCCGATTTTAACAAATCCCGATGCAATTCCAACAATTGATCGAACTGCTTCTGGCTATTTCATGAACTTTGATACGTTTTCACTGGATCCAAGCGAACCGGAAACGACGCCAGCCAAAAAATCACTCCAACAGAAACTCAATGACTTTTTGAACTTTTTTAGAAAGACTTACCTGGTGTCACCTTGGATAGAACTATGGTATATCACTGGGATTTCATTTTTCATTTTCTGGCTAGGTTTAATAATAACTTTTAGCAAAGCTCTACAGCCCAAAGAGTCAGTTTGATTTTAAAACCACACGTCTTCACATCGTGAACCAAGAGACTTGTCTTCAGTGAACATCACAGCAGTTCCTATACCGGACGGTATAGTATGGGACAAGATTGATTATGATGTATTCGGTCCGACTGAACTTTTAAAGCTAAAACATGTATTTAAAATTTCTTTAAGTGATATCATTACCTCCAGTACATTTTCTGATGATTGGGACACGGAAACTGTAAATGCTATGATGTCTGATTTAGAAAAAACTGCAGCATTTCCGAACAATGAAATGTTAGAAGGTACTTCAGACTATGATACATTGTACTGTTACCAGCAATATGGTCATCATTTCTTGCACAAATCTATAACACCTAGAAATGTATTTGAGTACCACCAGTGGGAACACTGCCCAACACCACCGAAAGGTAGTTCACAAGCATTTGCACAGAAATTCACATACTTCTCAGGGTTTAACACATCCGACCCGAAGTCATTTTATTATAAAGTGGTGAAAATTTCAGCTCAGAAAATTATGTTAACCAACACCAAACATATTTACTCTGCGTCCTTTCTGAACCAGTTGTCTAAACAGGGTTTCGATCTATGGAAAGACACAATAGATTCCAAATCGATCTGGGGTTCTAGGGACTGGCAAGTCCAGGGAATAGAAGCACTTTTTAGAGCATGCATCATTCCGCAGCAGATTTTATTTCTGAATGAAACTGCAACAAACATCCTGTTTTGGATTAGCCAAAGGCAAGGAAATGAACACACCGGGGTTTCCAACACCATCGCAGATGGGTGGGGGGCAGAATTCTACTACACATGGGGTGAAATTAGATGACATTTTCCAGTACAACAGATCAGATCCTGATTGGACAGAATGGCTGGTTTGGCCCATTGACACAAACAAATGTCAATAGAGATTTATGCATACAACCGAAGGATTTAGTATCCATTGGCCAGATCCACGCTAAGTACAAGGACAACACCCAGGGGTAGTGACATCGTATAGTGTTGGGAAGTTGTGCCTTGATTGGCTAGAGACCTCAACACTGACAGAAGTAAAGCACCACTTGACCTTACTCACACCTGACATGGATCTTAGAGATTTTCTACTGGGTCCCAGGAAACAACGTCAGAAACGTTTCATATATGCAGGCCTTTATGCCTACTACAATGAAAACTGGAAAATATCCCAACAAGAGGCCGCAGAAAGATACGGGAGATAGACCGTATTAACTTAGAAAAGGCATTAGCTGTAGTGGATAATGGGTTAACTACTTTGACCTCCAGGATTTACTCCTTAGGCAACATTGTGTCCTCGGCAATTGACATATTAGAACAAGATCTGGCCTTGTTACAACACGGGCAATCTCAGCTACGTTCTATTATGATGTTAAGCTGGACGCTGCAATCTTTGCGTGCAGGCTATGTGCCATGGCGTTTTATAAACACTGCGTCTCTGTTTTCAGAATGCAATCTGACTGATAAACAGACAGAAATGGCACAAAGGGGAGCCAAATATACAATGCTGCGTATTGAGAAACTGGAAAGGTTACCATTCACTGTAGCCGAATCACCATCAACAGAATGGCTAATTCATGGCCAAATCACTCTGCCGGTCACTACGTTTCAGTTCCAATATTGCCTTGAGCAAAGGCAGGCAGGCAAATATGTGAAAATGGGTAAGGGATACATCAAGGAAACTTGGGAGTTACCATATAGATACCGATGCCGGAATGGGGATCGAGAAGTGTATCTGAGTGGTACAAACTGCAAGAACGCTTTAAGCGGTTCTCTCATGTGTCAGGATATTTCTCTACATGGAGCCTGCAGTGATTCAGTGGCAAACTTATCTTGTCACATGTCAGGGAACCCAGCGGCCATGATCACGCCGGTTTTCCAGCTGCTCTCGAATGGGAGTTACTTAATGCTAAATGATCAAGGTTGCTGTGGGATGCTTCCGGGCGTCGCATATCTAGTCAATGTTAACTCCAGGGTAACTTGCTGTATGCAAGTATTGTTTCCGCCACTGAACACACTGAACACAGTGGCCTTCGCTGAATGTTTCTTTGATACAGTTTGATACTCTGAGCAGATTGAAAGCCATGCTTTTACAGCAACCCGTGCCCTTAACCTCCGCTCGAGAAACCTATGAACTTCAAGTTGCAAGGACCTCGACCGAGATACAGGCACTCATACGTACAAACTGCCCCATTCATTTCGCAGAAATGGTAGGTCGTATCTTCAACATGTCTGATACGAGCGGTATTGTACACCTATTTAAGACCATAGGGTCGACTGTTAAGCACCTTTCAGACAGTCCTCGGAGTAATCCCAAATTTTATACACTCCGTATTGGGAAGCGTATTTGGAGGATTCCCGCTCATCCTGTTCCTAATCGCAGGAATCCTGATTGTAATATTGCTGCTACGCAATGGACGGCCAATTCCCGAGGGAATGGTGAACACGCTCCTGGAGCGGAAATACCGTGAACGCATGGTACAACTTCTGGGCATTTCTTGCCTGCGAGAACTCAATGCCTCCTGGTTTCTATCATTTAGACCAGTCTGGGTAGACTGCATCTTACCTGTTCTTCGATGCCTGTTCTGCGGAGAAGAATGTATGTTGGATCTCTGTCTAACGTTTCCATCGGATGCGCCTCCGGACACGGATGCAATGCTGGACCCCATAAAGGCCCATGCTCTGCATTGTCCTCAGCGGCTTCCAATTCTGATGAACGCATTCCTGGAGAATCCACAGGTGCCGTTTGCTCCTGCTGGGTTAGGTGACTCCTCCACAGGCACCCAGGTAACAACTGCCGCACAAGCTGCCGCAGCACCGACTGTTGGCAGTGCTACATTCCATCTATGTGCTATTGACGTTCTCTGTGAGGCGTTGGATTTGTCGTCTGCAGCAGCTGACACCGATAATACTGAACTTCCCAGCCAGGACGTTTAATCTCGAATTGGCTCATCGCGTCCTGGGAAAGAATTCGGCTTCTTTGCTCATTTCAAAACAAACGATCTAAATTTGGAACATTTTCTTACATTGACACTTTCGCTTGAGAAAAGCATGGCCTTCTCCTGCTTATGGTAATGCAATCTTTATAGAGAGACAATATTGACTTTTTCAAGTAGCAACTAGAAATAGCTGAATTTTAACATTTTTTTTTTTTTTAAAACAACACCTCATTTTAACGATTTTTTAGAACCATGTTTTTACTTGCTTTTAAAAAAAATATATTTTTAAATTGTCCAGATTTTAAGTATGGTCATTTTTATCCAATTCGGAAGATTTATTTATTTTTATTTATTTATTTAAGGAGTTTTATATAGCGCTAGCTGGACCCGAGGGTATCAGAGCGCTTCACAGCGAGTAGCTTATGTGCAAATAGGCAATACAGAGAATATAGAAGAACATAGGGGTTCGTGCCGGATAAGGATCAAACAAGGGAGTGATCGAACAGAAGGAGCATGAAGGGTGCAGGTCAAGCTAGCATTGCATGCACATATAAACCACAAATGTTACATGACTATATAAGCAACAAATACAATAGATATATCAGTGAGAAAGCTTCTATAACGTCAGAGCATAATACAGTTCTGTCACATTACACAGGAAAATATATGCCGAGTGTCCTGGAAAGTGACTTGGTTATGGAAATAATAATCCACATTCCATAAGTCGATTATCCAAAAACGTTTTCTTGATCAAGCAATGCGAGTATCCAAAAAGTTTTCTTGATCAGAGTCAGTGTCACCGGTCACATAGTTGAAGTTAGGTGGAATGCCGGCTAAGGTACTTCCTTGGCTTCTAGCGGTTTGCTCGAAGCGGTCAAGGAGGAGGACTTTGAGCAGGTTTTTGAATTTTGGAAACGAGGGATCGTTCTGATGTGGGGGGATGGAATTCCAGATTTTGGGGGCGTTTCCAGCAAACGATTTGGCCGCAGTTTTTTGTTTGCGAGTTTTCAGCGGGATGAGTAGCAGAGTGTTGGAGCTCCTGAGGTTCCTGGACTGGCCGGCCCTTTTGAGTTTGGCGGCTAGGTATTCCGGTTTGCCTGTGTGCAGGGCTTTGTGCGTGAGGCAGGCTGTTCTGAAGCTGGCTCGCAGCTCAATTGGGAGCCATTTAAGTTCTCTGAGTGCAGGGAGATGTGTTCGAATTTCTTAGTCCCGGTGACCATTCTGGCTGCTGCATTAAAGGTTGTTTTCAGGGGGCGAGGTGGGATTTTGCTGTACCGGTCAGGGCTGCAATCCCATAATCGATTCTGGAGAGCACCAGTGCTTGGGTGGCTTGTTGCAGGTCCTTGGACGGGAGGAAGGGTTTTATTTTGTACAGTAATTTCAAGTTGAGAAAGGAACTTCTAGCGGATCTTGTAATGTGTTTTTTCATGTCCAGTTTCGGGTCTAGGGTGATGCCTAGAGATTTTACCGAATCCGCCAGGATGAGGTTACCCTTGAGGGCGTCAATAGCTTTGAGCCATTCTGCAATTTGGGGGTTTTCGTCTTTGTTGGAAATGAGGAGTATTTCCGTTTTCTCTTGATTGAGTTTCAGGTGATTACTTGAGAGCCAATGTTGAACCTCTCTAAGCGTGGCGTTGAGTCTCTGGATGTCATCAATGGAGGAGGTTTCCAGATATAGCTGCGTGTCATCAGCATATAAGTGGAAAGGGATGTTGGATTTCCTGAGTAGAGTGGTAAGGGGTTCAATGTAAATGTTGAAAAGCTGAGGGAGAGCACTGACCCTTGTGGAACACCTCTGTTGACGGGGTGGATGTCGGACTCAAAATTTTTAATTTTTATTCTTTGTGAGCGGTTGTGGAGAAAGGAAGAGAACCATTGGAGGACCGTCTCTTCAAGACCAGCCCTTTCTTGAAGAACCTTGATGAGAAGCTTGTGATCGACTGTATCGAATGCAGCCGATAGGTCCAGGAGGATGAGAAGGCAGCATTGGTCTGAGTCGAGTGACTTGTGTAGGTCGTCTATGACATTGAGGATTGCGGTTTCAGTGCTGCAGCCTTTTCTGAAGCCCGATTGATGGGGATCTAGAAAGTTGATGTTGTCCAAGTGTTGGGTCAGTTGAGGAAGTACACATCTCTCCAGGATTTTGGACAGAAGCGGTAAGTTCGAGACAGGTCTAAAGTTGTTCAGATCCTCAGTCCTCAGTGTCTAGTCCTGGCTTTTTCAGCAGTGGTGTGACTTGACCAACTTTGAGGCAGTCTGGTACGACTCCTGATCTCAGTGAGCTGTTAATGATCTTGCACCATAACGGGGCTATGACGAGCTTCAAGTCCTTGGTCAGTTGAGGGGGTATCTGATCAAGGGCGTGGGATGAGGGTTTAGCGTTGGAGATTAGTTTGACTATTTCTGCTTCCTGAATGGGAATGAAGGAGGACCAGTGATTAGGGGGGATCAAGGAATCGCTATCGTTGGTTTCGGACGCCTGGATCTCGTTGGAGGGGATGAGATTGGAGCCAAGGGAGAGATCGATCTTGGCGATTTTGTCATTGAAAAAGATGGCGAAGTTGTCGCATCGTTCTTTAGATGCCTGAGTTGAGGAGGTCGCTGGCTTAGAGGTTTGTTTCCTGATGATATTGAAGAGCTCTTTGGGTCTGTTTTTTGCGTTGTCTAGCGCAGAGCAGAAGAAAGAAGTCTTTTTGTTCTTAATGTGCTTTTTGTAGTTCCTGCGGGCTGCTTGGAGTTGATCACGATGGAGAGCGGTGGGATTGTTCCTCCAGATTCTTTCTAAGGCTCTTAGATGTCTTCTTTCTTCATTGGTGTCAGTGGTGAACCATGATCTGGATGGAATGCTCCTGGGTTTCTTTAGTATCAGAGGGGCAAGTTGGTCCAGGGTGAGCGTCATGTTCGAGTGGTAGAGAGAGGTGAGTTCGATAGTTGGGAGGTGATCAATGATGTTGGGGAGGAGCGCGCTTATTCTTTCTTCTAGAACCGCTCGAGGGATCTGAGCTGTGTTCCTAATCCATTTGGGGGGTCCTGCAAGGGGTGTTGAGTTAGGACCGTTTGGTTGATGTGAAAAAGGATGATGTGATGGTCGGACCAGTCTACGGGAAGGATGTGGTCGATGGAGATTGCATTGCTTTCGGCAATAATTGCGTCGAGGGTTGCTCCTCTGTGGTGTGTTTCTTCTGAGCAGTGTTGGGTCAGGTTGTTTTCTAGTAGGAGGTTGTTTAGGGTTTGAATAAGCGGGTTTTTGTTTCGTTCCATCTTATATTAAGGTCGCCAAGAATTATGTTGTTTGAGTTTCCGAGTGAGCAATGGGCAATCAAGTCGGAGAGGTGTTCCCCGAATTCGGTGGAGTTGCCTGGAGGGTGATACAGGAGGTGGCAGAGAGATGGCCTGTTATCGCTTGTTTTGATGTTGACTGAGAGACATTCAAAGGAGCTATACAGGCAGGAGGTAGTTTCCGTGATGGAAATGCTATTCTTGTGAATGATTGCTATGCCCCCTCCTCTTTGCACTTTCCTGTCTTTGTTAATCATTGTGAATCCAGGAGGCACCAGCATGTCCATGCTGGGGTAGGAGAGATTGTTGAGCCAGGTCTCCGTGATGAATGCTATGTCTATATCATGGGAGAGGATGGCTTCTGCTAGTTCGGTTGCATGTTTAGAGGCCGATCTGCAGTTTAGGAGCATGCAGTTAATGGGGGACCCTTCGTTGCTTGGATTCTTAGTAGATGGGGCCCTAGGTAGAGAAGTTAGGTGAGCTGGGGGTCTAGGGTCTCTCGATGGAAGGTGTTCTCTTCCGACTCCCGTAATTACTTGGATCATGGATTTCGGGGAGGGATTAGAGGCAGAGTCGTAGGTTGAGGCTAGGAATGCCGCTTCCGGGAGGAAAGTGCGGCTTTTGCTCTTCTGGGTCTCTCAGAGCGATTTTCGGTACCCGTTCTGTTGTTCGATGGCCAGGACCTGGGGGGCAGGGGGCCCACTGGGGGCAGTGTCGTGGCACACCCGGGTTGGGTGAGATTTGGCGGTGAGGTGGGGTGCTGAGTGGGCTTTCGGATCGTGACCAGGTTGGATAAAGTTTCGTTCAGGCCTCGGATCAGGATTTCAAGCTGGGTTTCTAGGAGGATGAGGCGATGCGTCATGTTATCCAGGGTGTAAGGGGGGTGCCTGGGGCAGTATTGCCCGGGGGGGAGGGGGGTGGGTCCCAGTCATATTGGCTGTTGGGGGAGGAGCTGCCTGGTTTGTCTCTGGGAGGGATCATGGGCAGGAGGGGTGTTGGCTCATAACGAGGATTCAGCCTCGTGTGGCCTGGGGTGGGGTGAAGCTGTAGGGAGACTGAGCGTGGGAGTAAGGCTCATTCCTGGTTGGCTGGTTGGGGTGAGAGAGAAGGCAGGGGTGGGAGGGTCGTCTGCCAGGGGGGATGGGATCGTTATTAGGAGGAGCATAGTGCGGGAGGTGATTCGAGGGGGTGGGGAGGAGGTTTTCGAAGAGGACGCGAGAGGGGTCTGCCACCTCACCTGACGTGGAGGGCTCACTGGGAGGAAGAGAGGGGTCAGTCCGGGTCGGGTAGTGTGCAAGGGTGCCTTTTTTAGCGAGGGGAAGAGGGAGTCGAAAACCTCGAGGTTATCGTTCTTAGCCTGTATCAGGACTGTGCCATTCGAGTTGATGGTTATGGAGATGTTGCCGTTCAGCATCTGGTGGTTCGGGAGAGAGGTCGTCAGTTTGCGGCTATGGGATGTGATGGTAGTTTTGGAGATGTGGAGATGTGTGTTGAGGATGGTGATCCAATTGTCGGGTCTTTCAGTGTGGAAGATGAGATCCATTTTTATCTGCCCTTTGGAGGAGCAGTGGAAGGTGTCCACGATTAGTGTTTCGGGGTGCTGTCTGATCAGTCTATGTTTGAAGTGTCTCTTCGCTTTACTTGTGAGGTTGGAGGGGAAAGTAATCGCGAAGGAGTTCGGCCCGTGGGGTTTCAGGTACTTCGGTGTTCTTGGGGTGGCAACCATTAGCGTGGCCGGGGGCATTGTGAATGGGTGCGGAGGGAGGCGGGATCCCTCAGGGGTGTAGTAGCAGTGTTGTCAGAGAGTGCTTTCTGGTCGGGTAGGGGGGGCTTGGGGAGCTCGAGGAATAGACTTCCCGGGAGGGAGGGTCCAGTGGTGAGGGGGCGTGCGGCTAGGGGCTTCTCTAGGACCAGGATTGAGAGTCTGAGCTGGACTGGTATATTGGGAAGGGGGCCTATATCGTTAAGGGTACTCTCTATAGGTGGCAGGGACACCTTTGCAGGGATGCGACGGTGGTTCGGAGATTAGGTCCCGGGTGGGCTTTTTAGGGGACGGGCGTCTGGAGGCTGCCTACACTAATCTGTGAGTTCTTGGGAGCGTTGGAGGGGCGTTGGTTCGAGACCCTCTTGTGGCCGGCCCTTGTTTAGTCCCTGGTGACCATTTTGGGGACGGGCACCTGGAGGCTGCCTGCACTGACCTGAGAGTCCTTGTTGCGATGTCCGGAGCGGTGGAGGGGTATTGGATCGAGATCCTCTTGCGGCCGGTCTTTGTTTAGTTTAGATTTGGTGAGATCTCCTGGCTCCCAAAAGAAATCAGGAAGGATCGGTGAATTCAGCCTGGGGCGGCCGTCTTGGTGTCAGGCACTATAGTGCACTCAGGGTAGCCCTCGCAGGGTCGCTTCAGTCCTGTGCTCGTGTGCTCTGGGGAGCGGGAGCAATCAACTTGCAGAGACTAAGTACGTTCTGTGTAGTAATTCTGTCCTTGCTGGTGGAAGAATTGTATTTTTTTTTTTTCCCCGCATAGAGGCCCTAATGTAGACCCGTTCGTACATGCCCTAAAATGGACGTATTCATATTTACCCTAATATGGTCATATTCGTACTTGCCCTATTATGGTCATAGCCGCATATGCCCAATTATGGTCATAACTGTACATGTCCTATTATAGTCATGGGTCCTTATATAGGCATGATCTTTCACCTACATTGGTCCCAGCTAGTACACAACGAGCTCTGAGGGCTGAACGTTATCTATCCTGTGGTTTTGAATACAGCAGGGTTTTTCCCAAACACAGGCCCTCACTGTACTCATTAATTATGCATGGCTTTCTAGGAATACACCACGTGCATAATATGTATGTACAAAGTTCACCCCTGACGTCTTCCTCGTGTCCAATACAAACCATACTGAGGACCGAGACTCTTTAGGGTATAAATACACCACATCTTGCCCCGGTAAGACAGAGGGAACCGAGTCTTCCATGCTGACACACTGACCAGAGACGCTGAGGCTCCTGCATGCAGTCGCTCCAGCTGACAGTGGTCTGACACAGCCCTGACGGGGTGTCCAACTCGAGACCAGGACGGGGTTCCACACTCTCTCTATTCAGGTATGGGGGTTCGACTAAATCCTAGAAGGATTCTTGGCTCTTAGGCTTTTAGACCTACACATATGCTAGGTACACTCAGGTACATCTAGTTAGGCATCGTAGGAGTACGCGCACTTGCATAATGCTTTTATATTCATGTATGTATTCATAATTATCGCAATATGGTAGAACTGTTCTATCCCTTTGCTTTTATCGTACTGCTGATAATATATCTCTGCTATTGTCTGCTGGTTGCCGCAGCACATATATTTTACACTAGAATAACTGTTCAATAAATACTTATTGAAACGCCCAACTGTTTATTCTGTGTAACTCTCTGAGACAAACCGAATAAGTAAGCACGAGTGATTGAGCGAAAGGTAGTACATTGTTTCCACGATTCTGAGGGAATCAGGGTTGTCATGATCTAAGGTTGCCAGAAACTAATCTCTCCCCGATAAGAGGAGACACTAGTGGCACTGCGAGCTAGTTAATGCAAAACTAGGCTAACATATACGGTGGGGGTGCACGGAGTCAGTCTGCCACCAAGCCCGCAGTATATGTTATCTAAACGCGCAGGTCCTGCAGGGGTACTATAGGAGCTACACGACACTCCCAAATTAATGAGGAAACAAGCAACATAATGATGAGTTACTATTTATTTTGAAACTAAAGGGATAAAGTATCGATAAAGGGGTTAGAGAATGTAGATTATCTTTGACTGCACTTCATTTGACCAGTCCTACAAGGGTCTACTCTACCTGATCTATCCTGAAACGGTCCCTTCGCTTCAGACTAAACAAGTGTGGTATAATTAGTCCACGGTTTGATGTGCAACTGAAGGATCTGGAAAAGTGGCAGAACAAGCTGTTTCCATCCCGTCAATGTGGGTAGGTACAGAATTGAACTAACTTTTCTGCTTAGAAGGCATCCATTATTCTCTCTTTTTTAAATCTTTTTTTTTAATCTCTGGTTGTATTTTCTTCCATTTCATTGTTTTGACACTTCGAACTCCCATTTAGCATGTTCTCAATTTTCAGCACCTTTTGCACATTTCTTTACTTTCATAACTTTACCCTTTCTGTTTCATTTCATGGTCATTTTTTTACTGCAGCTTTTCATGCCTCACTCTAATCATTTTGTCCCCCTGCTTACAGCCTCTTCCCTTCTGATGTCATTTTCCTTCAAATTGTTTCTATTCTCACGTTAAGAATGGAGACTTGACGATGAAACACTCACCCCATTTTTGTAGTAAAATGTTATAAGCTCTTCTGTAGTATCTAGTTCTGTATGCTTGTGTTTTGGAGGGAGATAGTTGCTATTTTGGGTTTCGGAGTAGCGTGCTATTCACCGAAAAGAGATCTGACGCCTCATCAGGGGTACCAAGAGCTATATAAATGTAAACCCTTCCCTCTTCTATCCCGCCACTATAATTTTTCAATCCAAATAACAGACTCACATGTCCACCGCTCAAATTAATTTCATATTTCCCTATACTAATTCACCACTAATCCCTTTTGGGTTCTGGAGTAGTGTGCTACTTGCTGAAAAGTGCTTTGACGCCTCATCAGGGGTAGTAAGAGCTATATAAATGCAATTACAATTACAATTGACTTCTTAATCCTCTACGAATGTCACCTCAGTGATTGGTAACACAGACTTCTTCTTAGCCTTTTGTATAAGGATGCTGTTGTGTGCTGTAGTTGTGTGCTGTTTCTCGATTCCTAAGTGCCGTAAAGTAGATAACATTGTCGCCATTTTGGAATTTAATTCTTCAAACGTTGCCCGCCATATAATCTGGCAAAGAAGGCCACAACAGTAGACACATTCAAAGATGCCTAATTCCTAAAACAGGAACCAGAATGAGAGTGCCAAGTCTTTCTTCCTCACCCTTAAAAAATTAAGCAAGCATCCAGGAAGTGAAATGGAAAGGAGCGTCTTGTTCGTGCCCCTGGGTAATTACAATCTATCTGTGAATGTCAGAGACAGAATGACAGTGACAAGTCTTTGTTCTTCACTCTTAAAAAAAGGCAGAAACGTAAAAGGAGCATCTTGTTTTTACTTCTGTGTAATTAAAATCCACTTGACACTGTCAGGAGATACACACATCAGAGGATAAACAATAACACATCTGCCCGAACTTCGAAATTTCATGCATTACAGGAGTTAGGGCCAACTTTGGGTAGCACAATTTCCTATTTGGAGAAAGCCTCGCAGAGATACTCTGTAAGCAGGAAGCAGACATAAACAGATATTGCAGGCTACAAGAGGGACTATCAGCAAGCCAGAGGCATCAAAATATCATTAGCAAACAGAACTGTTGGAAAATATGGTGAAACCAAGAAATCTGCAAATACTGGGAATTCCTGAAGATGAGGCATGTCCGAATTTGAATGAATAGCAAAATGACCATCTGGGAAGCTGACTATTCTACTCCAAGAACTTGCAAGAACTAGGAGGAGGTGTTTGTGAATGAAACCACCAAAATTGGCAGCCCCAAAGCTAGAACCACTGACATGTTAATTTCAGAGTTCAAAGATCTATACTGTGGACTTCACTGTTTGCTTCTTTCTAGACAGTTCCACAAAAACCGAGACGCAAATGAGAGTTGGCACCCCATCTACAGGAGTTCGAGGCAAGGGACACTCAAGCAATGATCCAGGAAAGCTCAGCTGACAGTGGTGAGAGAAGCCAAAATATGTCTTTTCTGGAAACTTGGGATCCTTGCAAACTCAGTTAGTTTCAAAATCAGGGGGTCGGTGCAAGCAAAAATACAGAAAGTGAACAAAAACAAGTACCATGTGAGCATGTTAAATAAAAATACATTTGTTGACATTCTAAGAGCACTACCTGATAATAAATATACCTGGGAAAAGTGATAAAATTTGAGAAGCAAAGATCTTGTGACCACAAAGGCACCTTCCTAAATCACTGATTGGCACTGTTCTAGAGATTTAAGGGATAGTCATTACTTGACTTATGCAAAAGGTACTCAATCTTTAAAGTACTTTCCCACCACAAAAAGTACTCACAAAGTATTTTGGTAGAGTACATTGATATGAGACGCAGGAGTTGCTAAATGATTGAGTAAAGCTGATTGTGGTTTAAAGATTGTGGAGATCAGAATATTATAGCTGATGAGTCAACAACAGGGGTCAAGCCCCCCCTTCTCCCTCCCTATTTCCCAAATGTTCCCTCCCTTCCCCTGCCCCACCACCATCCAAGTTTTTCACTCATTATCCATCTTGGGGACTTTTGGCCTCTAGGAACAAAACCAAAACCCCGGATAGGGACATCTGTCCTTGGATTTCCTTCACACTGTTTGGTTCTACTATTCGCCCTCTTTTTTTAGTTTGCCCTTTAAACTCTCCCTTCTCCAACCTACTCCCTTTTCATTATATGTCCCATATCTATTGTTCACGGCTCTGTGGTACCCTGATATGGAAATACACATATGCCCTCCTTATTGGGGGCAACCTAGCTGGCATCTTTACAAGTATGTTCCTGTTCTGTCCATAACTGGTGGACCCTAAGGGGCGACTACTAATTCTGACATTTATAATCTTCTTTCAAAAGATGTCCCAATTGAGGCCTGAACTGTTATTCTTGTGGGTTTTTTTCTGTCGAGAAATGTTGTAAACAAAAAAACGGTTAAAAAATTAGATCCAAGATAAAATTGTAATAAAAAGTACAATGTTATATATTTGAATATCTACATTCTACCAAAGCAACCCTCATGTGACAGTTCTGCTATCAACAGACAAATTCCACTGAATACGTAAGCGAAGACTATGAATGTACGTGACAATTACAACTGGCAAAATCAAGAACATAAGTATGAGAGATTTATGGAGCTTAGCTGAGTAGATCTGTTCGAAATCCCCTATGTACGTACTTATTATAGGTCACCATGAGGGAGACAGAAAGTGAACATTGGATTCAATTATGTTTGCAGGAATTGAGTCATTGAAGTAGTTTGTTGATCAGAGTTGCTTACAATTACAATTATGAGAACTTCAGACAAAGTTTTCCACGTTTCTTGTGTTTTGAGTGCAATGTTTGTATGAGAAGCAAGATTTGGTGTTATATTTTTCCTGTATGTGGTGATTATGTTCATAAAGAGGGATACGAACTTGTTACATTTCTGCAGTGAGGAAGTATGGATGTTATTCTTTGTTGAACTGGTGTTCTCCTATATGAATTTAAAAATTCATTTAGCCAGTGTTTGTGATTTGTCGATCTGTTCCTGGATGTAGCTTACTTTGCCTTCCTCATTGCTAATTTGTAATTTTTCCAGCCTTTTTAGCTTTGAGCTGTATTTTTATGGCTTGTGTATCCGATATTTCTTTTCTAGGTTTCAGGTCCCTCTTCTTTGACCAAGGTGAACCAAGGGTGTTTAGGTTTGGATCTAGTACATTTTACTTTCTGTGATGTGTCCTGTTGATGAGCCCATCAAAAGTTGTGTGATATTCTGATATTAAGTTGTCCACCTTGGAGTTCGACTATAGATTGGTGATTTTTGGGAGGAGATAGCTTTTCACAATAGATTCTGTTGTATTTTTCAGTGATCGCGCCCACATTTTGTTCCTTGTATGGCTGATGTAGAAAGGACCATTGCTTTGCCGGAACATGAACTTGTATAGTTAAATGGTAAGACCCATCAGCAATGATTGGAGGACGGTAGGTTACATCTTCTAGTGAAGTCATAGCCAGATCTTGTATATGCCCCTTGCGTTTACAATATAAGGGCATGATCTACCTAGAGCAATAACTTAAATGTGTTGCCTCTTCCAGGTATATCATGTGAAAAGCAGCTTTTCCATTAAACAATCACAGAGAACTCTTTATTGTGTGGAAGATATCTCTTAGATAATCTGCATTATAGTTCTAGCACCCGTTGCAGGATCGGGATGGTGTTGTCTTCAAGAATAGATGAAGCAATGTGTCCCTAGTGATATGATGAAAAAAACAGCATTTCAAAATACAGTCAAGAATAATGACTGACTCAAAAAGGGAGTTTGAAAACAGAAAATTTAGAAAACAATAAAGGTATGTTAAAATATTAAAAACAAATAAAGAAGTCAAAAAATAGTTCAAATAATCAATCATAATAAATTGGAATCAGATTGCTCTTTAACATTTAAGATTCATTCAGCAATTAGCAAAATCTGAAAAACAGACTAAGTCCAAAATGTGCAGCAAATCAACACAGAATCATGCAGCATCCCTTGTAGAGACCCAAACATTCTGGCTCATCCCCAATTTCAAGGGTTTTTGTGGCAAATTTCACCATAGAAAGATACAAAAAAACCACTGTCAGCATGGTGTGAGCAAGTGTATTGACATTACTACATAATAAAATGCCATGTAAATCCACCCTCTTAGCACTATCCCACTTTATGAATAATACATTTCCCCTTCTGAGCTAATGACACCTGAGGTGTCAGAACAAACTAGTTACATGAACAATGAAAATACTCATAATTGAACGCAAAATAGTGTGCGAGCAGTAAGAGCTTTTCAAAGTATCTAAAGACTTCCTCCGCAGTTGTTCGAGAACAACATATCATTAGAAACTAAACAGTGCATATTTTGCAGCAAAAAGTGTCAATAAGAAAATATAAATGCACACTGAATATTAGGAGAAAGCAGCCATGTTATTTCAAAATGGAGTTGAGGCCTAATTGAAGCCTGGTTAGCATAGGCCAGGAAAGTCTAGTTCTATATAACACACTTTTACGTTTTAATTGAAAATGACTCCATTAAAAAGCACATATAATTCTAATACAACTTCTACAGTGGCAAGAGCCCACAGCCCGCCTCTGCCCTACTACGGGGCACACTCAGCTGGTATTCTCGTGCATGTCCTTTTGTCCATGTTTTGGGACTGCCTCCCACGGCATATGCCTTGATGTGTGTTGAGACTTATGTGGGCACCTATGGAGAAGAAAGGGTCCCAATTGTCATTGGTTATGTTGTAATATGCAGATGTGAATGTAAGTGATGCAGTAAAGTTTGAAGGAGATTATAAATCTGGCAATAACGCCTTCAGTTTGACTGCGGTTTAGGTTTATGGTTGTGCATCAAGGAAGAATGGCAATTTAAGTTCAGGTGAACACCACCACGGCATTTTTACAGGACTATTCAAAAGATAGCTGTTGGCTCTAGGTATTTGTGATATCCCAATTACCTCCTAAGGTCATGTTGGTTCCTGTTTAAAGTTTGGTTCTTTGGTTGACTGAGATGGGTGGGTTCTTGAAACTTCCGCATGGGTTCGATTCGCCTCAATTTGGCGGCTGGTTTTGTTATATTGAATAAGAAGTTAATTTTCAGGAAACGGAGATCAGTCCTCTCTGCCACATGCATACTTACAATATTTACCCTTAGATAACTATGCAAAAGGTTTAAACCAGCTTGGGGTAGAAGTGTGGTTTAGTGTGGGATTGGTCACCGTGTTGAAACAGATAATTGAGTATTTTACTCAATGGATATGCTAGTTAGAGGTGGAATGCCCAGGGTAAGCTATTGCTAAGGGGACTAGCTCTGTACATACATTGCCAAGTATTAGATCAAATGATTGTATTGGCAATAATCCGCAGTACTAGATGCACCAACACTACAGCACTTCTGTTACAACGCCTACCTTTATTGGGGAGCTTGAGAGACATCCGGTGGTGTGGGAAAGAAGGCAAGGGGTTTGTCTAAAGGACACAGCTGTAAAAACATGGCTATTCAGAACACTGGCATGTTGAGAAGTCTCACTTTTGCTCCTAGATAGTGGCGGCTGGTGACATTTGAAAGTGGTGAGCATAATACAATTGTCGTACTTCACTACGGCACGCGAGCGTAGCGAGCGTGCCTGAACCACCTACGGGGGATTCAGGGGGGTTCTCCCCCCGAGAAAATTTTGAAAAAAGAGTGGGCAAATGGTGCATTTTCAAGCAAACCAGAAGGTGTGAAGAACAGCTCAGTCAATACTACTGTTTAGAGTTGTGGGAGTTAAGAAACCTTATAGAAGTTTGACACAATGAGAATGCTCTGTGAATATGGAACTAAAATGAACAACAATTTACTGGTACCGCAGTAGCACAACTATTCTTAATCATACTGGATAGAACCACAAGCTAACATGTACAATACCATGATTGACAGGGTGATGAATTTACTTGGACACTAGCGCTTAGGGAATGTAGCTCATCATTTTATCATACAATGACAATTGCTTCCTTTCCAGCATAGGGTGCTGTGTCACTACCTCTTGTCCATGCCACCCCGAGCAGACGCATGCCCAGCACCTGCACTAGAGAGGGCAAAGAGGAAGGGCGCATTCACCAGTGCCAAGGCACCTTAACACAACTGTACAGATGATCAGGGCATTTAAAACTGAAAACGTAAAACTACAAATAACTTGAAGGAAAGAAAAGCAGGCGTGCGTAAACAATTTACAGCTGACTCTCCCCACTTGCTCTTCGCCCATCAGGGTCATGGTTTCTTCCCTATCAGTTCTCCCTCCCTTTCACGTTTCTTCTACTACTCCTTCGCCCACTATCGCTCCATCACTCCCCCTTTCTTCTCATCTCATCATTTTCCACTCACCTGGGCGTACCTGGATACAGAGGTGACCACCCAGTGTGTCCACTACAAATGAGGGGCAACGAAGCGCATATCACTGTGTTTCAAATGAGTGACTAACCTAAGTCACAGGAGTTTTGGTCAGGCTATGGTGGTGTTCGCCCTCTCTTTCCGGAGACGTAACCTATAACTTCTCTGAAGAGAATAAACCATGCTTAATGCTCAAGCATCCCCCGCTGCTTCACGCAGATCGAATGAGAGCTCCGTGGCCGTACTCACTTGCTATGTCCTCGTCCTGTTTTCTGTATACAGTTAGCCTTAATGATGCAACAGAATATACAGCCCTTCTGTAGAACAATCGAAAACATACCTTAGTGGGGTAGCACCGATAAACTGCCACGGTTGCTCCCCACATATACTGTTTATTTTGCCTGGCGACATTACATGGCAAGCATGTTTAAGAGCATTATGCCTGTGCGCAATGGCATGTACTCAGCAAGAATAATGGTGGACCGATGTCCCTATATTCACTGTATGCAAGCATGAGAAATAGCTGATGAGTGTTTTACCTACAAAACGGACATTACATATATTAACAAATTCAGCAGAGTTACACATATATCAAATCATAATGCAGTAAACCACTGTAATCCTTAATGCGGTACGAAGCCCGCAGACCCTCGAAATCACTCAAAGTCAAGCGCATTTCTTCAAACAACCCATACACTCGTGTTTAAAAATCAAACCGCAATTGAAACTAAACTAGCGCCACTTTAATTACAAAGCTTTCCACACTAGCAGACAGAGTTATACAGTCCCTTATAAGGCACCATTAATTAACTAACCTTGCAAGTATATAAACCTTACCGGTACGATGGCCGATTACTTAATTTCACCAGGGGGGAGAGGGGGGTCTGTAACGCCGAGTCTTTACTGTGCGGTGCTTGTTAGGGGCGTCTTTCAATATCTCATCGAAAGTCGGCACAGAGTGACCGTCTCCTAGCTTTTTTTCTTGTTAGTTTTATATAGCGCGAACTCGACCCAAGGTCGACCCCAGTTGCTTTACAGACGGACACATTCATTTTGTTAGGCAGAGGATGATTAAGTGATTTGCCGAGAGTCACCGGATTTTGAGCGTCCCTGCCGAGACTCGAACCCCCGCTTTGCGGTATGTTGTGAATTCTTCTGCTGTGAGTGAGTCTGTGAGGGTGCCTGACGTCTGTGTATAGAGTAAGAGTGTCTCTGCTCCATAGACTGCCTGCATGCACTCGAGGGGCTGAGATGATGCCATGTGGAGCTCCTCTGCTCCTGGGGGTACGTGTCGCAAGTGACTTGCGTGTTACTTACAGACAGTCATAAAGCAAGCAGGTACATGGTTGTGCCTCGACCTGCGGACTTCTCATTACAGCACTGACCAGGCGCACTGCGCATCGGAGCATGGACCACAGATGCAAGTACACTCACAGGCAGGCGTTCGGCACACCGAGGCTGGCATGTTCAGACACACATACAGCGCTGCGAGTCCCCACACAACGCTGTAACTAGATGTTGTTATCACTCAATTAAAAGTGGCTTCTTTTTTATCAACTGCTGAAGGATGGAAGGTTGAGTCGACAGCGGATGTATTTAAATCTGTAACCTAAGATTACACACACAGTGGGTCCCTGCAACCGGTGCATTGCCTCCAGGTCTATCTTAAGTGCGCATGCTGAATAGGAAGTGCGAGGTATGCTGCACTGTGCCGCTTGCAGCACGGAGGACGGTACCAGGCTTGCCACGGTTTTAGAAGTGATGTCGAGGGAGATTCATTGCCTTTTCCAAGTTTCACCCAGCCTCCCCAACTCACCTCCAAACTTCACCGTTAGAAACAGTCGCGGCCGGCAAAACGGGCGGGTGGGTTCGCGGGGAGGGGGAGGGAAGTGGGACGGTAATATAAAATAAAAAAACTTACCTTCCTCTAGTTCCGCGACCGCATCACGCGCCGCCGCCTCAGCTCCTGCTGCTCCAGTCCTGGCGTGATTTAGGCAGCCTCCCTCCTCCTGCTCCCCTAAGCCAATCACAACGCTGCAATGGCAGCGTTGTGATTGGTGAGGCGCAGCGGAGAGCGCTCCAGCCGGGCCATTTTCTCTATGTAGGCTGCATGCAGCAGCCTACATAGAGAAAAAGGGAAAGTGCGCATGACTGCTTTGGTCGGCCCCAGAGGGCCGACCAAACAGTCAGTACCCACAACAGTGGGCAAGCCACTCCCCCCCTGCCCTCGAGCAGGACCGCCCTCCCGCCCACCCACAACCAGGCACTCCTGCTTTCTCGCAGTGCGAGAAGCAGAAACATAAAATGGTAGTTTTACCATTTTATGTTTCTGCCTTCTCGCACCACGAGAAAGCAGTGGGGCGACACCCCCACGCCCCAATGAAGGAATTATCCTTGCAGATTAGATCAGAATCACCCCGGGATTAATTCAAAATATTCTGGAGGTTTCAATATCTCTCCTTGTAGGAGATCCCTCTGCCACTGGGTGAATCCCAAAGTTTGTCAGTGTGTGGCACAACCACAAAACTATTTGTGTCTGTTGAAAGACAGGTCACAGTGATTTTTGCTCTTTACTGTTATTGAAAAGCGAGGGCCTGTGACGTGACAGGCCCTGATACAGGGTAAGAGGGTACCATTATTTTCCTAAATGAGAGAACGTGCCATCGTGCTGTCAATGCAACCCAGTGAGGGGAGCTGCTCCCTATATATTTACAGCTTGAAAGTTACACATCAGATTTTACATGCTTTCGGTTGGTTCATGCTGGCAGGAATTACATTTTGTGCACTATTTTGAATTGTAACCATCCTCGTAAACATACTTACATTTTTTGTTAATTCCTTCTCAAGTCAGGTCAAGTAATCTTTATTCAATCATTTCACAGATGGTCATAAAAGACAAGCATAATATAAAACACACACAATTAATATAAAAAACAGGTAAATATTTAAATATTTAAAATACATCAGTAAAAAGGACTACATTCCAACGATAAAACCCTAATTAAAAAAACAATTTTAAAATATAAGCTGATATATTGCATAATAAGATTGAATCAGAGGATCATAAAAGCCAAGACATAAAGTGCAGATGGAAAGGAGCAAACATTATTTAAAATAACATTGCCTTTCTCACACGTAGGATACTCCTCCAGAAGCAGCCAACCAGAAAACAAGTGTCTTGGTCATTTAACTGCTGTAGGAAGAGCAAGTCAAGTTGTAGTGCTTTCTAAAATATACCGTTTTGATCAGCCTGCCAGGGTGGTTTTTTATTGCTCTTCATAGCTTTCAGCAGTGCGAGGCTTCGCCTTCCACCTTGTGAGTGACTGAGGAAGATTGGCCTTGATTTGGAAAAAAATATTCGGTCTTGGCCAGGAAAGTAGATGAGGACAAACCACTGTAATGCTTGGAGCCAAAGGCAGGCAGACACATACACAAGAACAGCCGCCCCCAGCCCCGTTGTTCCGAAGGCATTAGAGGAAATTAGTTGTCCTACAAAATACCATGATAGGTGCAGATACTCTGCTCTTCCATCAGGAAGTCATAGTGGCACATTTTCCCCAAAAATATTTCTAATCAATGGATATTGCAATACAGCTAAGAAAAGAAAATGCTGCACTAACATAACTAGACGTCCTTTGAGCAATAAGCTTTAGATGAGGTGGGGGCAGAACTTCATTGCTGTGACTAAAAGGCACTAGATAACAGTCCTAAGGTGGCGCCTTCATCAGGTGGACATCCAGAGGCTCAGTTCTCCACAGCACTTGATGACTTCTTCTCCCTCAAAGAGGGAAGCATTTTGTTGTGGTCGCGATGTAGGTTTTCTAGAGCCTCGGACAATGAAGAGGCAAAATAATAAAATGGGTGAAATAGGTAGGACACTGTACAGTGGAAAAACCTAGAATTAGAGGGCAAAAGGAATTCAAAAGAGAGGGGAGAAAACGAAATATATGGGTAGTCATACAGTCTGGTGGTGATGAGTAGACTCCTATAGTTGCATTGGTTTGCGGGGGAAACTAAAGTTGTGGTGGGAAGGAGAAAATACATTGGGAGGTATGAAATGGGGGGCAAGGTTTGAGGTATAAGATTTGGGGGCAGGAAAGGAAATTCAGAGTTGAGGCAGCACAATACCTATTTCAGCTTAACACACATCTTAATAGGCACTTTATCGTCCAAGCACAGACTCAGGCTTGCTTTGACTACCCATATGGAACTACCATATTCTTCCCAGAGAGGGTTTCAAAAGATATGTTCCATGACATGTCATTATTCCCATTCTGTTCAGTCTAAAGGTCCTAGAGAGGTGGGTCAAAGTGCGCTAAAAAGTGGGCACTCTGCGATGCTTGCAGACCCCCTTGACAACCTTTGTTTTCTCAGTTGGAAGCTTAGGTTGGAACTACTGTGGGTGTGCACATTCTGTTGCTTCCTGGTCTCCACGGTCCTGCAGGCCTCTAACCTCAAGGCAGTCTAATCTTGCGACCATATGTGTGGCCTGGGCTACAATAACACTCTGCAATTGCACAAGGAAGGTTGAACTCACCTCATTTGCCCGGATCTCTGAATGTCACCTCCCACAGATTGGTCAAACAATGGCTCCACTACCATCACCACGCGCATCCATGATGATCAGTTGACTGCATCCATTCTCCATGAGTGGATATTTCATAGCTTTGTTTTCTAGCATCCCTGCCAAGGTTGTTGACTCAGTCTTGGTCCAGCAGCTGCAGAATCCAAGAGATCCTTTTTCTCATGCTATAAACTGCCTGGTGAATTCACCTCTGCTCTGGCCGCCTTTCAAAGAAAATCCCTGCTCTGGTCTGAGCCCCTGCCGCCAGGGTCGTACTGGACCACCACCCTGCTCATGCAGGGGGATCCCAGGTAGCTGTTACCCATGTTGCATTACGCCTTGGTGTCAGCCCCTGACAGGAGCCACAGTGAAGCAACCCCCACCACAACCTACTTGTGTTGTGTCCCGCTAGTGACATTTTAATATAACTATTTTTACCCATACCCGCAAGTAACATGGTCCAGGGAAGACAAATTCCAAGTGATAAAATCCTTGCAGCTGCAGGCTAATACTGACACCTGCTGCTGCCTTCTAATCCAACCTGTTCAATTTAACCAGAATAAGCACGTCACCTACACAATGTGCATGTAAATTTGCTATTTCCTGCACTGTGTAATCCCGGGGCCATACATGTCAAAAGAGACATTCATCAGCAGCCACTGCTAAGGAAGAATGTCTGATGGTAAAGACACCTTACTGTGTATCTGCCCTGACTCTGGTCTGATTCCTTCCATGCAATGAAGGCAAGCGCCCTGATTCTCCCCTTATATATTGAGGTTAGTATTTTACCTTTTTAATTTTTATTTCACTTCTGCTTTTTATTCTTTGACAAAGGTTTCTACTTTTTCGGCAACTCGTCCAAACAGTCTTAATATCTTCATTCTGATAAAACGTGGGAGTTTATAAACTGTTTTGTTTGCGTGTACAAAAGTAATTTTGCCAAAATATTTAAAAGTGCTACCTCGAGAAGGGGTGAGACATCCCTCAGAGTGTGATGAGGAGCATCTACAGATGTAAAGTGGAGGTAGTGGCCGAAGCCAGATATAACCATGGATCCTGATAGGGAATCCAGTGCTCTCTGAGGTCTCATCAACTCAGGAAGCATCTGAATGGTCCCTGTGCAGGGTTGGACAGGCCTTTTATTCCACCAACACTTCTGCATCAGGTTGAAGCCCCTGGAGCCCGGTTTTTAGGGCAGGAATATGCTCCTGGTGCCTCTGTCACTTTCCCCAGCACCCCAAGGGTAACCGCAACAGGCACAGGGAGGATTCAAGAGAGAGCGGGAGGGAGGAGGAAGGTAGAGAGAACGCGATCAGAGAGGATAGAACAGGTATGGCAAGCCCGTTTATTCCACCGGGCACTTACCCAGTGGACTGAAGCCTATAGAGGCCGGTTTTTAGGGCAGGGGGTACAGCTGGCACCTCTGTCACTTTCTCAGCTTTCCCAGATATTTACAGCAAGCGGGGTTGGAGGCTTCAGGCGAGTGAAAGAGGAAAGAGGGAGACGAGAGAGTAAGGAGTAAGGGAGTTGGGCTTGGTTAAACATTTTTGCCAGGTGGTTCCCAATCCAGCCCTGGGATAGAAGAAGAGAGAGAGAATGGATGGATAGAAAGAGAGAGAGAGATTCCGCAAGGGAATGAGGGAAGTGAGACTGGGTTGAGCATTTTTGCCAGGGCTGCTTTTGGTTCTCCAGTCTGTCCCTGTCCCTCTGACAACTCTCTCGCCAACTCTACCAGGTTCTCTGTTCTACTAAATGGTGCTCAAAAAAGCCACTAGCTGCAGAGCTGGTTCTGAGAGCTCTGCAGTTTCTGCATTCATGAATGCTGATTTATCATTAAAAACAGGCACTACCAGTGGGAAGATAGAATCTCGCTTTATGCTGACGACATTTTGTTGTATGTGGGGTCCCCTCGAGCCTCTATTAGCAGGATACTCCAGATCTGTTCCAACTTTGGGAGGTACTCGGGATGCACCATTAATTGGTCTAAATCGGTAATATATCTGCTGCGCGGGCCCGCCCCGGTCCTACCGGCGGAATGCGGAGTAACAATAGCGACAGACGGGTTTCGATATCTCGGGATATTTGTGACGGCTAACACAAAACATTTCCACGAACAAAATCTTCGAGGCCCTTTAACGGGGTTACAGGGCGATGTTCGACATTGGCATGCACTACCACAGCCCCTCATGGGGTGAGCGGCATTATATAAGATGATGGCCTTGCCCCGTTTCCTATATGCCCTGCAAAACACGCCGTACAGCGTCCCTGAAACATACTTCAAATCGATAGATGGGGAAGTCAGGGCACTGCTATGGGACGGGAAGCCACCCTGTATTGCAGCTCTCAAACTGGTCCAAGGATGGTATGATGGGGTTATTGCCTTGCCAGATATTCGAGTCTACTACTGGGCTGCACACCGGTCGATTATTAATAAATGGATATACGGCATGCAACATGAACCTGCTTGCCGCATGGATAAGTGGCTGATGGGCAACGGAGGATTCAGAGAAGCATTATATACAAAACCATATAGACAGCACCTCACCCGCCCAACGGCCCTTACAGTCGCCCTATGGCACACCACCACAAAAAAACTAGGCTGGTATAAAAAAGTGACACAAAATACACCTCTGTGGCATGCAGAGGTATTGGGCAAGTTGAGCAGGTATCAAGGGATCGATAAATGGGATACCATTGGCCTATCACTTGTAGGAGACCTGGTTACAAAATGGAAAATACTCACATTTGGCGACTTACAAAAGGAGTATGAGTTGTCCGCGGGGGAAGCATTCCGATATTTGCAAATATGACACGCCTTGCAGGCGGCCCTCCAAGAGGAGGACGAAGTACCGGAGGCCTCTCCTCTAGAAGATAGGCTGCTCAAGAAACACATAGATTGCAAGATAATTTCTCTCACTTACCGGAAGATAACTAAAAACTCTCCTGACCCACTGGAGCGCCTGTACGAGCGCTGGCAGACAGATCTGGCGAACCTAGAGGAAGAGGACTGGCGTGATGCGCTAGCCTCCCCACGAGAGGTCGCCATATCATTACGGTTGAGGCAAATACAATTAAAGATTCTCCACAGAGCGTATATATCATGCACAACACTGGTCAAGATGGGTAGACGTAGCAATGCAGAGTGTAGAAGGAGATGTGGGGGAATTGGCACCTTTTATCACACACTCTGGGAATGCCCGGCTATAAAGACATATTGGAACACAGTAACAGCAGTGGTGAGCAGTGGGAAAGGCGGTGTCCTGCCTCTGTCACCCCAATTATGTCTGCTCAATGTATGGGAAGCCACTGACTTAACCCGCATGGATCAACTTAGGGTTGCCATCGGTTTTATAATTGCAAAGCGGAACATTGCCAGTAAGTGGGGTGTGCCCGAACTGCCAGCCCAAGAAGAGTGGGAGCGGGATATGGACTGGTGCATGTCTGCAGAAAAGGCGGTCTACACGAATAGAGGATGCCCCAGGAAGTGGGATCGGGTGTGGGGAAAATGGAACACACATAGAGGCAACATTTGTATTTCTCCCTTCATCCCGGGCAGTGGCCCACCATGGTTAATGCATCCCGCTAATGCCATCGCTGATGACTAGGGAAGGGGGTGAGAGAATGTGGGGTGACCAATGGGTAAGTGATGCATAACTGTTTTATCTGATGTTTGCTGCTGTGTCTATACTGATGTACGCTGTAATGACAAACTCAATAAAAAGAGTTTACAAAACAAAAAAAAAGAACAGGCACTACTTAACTGTTTTGGTGGAACTCTTGGTATAATGGGATGTTGAAGTTGGAGGATGGTTTTTTTTTGGCAGATGCCCCACATCCTCCAACCTCTACTTGACAGCCCTAAATCTCTAAACACACTTTGAACTGCTTAAAATCTCAAACCCCTGTCTACCTGGTTAGACCACTGCTACAGTTTATACTGGACTCAACATCCAAGCCCACCTAACCATACCCAATTCGAACAAAAAGAGGGTGGGAGCGCACTGACTCACATCCCAGCATTCAGTTTGTCCCAATGCATCATGGTAAATGCAGTGCATGATAACTCTCACTTCAGTGAGAGTCTTTAGTTTTTCACCCTTGATGGTGCAGCCAGTGCTATCTCTGGATACGTGTTTCAGGACGGTTGCCATTCTTCAGGAGAGAGCAACATATTGTTTTGGGGGTATTGTAAATGCTGCCCAAAGTCTTCTCAGGTCTCTGTGACACTCACTGGGCGAAGGTGCATCAGCCAGAGCTCGTCAGCTCAGCAAACAAAAAGAAGGTGGGAGCGCACTGCCTCACATCCCAGCACTCAGTTCCCTAGAGTCATAGTAAATGCCCAATTCAAAGTGTTACGTCTTGCTTGACCCATTAATGTGCTACTTTTTTACTGTTGTATATTGTTCTGTAAGTACTTCAGTTGTCTGTAAGGCGCACTAATGCTTCCTGGTGAGGGGCTCAATAAACATTAAAAAAGGGAACAAAAAAGGTAGGTTGGAGGATGTGGGGCATCTGCCAAAAAAAAAAAACACATCCTCCAACTTCATGGTTTCTCTGCCCCAGTTAGAGGTGGCTGGATTTCCGCAGCAGAAAGCCTTGATAAAATGGGCTGGCAGGCTATTGCAACAGTCGCTGGACCCTGTATAGAGTGGGGCAACCATCATTCATTTTATGTGCCTGGGTCCCCCATGCAAGGCAAGAAACTGGAGCTGTTGCTTTCTGTTTTTCAGAACAACTCCCACTTTGGGGTTTTGTTTCTGAAAAGAAAAAGAAATTCTGACTAGGCCTAACAAGACATGACAACCGCCGTAGCATTAATAGTACCAAAAGTGTGTGCACCATAGCAGCGGATGCACTTTCATCAGAGAGCTCACTACCAACAGTGCTGGAAAGTAGAGGGATCCTGCCAGATCCTGGTGTCGGCAGCTATTCCTGTGACTGATCTGGGATCTGCCCGGCCCAGAGAAACATGCTGAATTTCTCCTGGTGTCATTTTCCAGCACCGGGATACATTTTAAAAGTGCCCACATGTTGTCTGCATTCCATTTACAGCAGCAACGTGCAGGCGGCTAGCAGGTCTTTCTGATTTTAACATCTGAAACCAAAACAACTGACTGGTTTAAAGGGCCATCAGCCCTCCTTTTGCTCAAGTATGATCCTGGCTGAGAGCCATCTGAAGCCTAACACCTAGACGCCAAGGCAATGGACGGAAACAAAGGCACACAACTCGTTACCACTTCACAAGTACCTAAGAGAAACTATTAGAGGCAGGTTTTTCACTCTGTTCGATTCACTATGTAAGAGATGTGTTTGCACTGTAATAATACAAGATGTATCTATCTGTATGAGTAATTACACAATTATTGATCTACTCATCCCAGTGTGATGTGTCCGAGAACTTTACATCACACATAGAGGCACGATAAATTATAAAAGTGTGTTAATCAATGTATAGGAAATTTCACATGAGAGAATGGGGGTTTTAAAGTGTAAGAATCACATATCCATAATTGTAGACCAAAAGGTCAAAGAGTGCATGGTTGGGAGAAACACAAAGTCAGGATATAAACCCTAATGTGAGGATTGTGGTTGTCTGTACTAACAAGACTTTATTTTTTCTCAAAAGAACCCTTCCTTGTAATCGTAGAATAGCAACAGATTGAGAGAAATACAAAAACAATCAGAATCTAACCCCATGACTTACAGTTTGCACACAGTTCCTTGATGCCAATAAATAGATCACTGTGCTATATATTAGAAGGCTCGCAACTTATGACTGGAAACAACAAAATGATCTCAGCGTCAAAAGCAGTAGTCCACTTACCTCTCTAAATAAAGTGCCAATCTGTGATTTGCGTGTTACACGATGTGCAGACACATTAACCCTCTCTGCTACTTTATGAGTCAAATTTGTGACTGGACAAAACACAGAACTCTCCCAGAACTGTGTTAACCACTAGAGTTATCCTACAGCTATTATAATACCTTCAAAATTGCTAGGCGCACAATGATCATTCCTGCAGGTATTGTAGCCCTGTAAGATATTTTAAAATGCAACCTCTTAATGACCAATTAAGTAATCTAGTGCAGATTTACTGTCACATATGTCCTTGTTGCCAACTTCTCTGCAGCAGATTGTTTTAAAAAAATGTATAACTTGACGTCCAGACTTTGTTTTCAAGCTACACCCCTCATGACCCACACCTTGACCCTTAATTCATGAGCTCCCAGAGTAACTTTTTTCCGATTCCAGCGCTGCCCGCCAGTGAAGCAGGTTTTACTAAATATGGCAGGCTTACCCTGACCTGGCAGACCACCTGCCATACTATAAACGACCTCTTAGATTAGTTTTGCGTTCGTTTTATAGCTGCAATTCGGCATAAAGTACATACTGTTACCTCTCTTTGACTTTAGGAAGCACAAATCCAAGAGCAGCACCTTGAGGGGTTGGTGATTTAGCAAGCCACCCCAGCTGTGCTCCTCTGGCGGGTGATGTCGGGCACGCACCCTCTTAAGATTGTCACGAATGCAGTGACTCAGTCTCGAGAGCGTGGGACAGCATGCATGATTAAGAAGCGCTGCAAAGCCTCAAGGGGGCCACATCCGCTGCTGAACACTATACATGATTCTGCTGAATATACGTAGCAGTTTCCCAGTAGAAATCTGAGATGACGATAAGACTTTGCTTCTTTCAAGAATGGTGAAATAGCTATGAATATTAATGTAAGGCTATTGTCGCATGCATTTGTTATCACTGAATGTGGCATGTAATGGATTGTGTAGGCTGCCACGCGTTGTTCAAGTAATAGCCGAACAGGACCCTTAGGGGCCGAGTATTTCCGCGTCTGCGTCACAACGCAGTGACGCGTCTGCTCACGTGGTATAAACTGTGGAGCATTTAACATTTTGGAGTCCCTGGCTGCCAATGAAAGTGCGTGTTCTCAACCAGCGTTAGTGAACTCATGGACTGGTGTCAGTCCCAGTGGCGGCTGGTGACATTTGAAAGTGGTGAGGCGTAAAGGTTTGTGATGAGTCCCGTCGCCGGTGGCGAGCGAGTCCGACCGTCAAAAGTTGGGTTCCGGGGGGATTTCTTCCACCGAGAAAGTTTTGAACAAAGAGTGGGCAAATGGTGCATTTCCAAGCAATTTTGAGAAAGCCAGAAGGTTAATAAAGCAATTGTGAAGTTGTAGTTATGAATCAATAAAGAGATTTCATATGATAATTATATAGGTAGACAAATGGGAAAGCTTAAGCTAAGAGGAACAGATTGGCAAAGACTGGTAGAGCAACTTTGCAGTATTATCGACAGTGAGGCTGGGACCTTTGGTCCATCTTCCTTTCAGTAGTTTCACAACCACTGCCTCATCCAGCTGAACCATTTTACTGGTTCTTTAAATATTCTGGAAAACTTAAAGCCTATATTGGGCTTTCTGTCCAGCCAGGGGACACAGGAAATGTTACTATTCAGATGCTCTGCTTACTTCCTTGTTTTTAGAGCTAGGTGCACAGTATGCGACAAATTACCAACAGATTTGACAATAGGGCAGATCTTCAAAGAAATCACACAAACGCTGAATTAAATCAAAAAGTCGGTAACCACCAAGAGGTGCTATCAAGTGCGGCATTTCAAACAATATTAGCTTATCGCCAATCACAATGCCAGGGACCTAGATCAGAGGGTAGGGGGGCAGATACCTGCACTTTCATTACTTGACAGGTTTTCAGCTGTGTTGCCCAGGCCAGAGGAGGTAACTGACCTTTTGAGGTCTATGTTTTTTCCATCTCTAGTTAAGAGATTGTTTCACAGGTTTGTCCTTTACAACACGTGAGAACCTCTGGTATGAAGGTGTTATCTATTTAGTAAACAAGGAAGGGTGATTAGGTATTGGGTGCCCTTAATAACTACAGTTTTATGCCAGATGCTGATATATAGGCCTGTTTCCATACAGGACCTAGCGGAGGCGCATTAACTCGGTAGGGTGGCATAACCCTCCTTCCCACACTTTAGCAGCGTAAGTGGGCAGGGTGCCTCTGGGAAGTGTGTAAGATAAAAACCTTTCACATGTTGCTTATAACTTCAGTGACTTTGATGGAAGGCCATCATAAATAGCACTGCAAGAGAATAGTATGATGAAACTGTGGATTAGGGGAACAAATGCAACGGGACAACACAAAAGGAAGAAAGGGAGAGAAGGGTGGAGCAAAGAATGGAAGGAGAGAAAGATGGATGGACTGGGAGTTCTGACCAGGAAAAAGATGGATGGATGGATGAATGGAACGAAGGAAGAGAGATTGTTGGAGAGATGGGTGGATGGATTGAGAAATGAATAGATTTAAGAAGGATCATTAAATGGGGGTAGAGAAGGATGGATAGGTGCATGAAGTGAGGAAAGGTGGATGGAGAGTAGGAAGAATGGAGATGGATAGGTGGATGACCAAATTCACTGAGAATGTAGGTGCAAAATATACCATTTAGTTTATTTCTATTTTTAAAGAGAGACACGGTGGTATAGATGATAGGGTACAGGCGCACTAGGTAGTTTCACTCATTTATTCCTTGAACATTCCAAAGTAAAGGCGGTGCTGAAGGGTTAGGGAGAACCACCAGCCTCCCCAAGTTCCTGGTAAGGCTAAAAAGCCACAAGACAACGTACTTAATATACCCCAGCACACATATATAATTAAAAAGATGTGATCAACTACTGATGAATAACACATCTTTTTAATTATATATGTGTGCTGGGGTATATTAAGTAGTTTATTTCTATGCCTACTCTATTGAATCTTTGCGCTTTGGCAGAGGCGCTCACTGGAAGTAAGGCTGCAGGGGTGCTGCAACATGTCCAAAATAACAATGCTGGAGTTTAGAAGATGAAGGAGCAATAAAGATGCCTTCAAATTTTATTTTTATCCTTTCACATTTTCTGTGCGTTCAAAGAGGTCCAATGTCAGACTCAGTCATTTGACAAATTGCTGCCTATTGTTTTAAAAGGGAGATTGGTATTTAATTTTCTTTCTCTGACTGCAGTGAGAGAATTTTGTAAAGTGAAATAAGACGATTTTGCTGGGTACAAAAAAGGAAGGGTTGTAGGATGCCATTTTTTGTCACAAAATCAGAATTCAAAACCCTGCTGCAAATGAACTGTACAAACATCCCAGAATGCACAAGCAGTTAGGAAAGCACAAATGTAAGCACATCTCCATAATTCTGAAATGCGAAGGAAACAGAGACTCCAATTGGATCAAAACAAATAGTCATTTTACTTTATGATGCACAGATTACATTTTCACTGAATCCCCATTTCCAGACATTATCATTTGTGTGTTTCATAATCCCATCAGCACACCTGTGCCTGCGCAAATCCGGTGGCCACCTCAACGGAAGATGTGCCTTCTGTAAATGACGGTGTGCTACCGCATGATGCTTTAGTAATATATTTTCAACAGTCTGCTCCAAACTCCAGCATAAGCTACATGCTAACTACAACCTTACCACTGTCCACTGAATACAACTGCTGTCCTTGCTGTTTGTGTGATGCTTTTTCACCATTCCTATGACTTCAGTGATGCAACACTGGAAAACTGTTCCAGAACAACTGCGTTCCTATCTGTGACTGTGGGAAAGTAGTTGGTGTAAGGTTTCACACATTTCAAACGTAGATTTCTCCCCATGAATGGAACAGGAATCCTAGAGAAGGCCTTACCTAATGCTTCTCGTTCGTTCTTTTAATAGTCATTTGGCACTGCTTCTTTAAAGCAAATATGCACGTATTTCAAATTCACTGAAGCAGCTTTCCTTGGCAGGTGTGAACAGCAGCCAGTTTTATATGCACACTGCTTCTGAATATTGTTTAGCTTTGGTGCAGAGCTACCCAATGTGGCGGTAAAAGAACTTTTCACATGTCTGCAGAGCGCATGGAAGCCGCCCTCTTCCAGATAAGCACGTCAAACATAGCAGCTCCGTTTTCCGGAGGTGTCGAATTCGTGAATTAACGACCACCCCAGGCTCCGTGTTTAGAGTAAAAGGCGAAAGTGACAGGCCCAACTCAGCAATTATATAACCCGATGGAGAGTAAAGAAACTCGGCTACAATTACAGAGAGTCTATTCCTCGCTCCATTGTACTTTTTTTTAGGACATACCAACCTAAAATAACCTGCCAAAAAATAACACAACAGCGCATTTTCGTCCCCAAAAATCTAGTACGCACATGGCATGCAACCAACAGGCATTCGTTTGTGAGGCGCACGACAAATACTTTGACGGACTGCAACTTCTAGAATATGAATCTTGAATATAATGCATTTTTCACCAAAAGTCCACAGCGTTTCCATACTGATCAAGCCCCCAATTGCCTCACTTACCACCACCACCTTTGAAGGGTCGATCTTGGGCTGCTTGGGTTTTTCCTGCATCGGGCCGATACCAGAGCATTGGGTTTAGTTGCGTGCACCGACTTTCCTCATGGGTTTCTCGTGGCGCAAGAAAAGAAGAAAGAGAGAGAGAGACGGCCTCATCCCATGTCACGTGTGCACAACAGTCTCTAGCAGAAGCCCGGACTAGTAATGAAAACACCGCGCTTCTATGCTCGCGGGAGGGGGGGGGGGTATTTGGGGAATAAAGAAATAAAAATAAAACGTACAGTACCTTACTGCCTGGTCCCGCGCAGCCTCCACACCTGGCCGGTCACGGTCACTGTCACTGCTCCTGGGCCGGGGTCACGCGCTCTACGAACAGGAACAGCCGCGACGTCACTGCCAACCCCTCTACTGACGGTGCTCCAGCAGCGCCAGGATTGGCTGATCTCCCTGCCCATTAGGAGACCGGGGGCTGCGGCATGAAGCAACCCTCGGTCTCTTAAGGGGAAGGCTAGTGCGCATGTTCGGGCTGATCGTAGAAATTACAAGCCCAAAAACGAACATGCGCACTATTGCTGTGACAGTTGTTTAGTGCGGTGCTGTCACTCAACTCCCTGAGTGCTGCCGCAGCCCCGCCCCCACCCCCTCCCACCCCCTTCAGAGTCCCTCGTTCTACTTCTCCGACGCTAATTCCAATCAGGAGTCCTGATTGGAATTAATAGCGTCGGAGAAGTAGAATGAAGAATTTGAATGGGGCCGTGGCATTGGTGAGGCAACGCCCCAGCGCCCCCAATGGACGCAGCGCCACTGGTCAGTCCGAACCTTTTAAAGATATTTTTATTTCTAATAGCTATTCGAATAAATTAAGACAATAGGGGGATAAGTGAACAAAGAAAGTACTTAGCACAGCTTACAAAGTAAATACAAGTAGAATTTGTAGCCTGTGTTGTATTGTTGATGCATTTGTCGGAGGGTCCTCTTAATAATTCATTTGAACCTAGGAAAATATCCACGAGGCAGCTCTAAGACTCTTGAAAGTTACTGATTCTAAGTGAATGAAATGGGGCGGGTATTTACCACAACTGAGCAATACAATACTAGGGGGTGCAGTATTTAACAGGTGTCGTAAATAACTCATACTCTGGGTCCTCCTCTTAAAAATGAGGAACTGTCATGGTAATTTGGTGCTTCCCACACCAAATTACATGTGATGTGGATGGAATTCACTGTGTACTTTCCCGCTGGCAAATTGTGGGACTCTGGTCATAACCACTCAACTCATAATTCTCATGCCTGCTAAAAACCGGGATGGGAATTTAAGGACCTACTTACAACCAAAGCTATAGATGCCAGGGCCCACTAGGAGGCAACGGAGGAAGGCAAGGACTGCTACGATGTGTTGACTACATTGGAGTTAATGCTAAGGTTCCAGTTGGATACAACCCCATACCGCTCCCAGCTGTGTGCTGCTAGACCATGAGGAGTCCTGTGGAATACACAAGGATAGAGGTTGAGTGGAGGTATTGTAGATATCTCATGGGGAATGCATATTTTTACTGGTGGCTGGTAACAGCAGACAGCTGAGGTGCCTGTCTCTTGAGGGTAGGTCCACACCATGCACCCTCAAGATAAGTAAGAACTGTGACGAAGAAGGAAAGAGCTTGGAGTAATGGGAATACAGGCAAGCCATACCATTCTGTGGTATGGCCTCATTTATGAAAAGTGTTGCATCGCTGCGGTAAAACAGCGATGCAACACTTTTTAGTGCTCCCTCCTTGCAACATCATGGATGCGCCATATTTAAGGTACGGCACTCCATGTCCAAGGATTAACAGATACGTCAGGAATCCTGACGTAGCTGTCGGCGTAAAAATGGTGCATTGCTGGAGTGTGTCTGGAAACAGATGCAACTCCGGCAATGTGTCATTTCATATGGGGCAAACCCCATGTGAAAAGGCCTGTGTCACCCCTTACGCCTGCAGGCGTAATGATTTGACGCAGTGAGGTAGTAGAAGTGGCACAGTGAAATCTCATAGATTTCACTGCGAGACTTCTATGAGCCTTTTCTGTGCCGGAATGCCCACCCAGCATACATTATAGCTGTCACAGATATAATGCTGCGCAGGGGTTTACAAAGTGACGCATCTGCCTAGATGCGCCCCTTTGTAAGTAAGGCGCAGTGAGGCACATTTTCTATGCCGCCACGTCACAAAAAGTGACACAACTGCTGCGTAAGGGCCTCATAAATAAGGTTCACAATTCACATACAAGGCTGTCCCTCAATTTGTAAAAACGTCCCAAGCGAATTTGGATGTTTGGCAATGAAATTAATGTGTGAATAGCACTCTGGAAGTGTTTCTTTATATGCGTACTCAACTTATGGTATTACTATGCTTTGTACAGTGCTCTGAATCCCAAGAGGATGCAGTCTGCACTACAGAGAGCAATAAATAAGACTTAAATTACAGAAAATGTGACATACATTTTTATTTTTGTTTCAAACCTTTTTGAATTATCCTCATGATTGTTAAAGTATAAAAGATTTAACATGAATTCTTACAAAACATTTTTTCGAGAATTATCTAAAGGCGGGATTCTGTTACCCTTTTACAATATAGATTTCAAGCTATTCTGACTTTAATGTCGCATCACTGGTGAGATAGAACGGTAGATTAATGCATCACATGTAGGAATCTACAAGCAACATACATGACCCCGTCCAAAGATGATGAAAGGTCTCAGGCTTTTCATCCTTTAGAAATTTGTAAAATGAATGCCATTTCATTGAATGACAATATAATAGCGCTATGAAGCAAAAACACCATGGCAACAAGTGCAACATATAGTACAAGGTCAACTAGATAACCTATAGCATATAACAATATAAAAAACAGTTATAGGATCCGCAATATATTGGGTCTTTCTGCATACACTTGAAAACTATATGGAGTTTCTAGCCACCAAATGGACCCAAAAGCTTGAAATAACAATAATGGTGCAAGAGATTCAAGAAGCAATACATATAGGGAATAATGCTTTCTGTGTTGTCAACTTACTGTTGCAACAATTTAAGCTCTTTAATGTGTTATGTTATACCTAGTGCTTTTAATAGGAATATATAGAAGTACAGATACTCATTATTTAGAGTACCTGTTTGCTCCTGAAAAGTGCTGGTACTATCCCATTAAAGGCCAGATTTATCAAAGTGTTGCGTTGCCCTTACATCATGCAAGGTAACACAAGGGCAACGCAACACTATAGTCAGATTTACCAAGGCTTGGCCTTGCGTGGCCCTGCGGTGCTTGGTAATTCTGGAGTAACGCAAGGCAGTGCAAGTAGCTGCCTTGCATTACTCTGCCTCAGGGAGGCGTTCCATGGGTGGAGCGTGGGTGTTCCCACGCCTCCACCAATGGATGTTGGCGCATTCCCACATTTACAATGAGTGGTAGACCTAGGAATGCGTCAAAATGCTTCACCTTCCTTGGGGAGGCGTCACGAGAAGAAATATCTTTCTTTCTCCTTGTTTTTTCCTCTTTCTATGTGTGCTGCATCCTGCAGCACACATAGATAGTGGAAAACGTTTTGCAGGATTGTTTTTGTGCAGGAAGGTGAGCCTTCCTGCACAAAACCAATCCTGCCTACAATGCAGACACCCATGCACCATGGCGCAAGGGTGCCTGCTTTTGCGCTAGGCAGCACATTGTGCGCCAGCATAGAGGACAGAAATGCACCGTATAATGGTAAATATGACACATTCCTGCCTTCTCTCTTTCATGCAGTGCAGCACAGCAGGGTGTCTTGCTGCATTGCATTGTGTTAAATATTGATAAGTCTGCCCCTAAATGTATGGTAGTAGTGCTAAGTAGTGAAGGTACTCTTCCTTTTAAATTAAAGAAGTGCAGGTGCTCAGTACCGGACAGTACCTGTCCATTGAAAGCACTGATTATACCCTGCAAAAGCTGTGCCTATGAAAATGTAGAATTAATTCAGGTTACCCTAAAATTGGATTAGAAGAGGCTGATGATCTGCATATATCCGTTGATTGTTCTAAATTGGTTAATTTTGGGCAGGAGCAGCAAAAGCAGTATCTATATTTATGCAACTTGATATTATAATTCATTCAAGAATTACTATTCAGGGGCTTGATGAAAATGTGCCTCAGCAGTTGGCACCATTTATTTCCACCTTAATTACAATTACTATGTTCTGTATTACACGTTATTGGATAAGTCCTATTCCTCCGCATATTAACAAAGGGTGGAATTATATGTGGTATTTTTGAACTTTGAAAAGCTGAACAACAGCTTAAAGGCCCAGAAGGAGGGAAACGGTTTTTAAGAACTTGTGGTACAATTCTATATTATTATAACTGCCAATTTTGAAAATGATGAAATCAGTATGATGACCTGTGTGAATTAAAAGATGATTTTGTGTGTATGTACTGTCCCCAATAAAAGAAAAGCACAAGGGAAAAATTTGCAAAACCTTCTAGGAAAAGATGTCAGGTGCTTTTGTCTGTTTGCATCACTGAATGCACATACTAGAAAGCTGAAGTCCATATTGTAACTGGTAAAAATGGGGGTCTCTAACTTGCAGAGGTATGAACCTTTGTCCAAGTAGGGACCCTTCCTTCTAGTCAGGGTAAAGGTTTTACACACTTTAGATAACCCCTGCTCACCCCCTTGGTAGCTTGGCACGAGCAGACAAGGCTTATCCCAAAGGCAATGTGTAAAGTATTTGTACCCAAACACACAGCAACACAGTGAAAACACCACACCAGTTTAGAAAAATAAAATATCTTTATCTAAACCAAACAAGACCAAAACAACAAAAATCCAACATAGATATTCAAAATATGACTTCAAAAGGTTTCAAGCAACTTGGTCCATAGAAAACTATGGATGCATGAATTTACACCAAAGTATCTGTAGATGCATCAAAGTTCACAAGGCCAAACAGCTACAGAGAAAGTAAGTGTTGTATAACACAGCAATGAGTCAGTTCCTGAGTCCTTTGGGAGGCGAGGCGACAGTTCTGCTGCCCACAGGAGAAGTGATGCGTCAAATCCGGACTATAGGAGGAAGTGAGACGTCGAAATCCAAGACGATTCTGCCCTGCGGGTGATGCGTGGAAAAACTTGGTGCACTGGAGCGATGCGTGACACACCGGAGGTGATGCGTCCCTTTGCGAGGCTTCGCGCCGTCCGTCATTGGTGCAGGGGGGCTGCGCGGCGAAGCTTCGCGTCACCCAGATTGACTCGGCGAGGCTTCGTGTCACCCAGCGTCGGATCCAAGAGGCTTTTAGCTGTTCAGCAGGACTTGGCGAGGCTTTGCGTCATCCTGCGTTGGTTCTGAGAGGTTTTCGGCTGTTCGGCGGGACTCGGCGAGGCTTCGGGTCGTCCGGCGTCAGTTCCGAGAGGCTTTGCACGGTTTTGCGATGCTTCGCGCCGGTTCTTGCAGAGATTAACTGCAAATCCTACCTCTGAGGCCCTGTAACTGGAAGGAGGCATCTTAGGCAGATGGCAGAGTCCAGCAGCTTTGCAGGAAGTCTTTTGTGTCCCTGAGACTTCTTAACAGGGGGCAAGCACACACAAGCCCTTGGAGAAACTTCACAAGCAGGATACACAGCAAAGTCCAGTCCTTTGTCCTTTCATTGGCAGAAGCAGCAACTGCAGGCCAACCCCACACAGCACACAGCAAAGAGGCAGTACTCCTCCTCACAGCTCTGTAGCTCTTCTAATTGGCAAAGGTTCATCTTGATTCCAGAAGTAATCTAAAGTTCTGGGGTTTAAGGCCCACTACTTATACCCCATTTTGTCTTTGTTCCTCTTTGTGCAAGCATCTCCTGAGCCCAGTCCAAACCAGTTCTGTCATCACTGGTGCAGTATGACCACAGCGGGTGGAGACACCATTGTGCAAGGGAGACAGGCCCTATTCAGGTGCAAGGAAAACTCCTTCCACTGCTCTAAATCCAGCCAAGGTCTATTCAGCTCAGCTCTGAGTCATCCAGGAAGGGCCAGGCACACCTCAACCCCTCCCCCCCTCCCTCAGTGGCTGTCTACAGTTAATGCAAATCCCCAGCCCCTATTACCCAAAAACAAGACAGTCAATCCAGAAACAGGAAGAGGCACACAGAATGGTTAAACAAGAAAATGCCTACTTTATAAAAGCGGCATTTTCAAACACACAATTTAAAAACCATCTTTACTAAAAGATGCATTATTAAATTCTGAGTTTGGAGAGCCTAAACTTTATTCCTCTATCTTGTCCCAATGGGAAGTTATACTTGTGAGATGTTACAAAGTATTTACCATGCTATCATATGGGACAGATAGCCTTTCAATAGTGAAAAATGAAATTGGCAGTATTTCACTATCAGGACATGTCACACCCACCAGTACGGATCACTGACAGAATATCGAGGAGCAAAATATCGACCTGCCAAAATATCGATGAAAAAATATAGAATGACAGAATATCGACTTCCTATCTGCAAACAGGTAAGTACAAAAATATCGAATCCAAAATATCGTTGTAAATAATATAGTTTGTTAAAATATCGAATTTTTTAAATGTCTTAAAAGTAATGTAAAATAATGAAATAATGAATATAATTAAGTAAAACATACTTAAAAATACTTAAGTAACCTTAAAATTAATAAATAATTAATGTAAATAAAAAAAAAAAAAACATGCATTTTTATTTTTTAATACATATATATGTTAACTTAATATTATTAATAAAATATTCAATATTTTTAGTGTTGGATAGCGGGAGGGTAAAATTTACTATTCCCACTCCAGTGAGTGCAACAGTAGGGAAAGCGTTGGATAGCAGGTAGGTAAAAATTACTATTCCCACTCCAGTGAGTGCAACAGTAGGGAAAGTGTTGGATAGCGTAGGGGTAAAAATTACTATTCCCACTCCAGGGAGTGCAACAGTAGGGAAAGTGTTGGATAGAGAGTAGGAATAATTTACTATTCCCACTCCACCAAATGTAACAGTAGAGAAAGTGTTGGATAGCGGGAGGGTAAAAATTACTATTCCCACTCCAGAGAGTGCAACAGTAGGGAAAGTGTTGGATAGTGTAGGGGTAAAAATTACTATTCCCACTCCAGTGAGTGCAACAGTAGAGAAAGTGTTGGATAGCGTAGGGGTAAAAATTACTATTCCCACTCCAGAGAGTGCAACAGTAGGGAAAGTGTTGGATAGCGTAGGGGTAAAAATTACTATTACCACTCCAGTGAGTGCAACAGTAGGGAAAGTGTTGGATAGCGTAGGGGTAAAAATTACTATTCCCACTCCAGTGAGTGCAACAGTAGGGAAAGTAATGATTTAATAATTAAATATATATAAATTAATTATCAATACCAATACAAATTTATTAAAAATTAATTACCAATTACAAATTATTTAATAATTAATTAATTATAAATACCAATACATATTAATTATAAAAAATTAATTACCTATTAATAATTAATTAACAGCAAATTAATTTTGAATACCAGAACGTAATACGTAATAAAAAAATATTACCAATTAATAATTAATTAACAGTAAATTAATTATCAATACACAAAAATAATTTCAATAATTACTTTATTACAATTAAATTACTTCCCACCCTATTCCCCTATAAACCCACAAACCGCTACAGAACTAAAACGCAAAATTAAATTAAAATTAATTAATAATTCCTAAAAATTAATATTTAATTTACTATAATTAAATTACTTCCCACCCTATTCCCCTATAAACCCATAACCCGCTACGGAATTAAATTACGCAAAAATTAAATAACATAAAATTCATTACTTTAAAAAAATGCAAACATACATTACAAAAATAATACATACTTTTAACACATATACTAACACTTAAAACACTATAAAAAAATTCGATATTTTTAACAACTATATTATGACTGTCGATATTACTAACTTCGATATTATGAAAATCGATATTTCTTACCTAAATTTCGATATTCTGCACCACTATATTTTTGTGACTCGATATTAAGTCCATTCGATATTTAAAACTCGATATTTTGCCAATTCGATATTAAAAATTCGATATTGTGACTGTTCACCCACCAGTACATGTCCTACCATTCTCATGCACTGCACCCTGCTCACGGGGGTACCTTGGGCCTACCTGAGGGGTGCCTCACATGCAAGAAATGGGAAGGTTAGAGCTTTGCAAGTGGATGCACTTGCCAGGTCGACATGGCAGTTCACAACTGCGTGCGCAGACAGGGCCGGCTCTAGGGCGGTGCGATCGGTACCATTGCACCGGGCGCTGACTTGGGCTGGGGGCGCCATGTTTATTGTTTTAAAAGCACCTAATGCAGCGTTCCTTGTCCCAGCAATAAAAATGGCAAGATAACTCATTTGATTAATGTTCTTCCTGGAGAGAGACAGAGCTTTGTCTATGAAATTTTGACTGATTGTAGTGCAGAGGGTTAATATGCCTGCTGCAAAGAACGTGTCCCATTCAGATTACAAAGTGCATATAATATAAATTGGTCAATGGGTTACCGCTTTTGTGAGAGAGATCCTCTGGTTACTTGCAGTTTATAAGGTAAAATCCTAATATAGAGCAGTGAGCTATTAACTGTCATCAAAGAGCTGCATGCAAACTACAAGGAATATATTAGAGCTATGTGTTTTTTTCCCAGTCTTCTGTTATCCTAATATTGCAAAAAGGGTTCATTTAGGTATAAATCAATTCTTATTATTAAAGAAAACCCCTAACAACGGTGTTACATTTTAACTTCTGAATGTGTGCTTTTCTAGACCAAGGACTCTTAAACTATACTGCCTGCCAGAATGGATGACATGTGACTCCTACACCTTGTAAGCCTCTGTCTTATGTCACATTTCCTATACACTGATTTACACACATATGATTGTCTCTGTACAATGTGTGTGTGATGTAAAGTGTTCTGACACCTTAAACTGGTATGAGTGACGCTATAAAACTAAAATAATCTAAGAGACAGTGGTTATGGAGGCTTGAGGGGCACTGTCAAATAGTGGTAGTGAGGGAATCTGTGGCGGAGGTGGTCATTGGCGTGGGAGGGCGCCAACAAACATTGCCGCACAGGGCGCCACCAGTGCTAAAGCCGGCCCTGCGTGCAGACACTACACTGGTAGGTCTGAGACACACTTACAGGGCTACTCATGTGGGTGGCACAATCAGTGCTGCAGGCCCACTAGTAGCATTTGATTTACAGGCCCTGGCACACTCAGTGCACTGTACTAGCGACTTACCAGTAAATGAAATATGCCAATCATGGATAACCAATTATCATCATAATTTACACAGAGAGCATATGCAATTTAGCATTGATCAGCAGTGGTAAAGTACTCAGATTCCTATAGCCAACAAAAACAGGTCAGGAAAAATAGGAGGAAGAACCAAAAAGTTTGAGCATTACCCCGCAAAAAGGACCATTTCCAACAGTAACGTACTTCGCCTTAATGTTTTTTTCAAAAGTATACTGCTGCCTTCACCCTTGAAATGAATATTTCAAAAAGAGAAAATCCTTAACTGGTATTTGTAGCTATCATTTTTTTAATCTGTTCTGAGATACAGTTTTGCTGGCAAGCAACTTTATTAGTACAGTAGAGCATGTCATTGTAAGTGCATTTTTGAACCAATATATATATATATATATTTGTGGGCAATATAAATAAGCTCCATTACAGGTCGTGCTTAATAAAACCGCAGTGACCAGATTACTTACAGCTTGAACTGATCAAAAATACAGCAAATTGTAATTTGCATCTATTTTTTGCTCATAGTTTATTAGTGAATGGATCAGCCAGGTTTAACTCCAGGTAACGTTACCTAAACATTTTCCATCACAGTAAAAATGGAGAAAACAATTGGATGCGAATATGAAATATTCTGCAAGTAAATCATTTTACACGTTCAGTGCAGTTTTAAACAGACACATACAAACTCCCGAATAATATACAACCCTTTCACCTAAATAAATAAATATTAGGTAAGATGATTGTGAGCTGCTTGTGCTGCTGTCATCAAGGGAAATGCAGTAAACTATTTTAATCTTTTACTGAGATGTTTTTCTTCACAGCCTTTTACTAAATGGGCAGTTCCTACACTTTCCCTGTTCACCAGATTTAAACAAGAAAGTGAAACATTGTATTCCTCTCTATCTCTTTCAGTAAGAGGGAAATTATTCCACATCCAAATCCCCACATCCTATTTTGTTTGGTGTCTGAGTTCTGAACTCTGACGAGGAAGATGGTGTAAGGTGGACCTACCTGATGTGCCAAGTGGAAGTCAAGAATCACACACTGAGAGGCAAAACGTTCCAATGCAGGGCACAGTAACCACCTGACATAGGAACACCGGCTGTGCACGTTGCACAAGTAGGAATAGTGTTGCCGTGGAGGAGAGGGGAGAATGCGGCCCACATTTGTCGCTTTTCCATTTCTTAAACTGGATGGGAAGTCAGGTAAGACAGAAGGCCTGTCGAGAGGTATAGGCACAGACAGAGCTACCCCATCATCCGACTTTTCATCCAATGAAAGCGAATTAGCACAAGGCCCTTATAGGTTGTGGGACAGGTTTACGTACAGAGTTTCTGAGAAGAGCTATTGCTGAGAAAGGCGTGCAAAAACTGAGAGTCTGCAGGACAAACACCACAGATCTGAAGAGGAAGACATGCTAACATTAGTCTTTTCTGCCAGTTCAGCCTCCTCTGAGCTAGCTGGGGAAGGATTAAGTGGAGGTCGAAGTTTCAAAGAAGGTGAAATGTAGGCTGTGTATTTTATCTACATCAAAGAAAGATCTACATAGAGCACATGCTCAGTTAGAACGTTTGAAAGATGGTCTTGCGGACCGTTTTGGCCACATAAAAACCGAAACGTCGACAAATGCACCCTGAAGAAATATCTGAATATTTCATTTAATGGACTGTTAGATTTATCAGCATTGCCTTAAGTGGAAATAGGATGATTACACTCCCATCAACCCTGTGAAAATGAATTAAAATTGTAGGGATTGTTTGGGGTGTTGTCAGTGTTGCTATTTGTATATATTTTGTATATTATGCTTGTGTCAAAACAATTTGTATGTTTTGTATAATGAACTAATCTTAATGAGATAAATGAAGTAAAAACATTTGAATACATCCGTGATGATGACCTTTTGTTGTATTATAAGTAAACAAATTGGATCACATCAGTGACCATGAGAAATTGTTAAACTTAGCACATAAATAATTCCTCAAGGGATATTCTGTGAGAATACACTTTCTAAAAGTGGCATTTTCAAACACACAATTTAAAAACCATCTTTACTGAAAGATGTGTTTTTAAATTCTGAGCTCAGAGAGCCCAAACTCCAAATTTCTAGCTCTTCCCAAGTGAAAGTTACACTTGTAAGATCTTACAAGGCAACTCCAATGATAACCTACGGGAAGGCTCGTCCTTGCAATGGTGAAAAACGGAATTGTCAATATTTCACTATCAGGGCACGCAAAACACACCAGTACATGCCCTACCTTTTCACATACACTGCACCCTACCCATGGGGCTACTTTGGGCCTACCTTAGGGGTGCCTTACATGTATGAAAAGGGAAGGTTTGGGCCTGGCAAGAGGGTGCACTTGCCAGGTGGACATGGCAGTTTAAAACTGCACTCAGAGACACGTTTATAGGGCTACTCATGTGGGTGGCACAACCAGTGCTGCAAGCCCACTGGTAGCATTTGATTTGCAGGCCCTGGGCACACTTAGTGCACTTTAATAGGGACTTACCAGTAAATCAAATATGTCAATCATGTATAACCAATCATAATCACAATTTACACAGGGAGCACTGGCACTTTAGCACTGATAGTAGTGCACAGAGTTCTAAAACCAGCAAAAACTAAATGCAGCACAGTCAAAAAAACATGTGGTCAGAAGCAAAAAGACAGGTGAAACACACGCCAAAGATGCCAGGTCTAACAACGGGCATCACTGGCTAGTGTATACAACCATCTCTCCTGCCATACTTCAGTCCACATTCAAGCAGCACCCATGCAGTCCCAGAAATGCCTGACTAACTACAGTTCATCAATGTCTCGACATTGTGCTGCCAGCAGTATGTCCCACAGTAGTTTGCTAAATTTGGCAAGCCCAGTTATCCCAGACTCTAAGTAATTTTAATTGATATGTCCCTGTGGATCCCTATATACGTAGACAACTGATCAGATACTGGGCCCCAGAACACCTGGACATCTAGTCTATGCCAAGTAGAATGAAGAAAGTTTGCTTCGTGCTCAGAGCTCCTTAAGTACACATAATGAAACACCCTCCCCATGCATGCAGTTGTGTGCATGCAAATAGACAGCATGAAAGATTTTCAATTGTACCAATCTAAATCCAGAATGTATCGCTATGTCAGGGTGGTAGAGTTTTGCTTCATGCCAGTCTAGGACACTAAGGGGCATATTTACAAGCTCTTATCGCCACAGGAACATCACTTTTAAAGACGTCCCTGTGGCGATACAGGCTTTGCCTTATTTACAAGGCAGTGTTAAGCCACTTAACATGGCTTAATGCTGCCTTGTAAATAAGGCCCCCTTTCACACTATACTTAGCCTGAAAGGGGTGGGAAATGGGTGTTGCGGTGGGCGTTCCGCCGCAACATCCATTGATTTTGACGCTACCCCCTATTTACAAGGGTAGTGTAAATAGGAGGCAGCACCAAAATTAAGACCAAAAAACACCTGGTCTTAACATGGCGAAACGAGGAGAAAATGTTTTATTTCTCCTAGTTTTTGCTAGTTTCTATGGGTGCTGCATTGTGCAGCACCCATGGAAACAGCAAAACAGCATGCATGATTATTTATGTACAGAAAGGTCCTTACTGCACATAAACAATTATTTTAAAAATGACTATTTGCAACTTCTATGTGTGCTGCACAATGCAGCTCACATAGAAGTTACAAATCGCCATTTAAGATTGTTTATGTGCAGGAAGGGGCACCTTCCTGCATATAAACAATCATTTCCCCCAACGCACGCACCCTTGCACTATGGCTGCATTGGCGCTAGGTGGCTGAAATTAGCGCCAGCGCAGGGGGAAATGCAGGGTTGCACCATATTGTTGTAAATACGGTGCAGCCCTGCGTTTCAGAAGTGGCGGAGTGTGGCTTTAAGCCAAGAAGGCGAACGCTGCGCTCCATCACTTCTTTGTGAATATGCCCCTCAGTGGGCCCATGTCACGCTTTCATCTAGCTCTTAGATGGAACGTGTTTCTGGGCATTTATTAACTAGTGTCTCTTAAATCATTTGTACTGCCTTTTTTTCGTCACACAGTTGGTGTAAAGATTTCATGCCAGTCAACCCCCAGAAATCTCTCAGTTTGGAGATGTTGATAGTGTTCCACTTTATAAATACCTCCTTCCTAGTGTACAATCTGGCAAAGTATTACCAAACCATAAGGAGTCTCCAAAGTCAGACTCTTGCCCCATTTTGTGTTGGTCATAGCTGTTTTCAATTCTCCTTTCACCAGCTTTGGGGGTTCTGGAAATCCAACCCGAACCCTCCCCTCCCCTCTATTTTGGTGTTAGATTACCCCTCATCACCCAATACATGCCTGTAAGCTTGGCGTGATGCCTCAGATTGAGGTACAGACACCAAACCGAAATCTGTTATCTTTGTCCAACATGTTTTTGACAATGATATATTAATGTTTTTCGTCCATTTAGGCTGTATTGTAGAATAAAAAGAACTGTAATTTCTGTTCGTTGCTGCTTCAGTAAAAAGTTTAATGCAACGAAAAAAACACAAAATACCAAACGATTCCCTATTGCGCACTGTGTTTCACAGGATTACTTACACCTATCGAGGAGCTCTATACAGCCACAGTAACAAACAACAAAGTATTGGAACGAATGCTCGTATAAATCTCAGCCACTGGTGTTCACTTAGAGATGCTCTCCACTCCATCAGTATTTGCCCATTGCGCCACTCTAGATAGAGTACAGTCATAAACAAATCAGTCTTTGCCCTTCTGGCTCGTTATGGGGATATAGTCCATCCCAAACTGCCAGGCCAGGCATTCCTTCTATCAGTTTGTTGTTTGTTAAACCACCATCATAGGCACCTCTACACAATGCCACCAAGGAATCCTAGGTGAGCCCCCAACTCACAACAGAGTTGAAGTATACCGTCTGATTTGGGGAATGATTCCTCAGGAATGCAGGCCTCTGAAGAAGTATTTAAGGAAGTTTGGGGCACATGATCATTTTGTTTAGTGTCACATGCCGCATGGGGGCCAGTGGGAGTTTCCATCAGTGTATTGTGTCATACCTAAACAGCAGAGTGTTTTCACTAGCTTACAACACATCTTTATCTTTACTGTTTCAGTCCTCAAATATCTGAAGTCTAGTTTAATTATTTGGAAAGGACAGAGTAGATATGAAGGTGGTGACCAATCAGTGAGGGGGATAAAGTTGATTTTGTCTAGTGAATTGTTAAGTCGGAAAATGATCCATTCTTGTTGAAAATGGATAGAAGTGCAGTTAATAAATTGCCAAGTTTGGCATATGAAAATATTGTTTGAGAAAACCTATCCTCCCAACCGTCCCTTTATTTTTATATTTTTATTAATTAAGTTTTATAAAGCATGAACAAGACCAAAGTTTTGGTGTCAGAGCACTGTACAACATAACAAATAGGATCAAATATACGAGGAGCAAAATATAGAATCATGCGGTGGAACTCGAACGCTAAACAAAGGGAAAAAAAAAGAAAATTACTGCTTGAAAAGATAATACAAAGAGGCATAGTGAAAACACCAGCAATTAAATTAAATTGGCACGGATAGTCGCCTCAGATAGGAAGGAGATTATTCAGAAGTCTCATTTTTACTTCGTTTTTAAAAGAGCCACTGAAGGGATACCTGATCTCTGGGGGAAGAGAGTTTCAAATTCTTGTGGCAATTTCGAAGAAAGTTCTCATATAAGTTTTCTTTTTGGGAAATTTTTGGGGCTTCAGCAGTATGGAGCATGTACTACAAGAAGCTCTGTTCCTTCCAGATAGAACCAGTTTCTGAGCCAGGTAGCAAGGATTGTTGTGATGGATGGCTTTGTACGTCATGCATACTATTTTTAGGTGGATCTTAGATTCGTAGAGTAGCCAGTTCAGAGAGTGGAGGGCCAAAGTGATGTGATAATTTTTCTTTATGCATGTGATCCATCCAACAAAGGCCACTAGCGAGTGGATCTCCCTGGTCCAACACTCTAGTGGATCCAAGGGATCACTTACACGATATCGTGGTAAACAATATCGCTCACAAAAACATTGTGTCAAAAATATTGTTTACCATAATATTGTGATCCTATACTTATAAAGCGAATAAGAAAAATATTAGAAAAAAATATCGTTGATATTAATATTGTTAAAAAAACATACAAAACATCATTGTTCTATTATATTTACACTTTAAGGTAGTAAATCCTAAACATTTTAAAATATAACATTTATACAATTTAAAATAAATAAATTCATATTTATAAATATATATTTATTTCAACACATATATCTATATGTATGTATGTTTATGAGACAAATTAGATACACACACACACACACATGTATATGTAATACCCTAATTATTAATACATATTTGTTGTACATTATATTAATTTTATTTTCATTTTCTCTTTACTACTATAAAAACATATCCATTAGTAAACAAATACACACACACACACAAATGTAAAAAAACAACGTAAAATATACAAGCAAATCAATCACAAAATATATTCATTAATTTCACCAATATACAAAATATTACAATATTAAAACCCCAAAAATGAAGGAAAAATAGTATAAACATTAGAAAAACAAAAAAAGAAAAACAAACAATACTATGCATAGAAACTAAACAAATAATATACATTCTATTTAAAAAATACTATATAGTTTTCCCACTCCAGTTTAACCAACAGTAAGGAAAGTGTTGGACTTTGGAGGGGTTGCATTTACTATTTCCACTCAAGGCTATGCAACAGTAGGGAAAGTGTTGGATTTCAGAGGGTTAAAATTTACTATTCCTACTCCAGTCTAAGTAAAATTAGGGAAAGTGTTGGACTCCGGAGGGGTTATATTTGTATTCCCACTCCAGTCTAAGCAACAGATGGGAAAGTATTTCACTTCAAAAGCACTACATGTATGATTCACTGTATTAATGTAGAAAAAAAAATCTTAACATAAACATTACTAAATTGCATTAAAATTAAAATAAATATATTTAATTATTAAATAAAATAAAAACAATTTAATATATAAATTAAAAAGAAAGTAAAAAATCTAAATGCATATAATTAAATCAAGGTCCCTAACTACCAGAAAAGATAAAATAATTAGTAATAAGTTCTATTTCATTTAATAAATAAAAAGCATTTAAATAACAAATATCATAGAACAAACTTTCACAAACACCATTAAATAAATTTAAAAATCTTTAAAAATTATAAATATGAAAAATATATAATTAAATACCAATTCATAAATTACATGTAAATGTCAATTATTATATAAATATATCTTTATTTTCTTCCCAAGCAACTCACCAAAAATATAAAAACAACATTTAAAAATACATGTGTAATGTATCCCTGTCGCTGACCCTATTCAGGAAGGATCTCAAGACCTGGCTTTTCGACTGAACCTCAGTGCCCAGTAGGGCCTGCAGCTCCCTCCTGCCCCCCTCCACCCCTCCGAGCACCTTGAGACCCTCACGGGTGAGTAGTCGCGCTTAAAAAACACTGATTGATTGATTGATAATACACATATAATAAATTAAACAGTGGAAAAATTACACAATCATAAATAAATAAACTAATTTACATCATTACTAATAAATTAATAAATAATGTAAAAAAAATCCCACCCCATGCCCCTGTAAACCCAACCACCCACACCTAAATGTAACTTAAATAAATCAGTATTAAACAATTTACATAATTACTAATCAATTAAATAATGAAATAACAATTAAGAATTATTTTTAATTAATTATGACTGAATTTACATCCCGCCCTAAACTGCTACAAACCCAAATACCTGCTACGAAAATATAGCTTACTATTACTGATAACATTTAAAAAAAATAGAATTTCAATTGTAAAATCAAAATATATCATAACTACAAAATTAAGGGCCTGATTACGATGTCGGGCAGACGCAACCATTGCGGGGAAGGAACCGCTCGACCATAGGTCGGCGGTTTCGACATCCCAATTTGGATGCAACCGCACATAGGGGCCGATTACGATGCTGTCGGAAAAGGCTCCGACTGTCGGTCTGACCCTTTCCGAAAGCATTGTAATGTGCCGGTCAGATTCCTTTCCGCCTGCCTCATTACAATAGAGGTGGTCAGAAAGGAATCTGACTGGTCATTCCGACTGGCTTCTGACGGGCTCGGAGAGCCAGTCTGCCAGTCAAAATTCTGTCAGTAATCCCAAGGACAGCTCTTTCCGATCGAGGGATTACGATGTCGGATTTTGACAGCCTTTCTGTGCTGGCCTCTCCGACACAGAAAGGCTGTCGGAACTTGACTTTGGGGGCCCCCAGCAGGGCCCCCATGGGTGCACGGCCTCCGGTTGTAGGCCGAGGGAGCACCTATGGGATGAACTTCACCTCCTATTTTAAAATGGGAGCAAACAGCAGTGGGGACTTTTAAATTTAGCTGCAGCAATGATGTCTGATCCGGTCAGCAGGCAGAGTGCTGGGCCACACTCCACCTCAGTTGCCCAGGAGAAATGTCTTCCTTGTCTTTGGTTCATGGGATTGTTGTGTGGAATACGGTTCTGCTCTCATCCCACTTCAGGCCAAGAATATGAGGTTTGGAGCCTAATTCATCAAGATCTGTGTAAGAAAAACAGTAGCTCGAATCCTACTTGAGATCTAAAGCATGTTTTTTATGCAAAATAGACATATTTGCAAAACAGAGACGCAGAGCTTCAGCTCCCCAAGCAGTTGAGCATCTAATGCTAACCTCTTCCCAAATTTCCCCAACATTTGTAAATTTTCTTCACATAGGAAGTCAAAGGAAGATACATGTGACAGAAACAGACTTTAAACAATGGTACTATTGGACCTGGCCATTTTTGCAGGCTTATCCCCAAACTTTTAGCCTTCTTCCTACTATTTTGTCTGACCCGTTTTTGTTGGCTTTAGGACCCTGGGCACTTTACCACTACTGATAAGTGCTAAAGTGCATATGCTGTCTGGTGTAAATGGTAATTGTAATTGGTTATCCATGATTAGCATATTTGATTTACTGGTAAGTCCCTAGTAAAGTGCACTGTGCATGCCCAGGGCCTGTAAATCAAAGGCTACTAGTGGGCCTGGAGTTGTCCCTGACACTTGAATAGGGCTGTGCCTACGCTCACACAAAGCTGTCTCAACCCCCCTGTAGTGTGTCTGGAGCCAGGGCAGGGAAAGGCAGGGTCTGTGCACTACACTAATTATCCTTTGAAGTATACCTACTTCAAAGACAAAATGGGATATAAGTATTGGACCTGGGACCCCTCATTTTCAGAGCTCTTCTAGTCTGAGGACCCTGCCAAGAAGAAGAGCTGAAGAGCTGTCAGGAAGAGTACTGCCCCTTTGCTGTTTGTTGTTTTGCTGGGTTGGCCTGCAGTTGCTGCATCTGTCTGTGGGCAGTGAAAGAACTGGACTTTACTTTCCTGTATCCTGCTTTTCCAAGGTTCTCCAAGGCCTTGTGGGTGCTTGCCTATTTTTGGAAGTCTCAGGGCCATCAAAGACTTCGTCTGCAGCATCTCTGAACTCCACTGCTGGGAGTTCTGACCTGCCAAGTGGTTCTTATTCCAGTTTTGGGCCCTTGGAGGTGGTTCTGCTGTTTCAAGACTTGAAAATACACGCATCGTCCTCCCAGCACCGTTTTTCCCGCCACAAGCTTGCCGTGCGGTTGAAAAACCAACGGTTCGCCTCAGTGCGGCTGAAAAATCGACACACCGCCTGTTCGCGGCCCGAAGAACTGCCGCAGCCCGAGTCCAAATCACAGTCTCCGACGTCCGAGACCCCTGCTCCGACTTCGACGCAGGCCCTGCTGTGCGGCTGTTTCGCTGCCGCATGGACCCGCAGCGCCTGGATTTTCTCACGCATCGCACCTGTACACCAAGTTTCCAATGCATCGCCCCGCCAAAAGGAGTCACCTCTGGAAATCAACGCATCGCTTCTCCTTGCAGTAAGGAAATGACGCATCACTTCTCCTGAATGCAGCAGAACTGACGCATCCATTCCCCTGGGACTCAAGAACCTGTTGCATGTGTTTTCTGATGCTTTCCTCCTTTACGGCTGTTTATTTACTTGTATTTTGACACATCAAAGGAACTTTGTGCTAAAATCAACGCATCCATAGAGCACTATGGACAAAATTGCTTAAACCTTTTAAAAATGATGTTTTGAGCTATGTATGTTGGATTTTTGTCATTTTCGTCTTGTTTGATTTAGATAAAGATTGTTTATTTTCTCTAAACTGGTGTGGTGTCCATTTGTAGTGTTTTCACTGTGTTACTGTGTTTGTTATGTACAAATACTTTACACATCGCCTCTGAGATAGGCCTGACTGCTCATGCCAAGATACCAAGTGGGTGAGCAGGGGTTATTTTGGGTGTGTAACTCCCTTACCCTGACTAGAAGGAAGGGTCCCTACTTGGACAGGGTGCATACCACTGCCAACTTGAGACCCCCATTTCTAACAGGCACCATCAGGCGCATGGATTCCTCATGGGAAGAGTGCTAAAGACCTGGAGAAAAGATACAACAGTAAAGATCTCAGACACTGAGCTAACTTGATTGAGAATTCTCGACTTGCCATGCCAAGCACAAAAACGAGGCACATGCTTGTCCAAAGTGAGAAAACTCAAACCTGTTAATATAACTTGGGCATGCAAAATGGCTCCAGGCGAAATAACATGGTATATTTTAACGTAAATCAGATGAATTCACAGGACAACGTACATCCTTTGCTGTCACAAAAAGAAGAGGAATAATAACAAACCGTGAGGGTGGATGAGTGTAGGGGAAATGCACCAAATTGATAAAACTGCCCTCACACACAGCAAGCTGTGTCATGCTTCATCATAGGGCTGCTAACACACCTCCGCGTCAGCCAAACGCTGGAGGTGGAGCAATAGGGAAGGGGAAGACAATACAACATACAGTGTCCGATCACTGGTGAGAACAAAGTGCAGAGAAAGTGATATAAAACTGGTATCAGGGGATCCTAGTCATCATTTTAATATTAGGTCCCCTGTCAAGGTTTAAAACAAAAATTGTGGATGTTAGGTTGGGGAGCTTGTAATGAGACGCCAACCCCTCCACTCTGCTAAAACATCGACATGTTTCAGCCGGCACAACTAATACCCCGGCTTTCCTCAGGACTCTCAACACTGTGATCCCTAGGTGCTCACCCTCACTCCTTTAAATCCAGAAGTAAAGGGGAAGTCACCTTCCCGAGTCAATGCTCGGTTGCAAAAAGTAGTGGAGCCCCTCGTTCTTGGAGAGGAACCGAGTTTATTGAATTTTTAAACTCGAACTGGCAGGGGACTGAGAACAGCTTCCTATTCGCACTCTTGCTTTCGAGGTCAGCTGTTGCCCGACACAGTTTGTCTCTCCCTGTCCGCCGCGTAGAACCGGAACACCACCAGTCATTTGATTTTGTGCCACTGTGTTCTATTTGAATCCATTTCTTATACATTGTGCCTATCCATCAATTCTGTGGAAAATGTCACCACTTTAACAATGTTTTTATATTGACATGAGTATGCATGGAAGTATGATTGATAGACATGAAAGTGAGTGTGTGTAGATTATAGATCGTCACATTGTCAAGAATTTAAATAAATGATATTTTGTACTTTTGATAAATAACTGTTGTTGCCTTGGTTCTTTCCATTTATTATTGTTTATACATTATTGTTAATCATCATTCCACGAATGGTTGCCTTAATTCTTTACATTGATTGGATTCCTCTTCAGACATGAAGGCCATCTTGGGGTTTCTCACTGTGAAGCGTGTGCTGTCAACCTATTTGGACAAGATCTGAAGCCCCCCGGATTGGGGGGGGGGGCTCTCTGTGTGCCTGCACAATGAATGTTCTCTATAGAGTTCTCATTAAAGTCACAGGTGTCAGCAGTTGTGTTTCCTGTGTGGCTTTGTTAGAATCTCTGGGATTGTGTTACGCAACTTTCAGTGGGGACTGGAATGAGGAGGTGGGATGTGGATGTAATGGTTTGAGTACTGTTCATTACTCCAAGTCCTATACTTTCTCATCACAAACCATTCCTTGCGAGGACAATCCAGTTTGCTACAGTTTATTCACTGATGCCAAAAAAATAAAAACCTTTATGCAACACGTACTGCAACAAACTCAGTTTGTTAAATTTTCTGTTATGCCACCAGTAACCTCTGCAATATAGCATCTGTTTCTATTTTGCACAAGCGCAAAGTTTATGTAGTTTCACCGTGTTAGACATGTTATAGGAAATGTATAAGGAACAGTGTAATTGACTTTCAAACATTATGTCTTAAAAAATAAACAGTACAATGAGAGTGAGAGAATTAATTAAATGGAACGCTTTATCCGCACAATAATGGATTATGCGATACTGCTGCTGCTTCGATCTGATTTGGTTAACTGATATACGTGCTGCTATATATAATTTATTTATTATCCTTTGGCAGCAAGTGGCACTACAGAAATCAAATAAACATAAAAGCGCGCAAAAACATTAACGTGTGTATTTGGGAGGGTAGAACATCGCGAGTGACACTCCATCATCTGTGGCAGAAGCCCCTATATTTATATTTTGAGTTATCATTCAATTGTATAGAAAGTTTGTAATGAAGTAGATACAATCAATAGTACATCCATCCAAATGAATCCCAGCTTCTGTAGTGAGGGCTGGGGGAGGGAGGGGGACACCAGAGCGACCCCCTCGCTGGTGCGCACTCCGTGGAAAGCCCGCTGCTCCCGACCACTGTGAAGAAGAAGGCACTTCCAGCTGACTGGAGCAGGCAGGCCCAGCCAATCAGCGCGCGCCCCTCTGCCTCTGTCATCGACGCCTGCTCGGGGAAGGCTCTGCTTTTGCTGTCGTGCTCGCTGTTTGCAAGGCAGATAAAATGCCAGGTCTGGACTGCCTCTTGGGGTAACCTTCCCTCCCTATAATGTGAATGAACGCTGCCTCGGCTGGGGATTCCGCTGAAAATTGACAAGGCAGGCTGAGCTCCTCGTGAAGGCCGACCCCCCTCCAGTCCCCCTGCCTCTGGTTTTGCAGTAATCCTGTTTTTTGGGGATTTTTCTGCTGTTTCTTTTTTTGCATTCTGCCGTGTTTTGGGCTGTTAAACCTCCATGTACGACAATTTGTACATGCATGGATTTGAAGATTCGGAGGCGGTAAGCAATTTCTGAGATTAAATATATTATCTGTGGATCTTTTGTGCGGGGGTAACGGGGGTGGGGGGGCTAAAAGAAGGAGCATTGTTTAATGTAGCTGCCTGATGAGGAATGCAGTTCAGGCACCTGCTCTAATCAGCCAATAGCATAATATCGTGTCCGGAATAAAATGCAGTGTGGGCCTTCCATGTAAGAGCGTCCGTGCACCCCCTCGTTTAAAGCATACGTGCTGCACTTCCGTTCTCGTGAGGCGCACGCTCATCGAGCAAGTAGTTTATAGCTGATAGCTGACCTGCATTTAATATTCATCAAAGCCTCGGTGCATTCACAATGACATTTTGTTAGCTCACGCGGAATGTGGTACACTAAAAAAAACCATGCATGCATAGTACTGTGTGCTCAAATGATATTTAAACCCATGCGTGTATACTGCTGTGTGCTAGAATTATATATAAACCCAGTCATGCATACTGCTGTGTGTTAAAACTATATATAAACTCATGCATGTATAGTGCTGTGTGTTAGAATGATATATAAACCCATGCATGCATAGAGCTGTGTGCTGCTAAAATGATTTACTGTAAACAATGCTTCTGTGGTGAGTAGATAACGGCAAGTTTGGGGCAGAATCAGGTATTCGCCTTAAGTAGAGCACATGTTTTTGAGTATGTTTTTTAAAATGCTGCATTCGAGAATGTCGAGTAAAATGCATACAACCGCATGCACCTTAGAGGCGACAATGTTTTGCCGTGCTTGTAAAATGGTTAAAGAGGAACCTTTCAGCCCCCTCAGTAGTGTAATAAGTGCGCTGGGAGCAGGACGTGGAGCATTCAGCGGAGACGTGGAGAGAGCTGGTGCCACCCGGCCCCTTTATTCGGCAGTTTACATAATAACATGGAGGTGATGCCACCTGAAAAGCCGAGGTGTGTTCACTGCAGGCCGTCTCGTTTGAGGTAATGCCATCTGTAACGCTCTTAAATAAAAGGCCATTGCAGTGCAGCACATCTGCTTATTCGTGTATCAGTGCAGACGCGAACCTATCGCGGTGGGCACAGGCACTATGCCACCTAGAACTGGGGCCCACGACAGGCACCAACTTTGATTCTTGACAGAGGAGCTCGTGCGGTTGGCACTTTATGGCCCTGCTGCGTCTTACGTGTGGGGTTATATAAATTGGGTTCACGTGGGAATAGGGGAACCTGCACCAAGCAGTGGATGCAGTGTAAGGTGCGGAGAGGGTGAAAGGATGCTGGTTCCTGTGGCGGAACCTTCGCGGGCATTTGCACGAACGACTCACGTGGCGTTTCAAGTAAAGAATTTCAGTCAGCCCCCTCGTCTCGCTCCTTTATTCAGTGGTAAAGGGATGGAAGGAGATGCACTGGGGTGGGAGTGGGCGGAGATGGGGGGGGGGGGGGAGGAACGCCGACGTTTTGGGATCCCCAGGTCGGGATTCAAGGCCCCGCCATCACCAAGGCCCAGTTCAAGACTGTTCTGGGCTGCAGGTGATGCGGTGGAAAACCTGGCGTGCAGGAGTGATGCATGGAAATCTGAATGCACTGTTGAGTCGAGCGCATTGCACTGTACCTGGGGGGGGGGGGGGGGGTCGTTTTAAATAAGGGAGGTGGTGGAGTCTCACAAGAACTGCTGAACAGCCGCAGCCCCAGTATGGACGAGCTGGTGCCTCCCAGCTGCTGGATGCTACTTGACTGGGCACATTAGGCCATTAGTGACATGCTAGGTGTTTGCACCCGGAACTTTATGGTGTGCTACAGCTGTGAACCTGACCCAAACATTTAAACTTGGACATGGTTTCCGCGATTTTGTTTTTTACAGAATATTCAGTCTGACAGTTTGAACTTTTAAAAGCAATATGTCACAGGTAACCCTGGGCGGTGAACTCCGCTCCGCTCGCAGAGTTTGCAGAGTTTTCCGCACTCCACGTTACGCGGAGATCCGAAAAACTCCGCTCCGCGGAGATCGCAGAGTTTTTTGCCTCGCTCGCGTTCGTCAACGTCAAGTTGGCGACCGCGAGCGAGGAAAATCAACCTCCCGGTGAGATTTTTCCTCGTTTGCGATCGCCAACATCAAGTTGGCGAGCGCGAGCGTGGAAAATCAACCTCCCGGCGAGATTTCTCAACGCGGGGGGGGGTCAGGTTTCTCATTGCGAGTGGTTGCGAGCGGCAGAAAAGGAAAACAGGGACCGCTTGCGCTGTGCATGGTGCCGTTCGCGATGATTGCACAGTGCGGACAAGCATCCGGCACTGTGCAATCACCACGAACGGCATTTTTCTATCGTACTCCGCCGCTTGCGGAGCTCCGCGTAGTGCGGCAGAGTTTTTTTTGCACTTCGCCATGTTCCGCGTAGTTCAACTCCGCGAACTCCGCCCAGGGTTAGTCACAAGGGACTAATTTAATAATCGTTATAGTAAGTTGGCCACCAAGAAACATATGGCCCTCGTGAGGTAATTCGTTGCAGAGTTCAATACGCGTAAAAGATGGGCTCGGTGTATTTAAGGAGTAGGCGCTGCCTTCATGCTTTTCTGAATGTATCTCTGTTTTGTAATTTTCAAGAGCGAATATTGAGGCTCCTGCAGTACCATTTCCACCTTACATTAATATCTTCAAACAAAATGTTCAACGTGTAGGTAAATCGAAAATGTAAACTAATTTCCCACATATTTCTCCTCCAGACCTACCAGATTTAAGATGGGTTTATGGTGGAGGTGGACATTTTTGAATGGAGATAACTATATACGGTCGAACTTTGATAGTCTGTGTTTCAGAGTACCTTTTTTGTTGCAAAAGATTGTCATGTAGTTCCTAGGAGTCCCCCCAGGACCCGCGCGTTTTGGATGACCTAAACTGAGGGCTTGGTGTCCCAACCGCTTCCGGACACCCCACAGGATATGTCAGCTGTTAGACCAGCTAGCCCTACAGTGCCACTACCACCCCCCTGTATTCTACAGTGGTGTAGGTAGTCTCTGGCAACCACTGAACATGACAACCCTGATTCCTCAGGGATCGTGGAAAACAGTACAGTACGTTTCGCTCAGACACTCGTGCTTGCTTTCTCTCAGAAAACACACAGGATGGCAAATAGGACGTTTCAATAAGTATTTATTGGTCCAGCGACAGCCTGGTGTAAAACATATGTGCTGCGGCAACAGGAGACAGAAGCATACAAAAGAGATTGCTAGTACCAATATAGTGAATAGTAGATACATTTTTTACCATAGTGCTAATAAGATGAACAGAAACAGTTCAGATAAAAACAGTAGTACTTGCATATTCCTAAAATATGCGCCCTAAGTAATTTGCTAAAATGTACCTAGCCTAACCTGGATGTGTAGGTGTATATGCGTATAGATATGTGTATCTGTAGCCAAGAAACCCCTAGGGAAGAACCAGCCCCCTCACCTGATGGTTTAGAAAGAAGGACCCCGTCTCTGCATTGCGGATGACAACCCGCCAGGGATGTCAGACCGCTGCTTGTCGGAGATTCATCAGGAATTCTCCTCTAATTTGTAGGAGGGAGTGAGAGTCTTTTATACTAAAGTGGTCACTCCAGGGTTTTTTCTAGAATCTATATGTTTTGAAAACAACCATGAATGTTTTGAAAACAATCATAAATGGTTTGAAAACAATCACTGATGCTTTTCTAAACAAGTGTGATCATGCAAAGCTGGCTGTTGGCCAAGGATGAAAAAAGTGGTGACCCTTATACAGAATAAATCTGCCGTGCCTGGGGACATGTCTATGTATGTCAGGTACAGGGATTCAGATAGAAGATTGAGAGCCTGATGTCGAAGAGACAGGAGCAAGCTATTAGGTAAAAGGTCACCTGTTTAGAATCATTATAGTTGTGTGGATGGGATAATGTATAGTAAAATGGGCTATACATCGATGAGACTATCCTAAAAGACATGACAAGATATGTTTGTAGTTTGTGTTTTTAATTGCTTCACTTAACAACTCTTGTTGGAAGATATTGTAATGCCTTAGAATTTTTGGTGCAAAATCTGTGAAAGGGGTTCTGAGAAAACATACAAGAGTGAAGTAAGTCTTCATGTGAATTTAGCTCACAGCATAACTGTTGTAGACACTTCCATCCAAAGAAGAAGATGACAGCGTGGACATTCAATCTGTAAATGTATTGGAGCACAGGAACCCCATGCCAGGGGCACAGACACCAACCGACAACTTCACCAACTTATCAGAACCCCCAAGTATGTCATAGTCCCCACATTCCACTCCAGACAAGACACAAGTGGTAAGGGGAGAAGACAGACTAAAGACCCAGTATAACACATCCCCCTTCTTTCAATAACAAAACAAGGACCACAAACAGACACACAAGGAACCCCAGACAGGACACCACCCACTCCCCACACAAACAACAGAACAAATGAGAGGAAACACCAAAGTAACAGATAAGATCGAGTGACAAAATCATTGAGCCACTTTGGAGAAACCGTAGACCTCCTGCTTCTTTCCGGTCTCACATAAGGCAACACAGTACATTTATCAGCACATTTATCAACTGCTATGGACTCTATGGGAGGCATCTTAGAGGCTTTGCGTTTCACATCCATCAAAGGCAAATCTGAGACTACTGCTCCTGGTGAAGGACTGCCACCACCCCTTTGAAAGAGAACCACCCTTCTCATGTTCCAGACTTGCTTATTGTCCAACTTTAACCAATTGTGACCCACCTGAAGAACTTTGAAAGGACCACGAAATTTTGAAAGACCAGCTTTGACACCACCTGGTTTAACTTTAACAAAATCTCCTACTCTAAAGAAAACATCTTTGGGAGATGAAACAGTATCCTTGGAAGAAGCGAGACTCCCACTTTTCCACATCCAAGAATGGCACAACTTAGAGGAAGGTTTCCTCCCTCTCATCATTTCAAATGGAGTTTTGCCGGTGGCCGCATTGGGTGTGGTGCGGTATGCCCACAGCATGTCCTTGACAGCACTTTGCACATTCTGCCCTGCCCTGTTGGCTAATTCCATGGTGCCTTTCACTAACCTGTTTATCCTTTCAACTTGACCATTACTTTGTGGGTTGTACAAGGACGTACAGACATGTTTCACCCCCACATGAGTCAAAAAGGACTCCATTTCACAGGAAGTAAGCTGTGTGCCATTGTCTGTGACAAGCTTAAGTGGAACACCTTCTCTTCTAAAAATTTCCTCTAACAAAGCAATGGTGGTTTTAGTGCTAATATTCCTTACAAAAACAACCTCAAACCAGCGTGACTTGGCATCCACCAAGACGGCGGCAAATCGTTGATGCTCAGATAGAAACGTGAAAGGACCAATTAAATCGAGGCTGACCTTCTCCCAAACAGAATCAGCTTCAGCCATATGAAAAGAAGTTTCCTTAACAGAGCCCCCTAATTTCAATCTTTTTTCTAAATTTTTGCAAGCAATGCAGTTCTCAACCCACCTTTTGATGTCGGAATCCACTCTGGGCCACCAAGACTCTTTTAAGAGTAAAAGTTTGTCCCATGTGGCCCTCATGCGCCAAGGCAATACGTTTTGATCTCAAAGTGACAGGAGGAATGAAACGCTCACCCCTGACAATGATGCTATCTGGGTTCACAGACAACTCCTCGACTATTTTAGAATAAGATCTGACATCATTAGAATACACAGTCTCCCTTTTTGCACCCTGAATGATCCTTTTGTGGACTGCTGGTAGTTCAGGATCGTTGTCAGAAGCATCCAACCATTCACGTTTGGAGAGGGCACATGTATACCAGAAAAAATCTCATCAATACTCGCTACAACTTCCTCAGTAAACACTTCACCACCCTCACACATCTTGTCAGGTAGCCTGGAAAGACAGTCGGCTACCTTGTTTTTCCAACCAGGCAAATACTCAATGGTGAAGTCACATTCTTGTAGCTTGACGGCCAGTCTAGCCAGACGAGCCGAACAATTTTTGAAGCCATAGGTGCGAGAATTTTCAACAGGGGCTTATGATCTGTTCTTAAGGTAACTCTAGAGCCCTAAATAAACGTACAAAACTGAGAAGTAGCCAAAGCAGCTGCCAAAGCCTCCCGCTCGATAACAGAATACTTCCTCTCGGTGTTCGAGAGAGAGCGGGACGCAAAGGCCACTGTTTTCTCAATACCAGCATGCATTTGGGACAGAACAGCTCCCACTCCAACAGCACTGGTATCCACAGTGAGTATAGTCTTTAAATTGCACTGGAATGGGGCCAAAATTTTCGCATTGAAAATTTCATTCTTAATGGCAAGGTAAGCATTCTCTTGAGAAACATCCCACTGAAATTTCTGCCCTTTCCTGAGTAGTATTCGCAAAGGTTCCGATTTGGTGGCAAAGTCTTTTACAAATTTGGAATAATACTCAACCATACCCATGAAAAAACGCAACATGTCCTTATCAATGGGTGTTTGAGCAATAACAATAGCACTTACAAGGTTGAGTTTGGACCTTACACCTACACTTGAAATACGATATCCCAGGTATTCCACCTCAGTAACTAAGAATTTGCACTTTTCTCTGCGCAAAGTGAGGCCAACTTCTAACAACTTGGGAAGAACAGTGCGCAGTGTGTCATTGTGATACTCAATGGTGTTGCCAAAAATCAAGATGTCATCTTGAAAGAAAATGACATTGCTGACACCGACTAGGACCTTGGAGATGAGCCTCTGAAACACGCTCGCTGCGGATGACAGTCCGAAGGGCAATATGTTGAACTGAAAGACACCTTCGGCTGTAACAAAGGCAGTAAGATGTTTGGAGACAGGATGTAGCATGACCTGATAGTACGCACTTTTGAGATCTAATTTTGAAAAGAATTTCCCCCCCGCCAAAAGAAATATCAGCTGCATTATGTTAGGGAGTGGAAAACGGTCCATGATTACGTTCTGATTAAGGCTGCGAAGGTCAACACAGAACCTCAAAGACCCGTCAGCCTTCTTAGTGATCACCACGGGGAGATAACCACTGGGTTGCTTCAACCGTTCAATTTATTTATTTAAGGGTTTTGTAGAGCGCCTGAATCACTCCCGAAGGAGTATCTCTGCGCTGAGCGAACTTGCAGGTGGATAAGGACAGATTAAAACAGGGAGGCTTTAAGCAGTTTCCTGAAGCGTAGATAGTCCGGGCATTGTCGGAGCTGTAGGGGGAGCTCATTCCAGTAAAGAGGGGCGAGGAGGGAAAAGGATTTCCCACCAAGTCTAGTTTTCCTAACCCTTGGTACCTGTAAAAAAAGTTTACAGCTAGATCTCAGTGTCCTAAGCGGAGAGTAAGGCTTGAGCTTGCACGAGATGTAAGAGGGACCCTTATTATGAATGGCTCTATAGACTATGCAGCCAATCTTAAACTTTATCCGCTTACGGACTGGTAACCAGTGGAGTCTGCGTAACAGTGGCAAAGTAGGGGTTCCAGGAGTGGAGTTCGTGATAAGCCGTGCCGCAGTGTTCTGGACCACCTGAAGCCTGTTAAGGGAAGACTCGTTTGCGGAGAGTAGAAGAGCATTACAATAGTCAAGGCGGCCCAGAATCATAGTTTGAATAAGAGTTTTCCGTGTGCAATCTGGCAAAAAGGGGAAGACTCGGCGTAGCATGCCCAGCACGTGGAAGCAATTGCTAACAGTTCGGGCAACATGCTCCTTCAGAGTAAGAGCCTGATCAAGATGGATGCCCAGGTTCTTAACTAAGGTTTTAGGAATGGGGGGTGGGCCAAGAGCGGCCGGCCACCAATTCGGAGACCAGAGTAGAGGGGCACCTCCGAAGAGCATTATCTCCGTTTTCCCTGCGTTTAATTGGAGAAAATTTCTCCTCATCCAATCAGATATGGCAGTCATACCTTCAGCGAAGGATGACATAGCATATGTTGAGGTATTGTCAAAGGTAAAGAGAAGCTGAGTGTCATCCGCGTAGGAAATGGGCAGAAAACCATGAAACCTAAGCAAGTGGGCCAAGGGAGCAATATAGATGTTAAAAGCGTAGGGCTTAAGCACGAGCCCTGCGGAACACCCTTGGTCAGTTCCGTGGTCTTGGAACGGAATAGGCCCAGGTTGACGGTCTGAGTTCGAGATGACAGAAAGCTAATCATCCACTGTAAGGCCACTCCATGGAGTCCAATCTCCCTCAGTCTCATGAGCATAATCTGGTGAGATATCGTGTCGAATGCCGCAGAGAGATCTAATAGCACAAGTATGGTAGACTGGCCACTATCGAGGTCATTCTGATGTTATCCGTGACTTCCAATAGGGCCAGTTCTGTGCTATGATTGGGCCTAAAACCAGATTGAGAAGGGTCTAGGCAAATGTTGGTTTCGACATAGGTAGAGAGATGTGAATTAATATATTTTTCCAAAACTTTGCTCAGGTGAGGTAAGAGGGAGATGGGCCGTAAATTGGACAGGTCAGTCTTGGGATTCTTCCGGATAGGAATGACCTGCGCCGCCTTCCAAATTTGAGGGAGATAGCCCTCTATCAAGGAGAGATTAAGGATGGTACTAACAGAAGAAGAAAGTACATCCGCAAGGAGGGAAGCTACTTTTGCAGGTATGACATCTAGTGGAGAGCCCGATTTGACTGATCGAAGTAAGTCAGCCGCCGTTTCAGTAGTCATGAGGGGGAAGTTGCTTAACATTTGTGAAACTGAGGCTGGGGAAACCTCAGAGGAGAAAGAAGGAGGGGTTATAGATTGTTTCTCAGCAGAAGCAATTTTATCATATATTAGATCGATTTTATTGGTGAAACGCTGAGCAATACTGTCACATAGGGATTGCGAAGAAATCTCTGGTTTTTCACAAGCCCTCGGATTAGTGAAAGATTTTAGTATCTGAAATAATGCTTTAGGCCTGTTTTCAGCAGAATTGAGTTGCTGGGCTATGAACTTTTTTCGTGCTCCTTTTATGCTGCTGTGGTAAGAAGAGATAGCAGCCTTAAAAATTTCTTTATCTTTTATATTGTGTGACCTGCGCCAACGTTTCTCCAGGTTTCTACATTTCCGTTTTTCTATGCGCAGCTCCGGGGTGAACCAGGCTGATTGGGAGCGATTTGTGGCTATGGGCACAGATCTAAGTGGCGCCATTAGATCAAGGGTCCTAGTTGAAATTGAGTTAAACCTTTCTAATCCCTCCTCAGTATTGGTAGGAGCATCGTAGGTTTCCCAGATAGGCGAGAAAGCTGCCTGAAAACTATCAGGAGAGATCTTATACCATTGTCTGCGAACAGCAGGCAAGTGCACAGTATTTTTGGCCATAGCCTGACTACCCTGGATGGTAAATTCTATGGACGAATGATCTGTCCAAGTCAGGGGTTGTGGGGGTTCACATCTGATACCAGAATTGTTAGAGAAAATGGTATCTTGAGTGTGACCGGCGATATGCGTCGGGGAGATCTTCTGCTTCACTGTGCACATTGAAATCACCCAATAACAAAAAATTATTAGATGAAATAACATGTGGAGCAATAAGTTCGGTTAGCTGGATAGAGAAATCTTCCAGCGGACCGGGAGGTCGATATACCAGAGCACCTTTCCAGCTTACTTGAGGGTGAAAATCTATGCGGAAAATCATAATTTCAATTTTGGGATTACTGCGTTGTTCAAGAACAGTGACTGAAATACTGTCTCTGTGAACTAAAGCAATTCCACCCCCAGTTTTTGAGGGTCTGTCCAGTCTAAGAAACCTATAGTGAGTGGGGAGTGCTAAAAAAATAGCCGGTGTGGAGTGGGGTTTAAGCCAAGTCTCAGTCAGAAATCCTAAATTTGGTAAAACCGAGCTTAGAAGGTCCCAGGTTTCTGTCGCGTGTTTAGGAAGGGATCTCACGTTACATAGGACCCCTTCCAACCTGTACCTGTGCCAGAATTGGGTTTAATAGATACCTGGCTAGGAACCGGGGAAAGGGGCAGATTGCACTTGTGCTTAAGGGGGTTTGGGGAAAAGGGCTAACATGTGCAACATTGCTGCTCAGAGTACAGTTTTGAAACTGACAATCAATACATGAAAAAGGGCCTTCTATAGTCGGCCATGGCTGGAGGTTTGTTATGGCGGGGCATCCAAGAGTGGACAGGGGTGCCATCCTAAGATTAAGTAAAGTTTCCCGGGAATAGGGGGTACCTTTTTTCAAAGCGATGTCTGTAATGGAACCAGCATATTTCCTGGCTCCTGGCGACAGTCTGGCGCGGTCGGGCGCAGACGAGCTTGCCTTTGGCGCGCCTTTGGTGCGCCGCATGCGCGCCCGCTGCGCGCGTCCGCTGCGCGTTGAGCAGGGCATCCGGTTTTTATTGGGGGAGCGCATAAGCTAGAGCGCTAACCTCCCATGGACCGGAAGTCACCTTGTCTCCCTCCACACAAACGGGATAAGACCCGCGATGGACCGAGGAGAGGCAACTGAGCACAACAACAATTGAAGACAAGCAGCTAAAAAAACAGGTGCTGGAGTTGGGATTGCTCGGGGAAAGATTAGGAAATGTGCAAAGGTAAGATTAAAAACGGCAAAAAGGAGTATGCCACAGTGCAACGAGGAGTCAGCTTTACCAGCCCATCCAATACCATTTGATCGATAGTTTTCTTTACTTCCCCTCTCATGGCAATGGGAACCTTCCTAGAACTTTGCCTTACTGGAATAGCATCCTTCCTTAAAATAATGTTATGGGTATAGTCTTTAGCCGCACCCAATTTGCCATTAAAAACCGAAGCAAATTGATCAAGCACTTTTGTTAACGTCATCTTTACACACTACCATTACCTGCTCTGTAGCTCTGGGGTTGACTACTATATGCAGATCGTACTGATGAGACCAGCCCAAAATGGGTGGACTCTCAGTAGCAACACAGATTTTCCCTTTCGTGTGACGCTCATGAAAGAGAGTGTCAGCTTCAAAGTACCCTATAACACCTATGTTGGCACCTTGATAACCCTTGAGGTACAACATTTGTTTTATTCAATAATTTGCATGGCCACACTGTATCAAACAAGTCTTTAGAAATAATGGCATATAAAGACCCCAAGTCAACCATCAAAGTCACCACATTGCCATCAATCAAAAAATCCGCTTTGGGACGAGATCCTCTCTTAGAATCATCCAACTGTTCTTGTTCCAGTAGAGTTGATGTGTCAGAGTCAACCATCATAATTTTATGTTCCAGGAGGTCCTCAGATTCCTCAACCACAGCTACTTTTGTTTTGTTGGTTGTACATATGCGGCAAAGTGGCCTTTCCTACCACACAAACGACAGTTTTTGCGCAGCGGAAAAAGAAGACTTAGAGTCCGCAATGTGAAAGTTGCTGCCGCATCGAAAACAAAAACGTGTGTTAGCTCTGAATTGGGGAGGAACTGTGGATCTTGGAGTAGGATTGCAGGTAAATGAAGTCAAGGCAGTCTTCCTCTTGACGAAATTAATAGAGTCTGAATCAGCGTCAACCTCAGAGACCTCAATGTGCTCCCTATTGCTCATTTTCTGCATTTCCTTCATGCACTTTTGTGATTAATCCACAACTTTAGCAATTTTAATGGCTTCCTTTAAAGTGGGATCTGCAGCCGCCCACAACCGTTCTTGGATTTTCTTGTTGCTGCACTGAACAATTAATTGGTCACGTATGAGTTCCTCAGTCATGGGACTAAATTTGCATTTAATAGCCAGCTCTCTTAGTCTTGCCACAAACTCATCTATAGACTCACTGGGCTTTTGAGGTTGGGTGTAAAATTTGTGGCGTTGCATGACAATATTCAAAGTTTTGGCATAACGCTTGTGGGTGCGCAATTCAGCTTCTTTGTACACATCTTCCATAATATCACCATTGTCTTTGTACTAAACACATGTTGCCCTTCAGTGCCCTTCAGTGCCCAGGCATCCAATTAAAAGCGCTTTCTTCCTGATAGGAGAAAAATTTGACCCCCTAAGGCCACAATGTAACTCTCAAAAGTTTCAATCCAATCTTCCCATTCAATGGGAGGATCCCCCTGTAACATAAGGAAAGATGGGGGAGGAACTACAGCTTGGTTGATGCTCATTGTGAAGAATTTGAATTACAACTTTGATAGACAAACAACAACAAAAAACACTGGGTTGCTTGAGTATAACTGTTACTTGAGTATAGCTGTTGCAGTACCACAAACGGTCAGCAGATGGCAGTGCTGCCGTTGACAAGCAAGCTCTCACGTAAGTCTCTATGGTTGTGTGACCCGTGAGGATTAGAGAGACTGGCTTGGAAGCGAAGGGAAAGGTGCGTGAAGAAGAAATGCTGGATGACTGCGTGATATCAAGGAAGAGACGCACTGGTGGGTACAGCGGTGAGTAACGTTGGCGCGAGTGAGCAGCGCTTCATAAAATCAGTATACGGGCTGAAAGGACGCGCGAGGAGGCAGCGCGTGTAAGCTGAGAACAGGCTGAATGAGGGCGCCTGCTGAGAGCGAGCTGAACAATGGGTGACGCTGGCTCATAGAACGAAGGCGCGTGGGGCGCGAGACAGTAAGCGCGAGGCAGCGCTCGTGAATAACTTGAAGGTCTCGAGGCAGAAATAGCGGCAGGGCAAAATGGAGGCCAATAGAAAAAATATATATATATATACGAGCAGGGCAGCACAAGTAGAGAGGACAACAAAAGTGCAATCCTACCGCACCAAGGATGGTAGATAAACAACGTAGGCAGGGTACAGGGTTCCGTAAGCAGGCTCCATGTTCACACAGCTGGAAATTGGACGGTGTCTGATGTCTGTGGCATATCCCATCCTGTCGCCAAAATCGTTGTAGACACTTCCATCCAAAGAAGAAGATGACAGCGTGGACATTCAATCTGTAAATTTATTGGAGCACAGGAACACAATGCCAGGGGCACAGACACCAACCGACAACTTCACCAACTGATCAGAACCCCCAAGTATGTCATAGTCCCCACATTCCACTCCAGACAAGGCCTGTCTTTATAAAGTCTGAAAGATTGGATCTCAGGTGCTGGCCTTCATTGCTTCCAAGCAAAATTTCAATTCCCCGTGGTTCCTAGCTTGTGTTTTCACACGCGCACATCATCCCCCCAGTCCAGTGTCTTCCAGATTGTGTGCTGCTTTCCTAATGCGCGGGTCACAGCAGCTGTTCACTTCCTGGAGTGTGCTGCTCCACGCCTCCTAGAGCTTCCGGGTTGCACATCACTCTTGGTGCCAGCATCCTGCTGTTGTGTAAGTGATTTAGATAAAGTCTGAGCCAGGAATAGATTTTCTCTTTTGTTGTTAGGTTCCCTTGGTAGTTACTGTGCTTGTTTTCAGTCATGCAGAGATATAGATTTGGAATCTAGTAAAGCTATCAGTCCTGAATCTAGTACGACCAATAGGTCTTGGTCCAGGTTAGCTTTTCAGCCTGCAGCATCAGTTGTAGTGTGTGATATACTCAGGGCCACTAGAATTATGCAGGAATGGAGGGCTAAATTAAGTGTCAGAATTGACAAAATTATGTGGCATCAAAAGGCCAATTATGTGGCATAATGTAGCACAATATTTGACAGTACTGTTACCTGGTTTTATCATTTCAACAGCTATTAATACTGTCTTAAGAAAATTGCAAATCTTTAGTACCAGCTTAACACCCGAATACAGCAATCAGCAACTGTAAGGTCACAAGTGAACCTTTAAAAAAAACTTTTTGGCTCGTTTGAGCTAGAAACAATTTTTTGGTGATGTCTGCAAATTATGTGGCAGATGGATTTTGTGGCAAATGCAGCAGATCCACATTTAGGCTAAAAATGCAGAGGAACCACATAATTCCAATGATCCTGGATATCATTGGGCTCTTTCCGCATGTCTGCTCCACTCTTCCATGCACATGCCTTGTGCCTTTCCTTGTCCTGCACAGGACACTCTGCAGAACAAAGTGCATTCCTGAAAACCAGGACTTTGGAAGTGTAAAGACAATAAAAATTATAGTTAAGTAAGTGTGTCTGCACGCATGTGTGTTTGTATGCAGTGTTCTTGAAAATGTATTTACACAGTTAGTGCCCCCACTATATGGAAATCAATTTGTTATGCACAGTGCAGGTGTTATTTCCAGCATGGGCTACTATGTTGACACCAAGATGCCAGCATCCAGCTAAGCTTGCTCAACATAGTAACATATACATTTCGCCTACACACTTAAGGCATGAAGCTTTTTATTGCTGCTGTGCTAATTAGCACAAGCCCTCTGAAAGTAACATTAGTTTAGTTGTGTGTCCAGTTAATTATCTGTATCTGATTCAATGAAAACTAATTTAATTTGAAAATCAGATATCTAGCTCATTGTGAGCACTGATGCCTAGTTTGCTGTTATTATCTAATAATTACTAGCGCAGCGTGAGGGTGATATTACTTCTCTCCGTGAGTATGTGATGATACATCTGCATTCATTTATCAATATAATGAGCTCAGTCTGAGTACCAAATAAAAAAAAACATTGGCAAAGCCACTCTCTCTTATAAAAGGCTGAGCCATTGGCTTTGCCAATGCTTTTTTCCAGTTTAGTTCTTGTGCAGGTGCCAAGACTCATGCGCATGCATGGCTGGCAATCATGGAATGGGTTTCCTATTTAAGAACACCCGTTCCAAGAAGGCTGGAGATGTGTGTACGCTGTGACACAGGAAGCCATTTTTAATTTACACATCTAACTTGGTGGGAGGCCTTGTTAGGTCGGTAAATTAAAATATAACAAGCATTTGCAATGCAATAGGTCTCGCATTTACGAGAGTTTGAGCTATTGGCAATGCAATAGCTTAAACTCTTGCAAATGCGAGACCTATTGCATTGCAAATATTTGTTTGTTTACTAGCGCCTATGCGGCGCTTTCACATTCATGGAGGCTGCGCCCCTTTCTTTAGACAAGCCGCTTCTAAAGAAAGGGGCGTGGACGACATTAAAGTAAAACCATGGCATAGGGCGCTTTGACAAAAAAAAGCATCTGTTTGTCAAGTTGACAAACAGATTTTTTTTTTTGTAAAAGCGCCCAATGCTGCGCTTTCACTTTAATAGCGGCCGCACACCTTTCTTTAGACATGCCTTGTTTAAAGAAAGGGGCATGGCCTCCATGAATGGGAAAGTGCCGCATGGGTGCTAGTAAACAAAACAAAAATAAATAAGTAAGCGCAGCCGCTCTACTTAAAGCGGACCGCGCTGCTAAAATAACTAAATAAAGAAACACGGCCGCTATAGTTAAAGCGGACCGCCATTAGTAAATAAAATAAAAGCAGGCGGCGTCCTGCGACGTAGTGGGTGGAATAGGGGCAAATCATTAAACAAAATAGTGCTCACAGCCAAGATAACAAAACCAAAGGGGATGATGGACGGAGTGTTGAACATTGCAAGCACTCACCCCAAGCCAAGATAAAGCAGACAGTGTAACAAGACAAGTAAAAGGTCCAGTCGTTATGGGAGGTAACAAATGCAGACAAGGCGGTAGCAAGATGGGAAAAACAAGCCTAATAATGACTCGGAAGCCAGCGTTTACGAAGGACAATGACACAAGCCAATTAAAAATATGGGCGGGGCTGCAAAGCCATACTCCAATACTGCATGCCTCGCAGCAGCGCATGCGCTGCCCAGGCTCGACCTAAAAAAAAAATGTAAATCAAATCACATGAAGCATGGAAAAGAGTGCAATCGGCCTGGGAGCACTTTGCAGCTGCTGGGCTGTCATAAAAAACAAAAAATATGTACAAATATTACTTTTATGTAGGGAGAATATGGAAAGGTGGATGGGAAGTATTGGGAAGTGATGGAGGGGGATGAAAAGAGAGAGTCCTTGTGGGAGGGTTAAACGAAGAATTGCTAGGAAGCACATGGACTCCCAAGAAGTGCTACATGTAAAATAAAAAAAAGAGTCTTCTCAAGTATGTGGTAGAATACAATCCACCCAACGTGAACACGAATACTCCACGGCGAGACAAACACAAGAATAGGGAGGAAAGTCATCAAATCAGAAGCAGACAGTTGAGATAGGCAACAAAGGCATGAGAAAGGCTCTGACCCAAAGCCCACTCTAAGTATATGTTATGTATTGGAAACAATAGGTCTGCTTTAAGACAGCTGAAGCTGCCTGTAATTCAGACCTCACTAAGTCAGTCTAACTCTGGAATGGCAGATTGCTTGTTGTGTAAACTTTAGTGACCAAGGGCCCGATTCACAAAAGTAATCTGATACAAAATCCTAACTTTACAACTTTTGGTATTCACAAAAGGCATTTAGGAGTAGTAAAGTTAGGATTTTGTCTTAAGTTTGTCTTAAGTTTTGGTCTTAAGACAAAATCCTAACTTAAGTTTAATTTAAGACAAACTTAAGACAAAATCCTAACTTTACTACTCCTAAATGCCTTTTGTGAATACCGAAAGTCGTAAAGTTAGGATTTTGTCTCAGATTACTTTTGTGAATCGGGCCCAATGTGTTAATTTCTGGTGGTAGCTAACTCGAAGAGAGTATTTACTCATAATCTTACTCATAACCAGCAGACTGAATTTCTGGCTGTTCAGGAATTTATATGATTATTTTTATGTTTTGTAAGATGTTGCCGTGATATTTTGCATCTCCTTCAGAGCACTGACCTGTGAAATGAATGAGGGACACCCGTTCTGGTGGAGCTGACGCGAGGGACCACCGGAGGGGGCCAGGACTTCACCCTCCAGCCTGCTTTGCGGCTTGTTGCCGCCGCCGTCATCCCGTTCGCGCCAAGAGGCGCTTTAAATCCCGTGGAGGGCTCCCGCAGCGCGGGACGCCTGTTCTGGTGCAGCTGACGCGAGGGACCACCGGAGGGGGCCAGGACTTCACCCTCCAGCCTGCTTTGCAGCTTGTTGCCGCTGCCGTCATCCCGTTTGCGCCAGGAGGCACTTTAAATCCTGTGGAGGGTTCCCGCAGCGTGGTACGCCCGTTCTGGTGCAGCTGATGCGAGGGACTACCGGAGGGGGCCAGGACTTCACCCTCCAGCCTGCTTTGCGGCTTGTTGCCGCCGCCGTTATCCCGTTCACGCCAGGAGGCGCTTTAAATCCGGTGGAGGGCTCCTGCAGCGCGGGACGCCCGTTCTGGTGCGGCTGACGCGAGGTACCACCGGAGGGGACCAGGACTACACCCTCCAGCCTGCTTTGCGGCTTGTTGCCGCCGCCATCATCCCATTCATGCCAGGAGGCACTTTAAATCCTGTGGAGGGCTCCCGCAGGGCGGGACTCCCGTTCTGGTGCTGCTGACACGAGGGACCACAGGAGGGGACCAGGACTTCACCCTCCAGCCTGCTTCGCGGCTTGTTGCCGCCGCCGTCATCCCGTTCGCTCTTGGAGGCGCTTTAAATCCTGTGGAGGGCTCCCGCAGCGCGGGACGCGTGCGGGCCACGCTCGGGCGGGCCCGTCCTTGCCCGTCATTGCCAGGAAGATGCAGGGCAGGGCCACCTCCCTTGGCTTTCCGGAACTGGTTCAAGGCGCTTTAACTGTGAGTCCATTAACTGTCCGACTTGAAGACCAAGCTCCAGGACTGTTCTCTTTGTCCTTTTTAAAAAAAATGTAATCTTAATTATTTTCCCAAATCCACCTTACTTTACGAGCTCTTTTATGAGCTGAGTAGCTGATCAGATCCGACGCTGACATTTTGTGATCAGAACACCCCCAAATAATTTGTAACTGCCTTGTGCTGAGCTCTTGATTTGCTATTTCTCTCCTCCCCCTCTTTAGGGGCCTGTCTAATATCTGCTTTTTATGTGCTGTTGAAAATCCTTTACACAACCACAGGACTTCCTCTGAGGAAATAGGGAAAATTACTGTCAGGTAGTCTGTGGGGGTTCCAGGGGTTTGGGTTCAGATTTTATTTGTTTGTTCTGCACACACTATCAAGTCCTACGTACTATTATGGGCAAGAGAAAATCTGGCGAGCTGGATGCTGGGGATAGAGGCCCTCGATCCAAGACCAACAAAGCCAAGCAAGTACGTAGGTCTGCTGGAAGCAACTGCGTTCTAGATCACATCGATGATCTCCTCGTCGAATGCGAGGACATTTTAGTGCACCAAATGACCCACCTACGACCACCCGCTCTCCCAACACACTCTGCCCGCGCACCTCACCTAGTAGACCAAAGCTCACCCAGTCCGAACGTATACCATCAATGTTTGGAAAGCCTAAAACTCGCAGTACCAAAGCTCTTTCCTCCAGTCCCCCATCAGTGCCTCAGACCCTAACGACTGGTGCTACAGCTGAAGCAAGGTATAGTACTGCCCCCACTAGGGATGCTAACTATGACCCAACCGACACCAGCACTGCTACTGACCTTATTTTATCTAATAGATTCCTCCCACTCCAGGACGCGCCGCATATATCTGATGTAGAGGTAGAGGGCTCTCATGAATCTCCCAAACATGCTAGAAGGGGGTTGGAAGTGGGAGTTGCTAGAGGACCGTCAGTTGCTCTGACCACGCTTCTGACCCTAAGGGGCAGGATACCCTCAGGGTCTTAACTGATTTGAGGGCTGAAGTAGATCAACTAAAAAGTGCTGTCCAAGCCCTCACTGAGCAACTTGCTCTCCTAATGACCAGAGAAGCCCCTAAAGGGCAGCCTTTCAAACAGACTTCTGTAAAGGCTATGGGCCCTCTCAGCAACTCCAGTAGGCCAACTGCCCCATCACCCGCAACGCGCACACTAGCTGAGAGCCACACCAGTAGGTTGACTCCCAACTTGCTAAACAAGAAAACCAATCCTCTAGCTAATAGCGCCCGACACTCTACACTAGTCCCGGTCCCACCTAATGACCCACCACCCCACTTTTCTATTGACAAAGGCTATCACCAATACCAGAGCGGTAGGATTGGCAACCCTCAAGGGCTCAGCAAGAGCATTTACATGACTAATGTCCCCAAGGCCATTGGTCATGGGAAATACGAGGGTCATGATTCCTTAATTAATAAGAGTATACATTGGATTCGCCATGTGAGGGGGTGTCGCTCAGTGATCAGGGAGGACATCTTATGGGCAAAAATACTAACCCATATAAACTCCCAGGTGGACTGTATAGAATTGCACTTGGCCGATGAGAACTTGGTCCACAACCTTATAGCTCTTGAAGCTAGGATAAGTCCACCAACACATACCGCTGTCCGATTGAAGTACCGTCCCTTCATGCAACCACTGTTACTAGCTTCACAACAATCTGCTCCTCAACAGTGCTCTGACTCGCCCCTTGATACCAACGATTGACTTGAACATCAACCTTCCCCCATGAGTATTTCACTAGATGTATCCAAGCCAACACCTCTGATAGCCAAAGCCAGCCCCTCCTATGTTTCGATTCCTCCATCGGCCATATCAATCACCGCCAAGTCCAACGAACATCACCTGGTTGATACCCTTAGCAGGACCATAGGGGTTTACCCCCCGGAACCCCCGACAGGGTTGCAACTGAGCCCAGGGATGAGGGTGACCCTGCGGCACACCCAGGAGATCAAGTAGAATCGCTAATGCTCACCCTACTATCTTGGACTATGGCAGGGGTGAGGTCCAAGATACATCTTGACCATTGGACACAGTATTTAGACCAATTTGATATATGTATTTTGCAAGAAACATGGTCTACCACTCCCAACTATATCCCCGGGTATGTCTCATTTCACCGCCCAGCAATTACCAACAAGCGCGGTCGCCCATCAGGGGGCCTATTGATTCTGGTAAAAATCGAGCTCCATTGTTTGGCCCAAGAACTCAAGACAAATAGCCCTGACATCCTATCGATACGGATCCGGGGGGACGATGGGGTAGGGGTGGACCTTATTAATATTTACTCCCGAGGGTCTAAACCAGGTTGTACATCGCCCACGTTATGGGAATTGGAGGGTCTTCTAGACGCCAGGTAAAGTCACTGCCCACTAGTAGTCGCTGGTGACTTCAATGCCACTTATGAACCCCTAGGGCGGGATGACCCGTGTGATAGCAGGGAGGAGGACGAGCTTTGGCTCGTCCCAATCAAAAAATGGTCCCAAACGGCCATACAACTCAATGCACTGACCCTTGAGTTTGGTCTCAGGGCTACTAATGGCCGGACGAAGTCTGACAAGAGTGGGGCAAGCACCTACAATCAATCGACTAACATAAGTCGTATTGATTATTTTCTGTTGGACTTAAGACTCTGGCCTAAATCATTGATATGACTGTAAGTACCACCATGGATAGTGACCACAATCCTCTTGAGCTCACCTTGATCTCACCATGGGCCAAAGACTTAGCTCGCCCAAACATCTAATTTATAACTAGGGAGGTGTGCCCTACCAACGATAACAGGCGACTCAAATGGGCACGTAGAGCCATGGACATCGACAAGCTAGACTCTATAAATATCGATCTGGAGACTAGCACCAATCAAATGCTCAGATTACTAGAGCTCCTGGGGGACCGGGAAATGATAGCCCATTGCCACACTAGATTTTTTGATCGGCTGGCCCAATATTTTAAAACATCAGAATCCTCCCATCGTGACTCCAAGAACTCTAGGCCGCATCACTCTTGGTTCAATCAAGAGTGCAGAACCCTGAGAACAAACCTAGCTACTGCTGTCCGAGCAAAGAATATGGCTGCTGTGAGGGATACTAGGAGGTCCTACAAGATGGCTATAAATAAAGCCAAAAAAGAGTGGGAAATAGATCGTTGGTCATCAATCAGCGAAGCGTGTCGGAAAAACGACATGCAGCGATTCTGGCTCCTTGTAACAACGGGAGACGGAGGAAGACTTCAGCCACCCAACAATAATGTCTCCATTGACGCCTGGCATTGCCACTTCTCCTCACTATACACTGGAGAGTCTGAGCATGTTAATGCTACCCCTGAGCCTGAATGTAACTGCCCCCAGATGGATGGGTTTTTCGCTCTAATAGAGATAAGGGCAAGTATCAACTCAATTGTCCGTTCTAAAGCCCCAGGCCGGACGCTATTCCTGGCGATGTCTTTCTCAGCAACACCGAGAAATGGTCGATTTATATCCTTACCCTGGCCAATAGTATTGCGGCGGGCTCTGCAATTCCAGCCTCCTGGAGGGGGGCGGAAGTAATTCCGGTGTTCAAGAAGGGCGACCGTTCATTGCCCTCGAACTACAGACCCATCAGCCTGATCGATAGTGCCCAGAAGGTTTTTGCCCGTGCACTCCTTGCAAAAATCCAGATCTGGATAAGTGATAATAATATTCTTTCCCCTTATCAAGCAGGATTCTGAAGGAAAGTAAGCACTATTGATCAAGTTTTCCGCTTTCTGCTATTGGCTTGGAAGACTGTAACTATCGGACAGGGAAGCTTATATGTAGCTTTTATCGATCTAAGATCTGCATTCGATCTTGTTCATAGACGCAGACTCTGGTGTGTTTTGAAGGAGATGGGCCTCCCCCCGAGATACTAGCACTGGTGGTCCGCCTCCATGAGAGCAACTATGCGAGGGTCCGGTGGGGGAGTCAGGGCCAGCTGAGTGACCCGATTACGATAGACAGGGAGGGCTGCGTGTTGGCTCCCACCCTTTTTTCACTCTTCATCAATGGAGTAGTGCAGCACCTTGCAGACAGCCCAGCTGATGCGCCGACCCTGGGGGGAGACAAGGTGACAACCCTACTCTTTGCCGACGACACCTTGTTGGTCTCCAAGACCTCTAGCGGTTTACAACACCTCTTAAAATGCTTTGAGTCTTTTTGCGCCCTGAGAGGTCTCGAGATTAATACCACGAAGACCAAACTTTTAATGCTGAACCCTCAGCAGATCGTTCAAGGGCAAGCTACTTATGAATGGGACCCCGCTTGAGAGAGTAAGTACGTTTGACTACCTGGGCGTCACTCTCTCTGAAGACCTGACATGGAAACATCATGTTAACAAGCGGGACCTCCAACACAGGAGAATTACAGGGGCCTTGATTAAAGAGCATAAGACCTCAGCGAGTAAACCAATAGCTGCCCCGCTCTGCATTTACGAACATAAGGCTGTAGGCGCAGCTTTATATGGAGCCGAACTCTGAAGATTCGAAAAACTGGACGCATTGCTTACGACAGAAAATTAATTTCTAAGGTCATTATGCTTGCTTCCCCAGAGTACTCCCCTGCATCCCTCAAGATTGGACATGGGCGCATCCACCATCATAGAAAAAGCCCACCTGAGACTCTTACTCTTTTGGCACCGCTTAAGATCCACCCCTGAGCTGCATCCGTATGCTGCCGCTTTGGAGGAGGTACATACCCTCGATCACTTTGGAAAGATTGGTTGGATGCGCAAGGTGAAGTCTATGCTGATCACTATAGGACTGAAAGGCACGTGGGACACAAAAGACCCAATGTTGCTACCGAGCAAAGCCCTAATTAAGAAGCAATACAGGGACTGGGTGGCTCACTTGTCTGTCACTCAGCTCACTTGGGGTCGGCTGACACTCGACTTCATGGAATTCAAACTGGCAGGAACCTTCGAACACTATCTGGAGGCCATCACAATCCCGCAGGACAGAAAGCTCTTTATGCAATTCAGGTTTGGCACCCTCCCCGTTGACACTTTCACAGCCTCCTGGCACCTAGCCCCTACTGCATCACAGCTCTGCTCAGGCTGTGGTCTTATGCCTGAGTCAATCAGCCACATTTTTTTTGTGTGCCCCAACTACCAACTTGCAAGAACCAAATGGTTGGCCCCGATTTGTAGGCGGCTTGGCACCCGCTCCCACAGCGAAGCCTTGCGCATTTTAAAATCGGACTTAAGTCTTTTAATAGCTTGTGCAGGTTGCCAAATTCCTTGGGAGGGTGTGGATCATTAGAAGGACCGTGATGAAATTACAGTCGTTGTAACTCCTTTTTAAAATTTCTTTTTTTGCTTAACATTGTTTTATCTATGGAAGGAATTCTTCTGGATCAGGTTTGAGTGCCACCCTAGCATTGTGCCCACATGACGGGTCACACTGTTCTCTTCACAGTATAGACTTATGCGGTCATAATTCCCAGGTGGCTCGCTAACCTCTTTTAATAGGTTTTATTATCGCCTTAGAACTGATGTCCAAGTGAATATGCTAGATAAGATGGATCCACTGTTTATGCACGTATACTCTTATTTTCTCCTTTGTTTGTACTCCAGCCACGACACCATCTGGGCTGTCCTCAATTACTGTTGATCAAAGTCGTAGAAGGGTTGTGTCAGGTCCTTGCAGCCAGCCTTAGCACGCCAAGCTTTATCTCGTCTGTAGATATGTACGCATTTGCACTTTTTGGCCCTCTCACCAAGGGTTACGTTTTATCCAGTGACCCGACTATCAGTACTATGCAGCTATTAACTGCCTAGTGTGGATACTTAGCTGGCTAGAGTTAGGTTTTTTTAATTATCAGCTCTATTATGCTGTTCCATCTTCCCATTGTACTGTATGCATTTGCACTTTCAGAGCCTTTCACATTGGTCACAGATTATCGATCACTACTGTTTTTTTAAACTTTGTAGCTATCAATTACTGTGCCCAATCACATAATTCATTGGCTGTTATAATGTAGATCTGACCAACCTCCAGTCGTCGATTTTATATCCCTGTTTTTATTTCTATTGTATTGTATGAGTTGCACTTCTATGGTCTTAAAGACCGAAATAAAGTATATATTGACTAATGAATGCTCTCCCTCAAATCCAGAAAATTCCAGAAAATGGCTAAAAATGCACTGGTTATGAAAATGTGATCTGGTTGTTTTGTTTTCTTTTTCTGTCATGAGCTGTGTGAGGTGGTAGTTCTAGTGCTACGATGCCCTCAGATAATTGCGCTTCATAAGAAAATACAAAATTAATGAACATCGGCCAGGTGGGAAATCAACAGAAAAAGAACAATCAAAGTTGATTTGAGGTTAAGTTTAAAAGTTTTGAGTTAAGATGAAGAAGGGAGATTTGGGAGCGTCAGCCCAATCACAGACAGGCTCGTAGAGGTTGAGGTGGGCTCATAGGGATCAAAAGTGTGGTAGGTCAAGGGGACGAAAGATGTCAGATAAGCCTGAAAATAACAGTAGACGGTCTAAAATGGTAAAGGAGAAAGGATTCGGGAAGTGGGAAATGTATGGCAGAAAGGTGTTGAGAGACAAACAGGGAAGGGTTAAGTTGTAAAAGGGAGAGTGGTGTCATAGGAGGGATATGTATTAGCAAGTGTAGGGCGTAAATAGTTTGTGTAGAAATATGACACAACTTTGTATTGTAAACTTACCCTGTTTTATCTCTCAAATAAGGGACTGTTTCACAATTAAAAGGCTCTCATCATGCTACGCCTGGATGGCATTGTCCCATTACATGTAGATTTCTGTTTTTGTTTCTTTACATCAAGCCTACGCACAGCTAACTGGTTGCAAAAGACCTATTGTGGACTTACCGAGAGACCGCCCATTGATTACATTGGTTGGCTTTATTGTCACTCTCATTTGATTACTTCTTAGTCTGTGGCTTTCCATGTCGCTGCTTGTCCCCCCTAGAGCTTAACCTCTTTACTATTTATTTATTTACTTACTATCTCTCTCACTGGGTGGTTTTAGACCTTCCACTGGAATATGAGGAACACATTTTTTTTAACTAAAGCACGTCATGTGAGTGCATGTGTTTACCATCTATCTCCCTCGTATTTCTCTCCTCCACCCCGCTCACCCTATTGCTCTCTTTTCACCCTTTTGCTTTTCTCCGCTTGTGCTCCACGTTGCTCTCTCTCACCTATGTGCTTCTATCCCTCACCACGCTTGTGTAACTCTTAGTACCAGCATTGGCAACCTACCCCACCCCTCCAACGTAACATGCATGCTCATAAATAAACACACAACACATTTCTTGTTTGGGTAAAATTGCTGCAGGTTTATTACATACACCGTTATGTAATATGGTGGGTTATCTTACGGGCGATCCAAGGGCAGGCAACCGTCTGGGCCGCCTGCCCGCCTGATGAGCCAAGCAGCACTGGGGCGAACCCCATCTGTGCTGCCACTTCTGGTGATCCTCTTCCCGGATCACGTGACACATGGTCCCTTATTACTCACGCCCCTTTCAGGGCGGAGCGTAGCATAGCAAACCCCCGGTTGTTCAGGCCCACAACCGCCCGAAGGACTAACGGGCGCCGACACGGTTTTCCAGGAACCTCCCATGAGGCTCCTAGGATTTGGCTCTGGCACCCACCATGGTGCCGCGCAGAGGTACCCTTCTGTACCCCTCTGCTTCCAGATCGCCCTGTAACTCCGCCTGCAACGAAAAAAGACAACATTACAACATTCTCTGCCTCCTGCCTGCCACGAACCACGCCGGGTAAGCGGTGGGGTGGGAGACGGCGTGTCCGGGCGCGCGAAAGAGGACGACAAGATGGTGGGGGGAGGCCTATATACCCCTCCCCCTGTCCTCGCGCCCCGGAAGTGATGCTCGCCTAGCGCGCTGCGACAAGGCTTGGGGGACTCCTCCCTGAGTCCCTGCCCCTTCGGGGGTGTGGGGTGCCCAGCTGGTACTAGAGGGCTGCCCTCGTTAGTGGCCCCCTGCGGGGGCCTCAGACAGCCGCATAGTACCAGCATTGGCAACCTACCCCACCCCTCCAACGTAACATGCATGCTCATAAATAAACACACAACACATTTCTTGTTTGGGTAAAATTGCTGCAGGTTTATTACATACACCGTTATGTAATATGGTGGGTTATCTTACGGGCGATCCAAGGGCAGGCAACCGTCTGGGCCGCCTGCCCGCCTGATGAGCCAAGCAGCACTGGGGCGAACCCCATCTGTGCTGCCACTTCTGGTGATCCTCTTCCCGGATCACGTGACACATGGTCCCTTATTACTCACGCCCCTTTCAGGGCGGAGCGTAGCATAGCAAACCCCCGGGTTGTTCAGGCCCACAACCGCCCGAAGGACTAACGGGGCGCCGACACGGTTTTCCAGGAACCTCCCATGAGGCTCCTAGGATTTGGCTCTGGCACCCACCATGGTGCCGCGCAGAGGTACCCTTCTGTACCCCTCTGCTTCCAGATCGCCCTGTAACTCCGCCACAGCTCTGGAGGTGGCCACCGTCGCCGCCAGAGCCCCCCACCAAAAGCTCCTTTCTCACCTGCAACCTCTCATTTCCAGGCCTCCTGCCAAGCTAGGGAAGAGATCCCTCCCACTGGTGATAGATGAACCCCATCTATATCACAATAGCCCTTGCCGATAGCCTGGATCAGCTAGTGTCTAATGCAACGCAAAGGCCCTTCTGCCCTGTGAATATGTGCCAAGAACTATCCACCCTCCTGTGGGAAAGTTCCACTACTTCACATAACTCAGCCCCGTGCCAACTCTGGGCGGGGCAGATCAGATTCCCTGGCTCACATTGCCCCATGAATTTGCTGAGCTCACCTAGCTGCCGTCCTGCTAGGACGGTGTGTCTAGCGCACCTGTGTCCCCACTTAAGGGACAGCTGCCCGCTTGTTGGGAGACCGCTCCCACACCCACCTGCCTACTTCTGGCTATTCGGGCGAGAAGGATTATACTTTAACCTTTGCACCGTCCATTTGCTTTCTAACTCATGACGCACAGGATTGTCCATAACTAGACGTGTGTGACGATGAGCCAGGGTGCCCTCCTGCCCTTGCCGTGCATCCCTTATTTCTTATGGGAATTTCGCCAGCTCAGCTCCCTTCGTGGTGAACCCCCTAGGGATACCAGCTAGAGAATCCGTCTGATTAATGCAGTGCGCACTGGCTGCCATATGGTGCCTAACTTTAAGGATTGGCTAAGTCCTATTTTGCCCTTCATCCCAGAATATTCCCGAATAGGAGGGGGGGGTTCACACTGCTCGCCTTGGCTTTTGTGCTTGGCACCTTGTGCCCCCTTTCTTGGGGACGCAGCACAATGTGTTAGCTGACAGCACCCCCGCCCAGTGAGGCTAATATAGCTAACCGGGCAGGGCATTTGACCTTAACTGCAGGAAAAGTCGGCAGGCTAGAACCCTCCCTGCGAGAGCCCCCGGATAGGGGGGGCAGGGGCGTTCACACTGCCCACCCCAGGGCAACCCCAGCGGTGGAAAATTACCTGCTCAGTTAAATTTAGCTTTTTGTTGATCACTGGACATGCCAAATGTTCTTTTACATAGTAGCCTTTTGTGCTTGACACCTTGTGTCCCCATTACTTGGGACGGCAGCCCACTGTTGGCTGACAGCGTCACCACCCAGCGTGGCATCTATTACTGACCGGGCGGGCGTTTGCGCCTAACTGCAGGATCATAGTCAACTGCCCTTGGTTCTGGGGTGCACTTATTTCGCCCCTTTGCCCAGACTTATGCACAAACCCCTTTGCTTGCTACCCTGGTGAACACCTTAATGGTATCGAAGCTGGTTTGAAACAATGTATGTCTTGCGCCCACTACTGGAGACACCTCACCCTTTCGTGTAATTATAACTTACGCAGCGCACCCCGCTTGCCTAACTGCCATCGGATCACAGATGCACAGTACCTACTGTGCCTCTCCGACCCTGGATGCTTTAAACCTGCCACAGTGACGGAAACCAAGCTTCCCAGTTCCCTGTTTAGCTGCAGTACACCGTCAGTGGGTCCGCTAGGAGATACCACAAACAGACACGCATATGTATTGTGCCCACTATTGGAGACAACTCACCCCTTCGCGGAGTGACAACTACACGGTGCCTACCCAAGTCACCCAACAGACAAGTTGGCCCTGACTACCTTGTGTTCTGGTGCCAGGTTTGGGAAGAGCCTTGCCTTCACTAGCTGCCCCCTGGGAAACACAAAGACAGTGCTCTGGCCGCAGCGCAGCGATGCCCTCGTGTAGCATCGAACCCCATGTCAAATAAGAGTGACAACTCCAACTTACTTAAGACTACACCATGACCATGGGTGGAGTTTAGCTCTTCCCCAAACTTCTGCTAGCCTAACCCACGGTCACGCCTCCTGTTCAGTTCACTTTAGTAATTCATGGCACTGACCCACAAGGGCCTAATACTGGGCTGTGTAAATGGGGCCCAGTGTGGCCTTAACACTCGGCTTGGTGTGGATGGGTGCTAACAATACCTGGCTGAAGTGCAATCCCTTTGACAATCACTCCTGACAAGATGTGCCAATGCAGGTAGAAGCAAGAGATATCCAGCCCACCTTACTTCCTGTCCCAGTGATCTGAGTAACTTAGTGAAAGATGCACCTTTGAACTGGTAGCGGAAACTGTTACTTACGCCTGCAAATGCTCTGCTCAGAGCAGCCCGCAAGACTAATGAAACGTTGTCAATTTGGCTGTCAACTTTGCTGCCTGTGCCACCATTCCGCCCCATGGAAATTGTTCTGGGCTCTCGCTTACTACCCTGCTGAGTGAGCCCACTGTATTCACCAGATTCATTAACAATTTCCGCTTCTGACTGTACTTGGTAACACGTACACCCCATGGTATCTTGGCGCTGCATAACATGATTGTTACTCAGCTCCATGGTACTTGTTTTATCGACCTCAGAAGGATGAAATGCTTGTTGCTGCAACCTTGTTGGTGTACATACATAGAAGAGCAGACTAGACACCCGAGTATGAATTACTCTTGTGCAGCTTACTGCTTTTTAAATTAAGCCCCTGCTCGCAAACTGGGAGAGGGATAGTGCAGTGGGCACAGTTAACAATGCTTCCATCAGGGACAAACATCTTGCTAACCCGGTTTGAGGAGCAAGCACGCTGATGCTGATCATGGGCGGGCACATGAAATCCCACCCTTATCCGCCCCCGCCAAATTCTGGTAGTAGTGATCCTAGCACAATTGCAGCAATTTGGTGAACGTGCCAGGTTTACAATGATCTGTACTCGAAGATACCAGGACTGTGGAAGGTCTGACCTCGTTCTAGTGCCACAAAGATTAACGTGTTTGTACCAGTGTAAGCATTTTGTGTTGTACTAATGCGCACACGTCATAGCAGATAAGAGGCTGCTCTGCTTCCGGTGGAGGGTGTTAGAGTTTCTTGGGAGGGAGGGAACAGGGTCTCCAGAGTGGACGCTCCCTGGCCGGCCCACTAGCAGCCACAAAGTGCCACACAGGACAGCTGAAATGTGACATCCAAAAACAAACAGTGCATACGAACCACCACTGTCAACTCCCACTCCATGCAAAATCCTCCCTTGGGCTGGCCCCACCATGATCAAACACGACATCTCGACTGAGCATGTGAGCGCCGAAAATTCACAGCTCGCCGACAGCAGAGAAGCGGCCAGCTCCCCTCGTCCTCACCAGAAGGCACCGGTTCTAGATCCGGCCCCCCACATGATCTTAGGCAGAAAAGTTAACCGGTGAGGATATCAACTTCCTCACCTGCAAAAGCAGGGAGTGCTGGCGAACAGGCTCATCCCTGAATACCAGTCACAATGTTAACCGTGTATGTCCAAAAAAAAAAAAAACGTTAGAGGGCCTTTCCCCTCCAACATGACAAATTGTTGGCCTCCTGGACACCTCTGCAAGTATGAATGTGTGCCCACGTGTACAACTACATTTGATGCAGGTATTGGACACTGTGTCCAACAGTGCCCAGCAGTACATCATCCCCTTACTCTGTTGGTAGTGTGGGACTAGATACCACCATTTCCGGTACCAGTAGTGCTTCACGGCAAAGACAACGATTGGCCTGCCACCAAGAGGCATGTCTGCTGGCCACTGCCTGCACACACCTCTGATCTGCTGCCTGCTCTCACCCCTCTGCAGCTGTAATAACCCCCATTAGACCAACGAGAAACTCTAAGACCACCAAGGTTTAAGGCTTGCATTGGTGCGCATTACCGGGCTTAGAGGCGCCTTGAGCGATGTACACATGTTACATAAACCCTAGTGGCACAAGGACCTTGTCGGCCATGCAGCGAAGTCTTCACTCAATGCAATAAAACGAAACCAATTGCACCAGCGCACGGCCCCCACAGCGCCCCCAGGCGCCAACGAGACAAGCCAAAGTTTGTACCGAGCATCCCCACTCCAAGGAAAGGCACCACAACCAACACGCTGCGCAGGTCACTCACAAAGGCACCACTGTAAGGACCCCACGTTAACGGCCCCTACATGAACCTGGAGTGCACCCTGTGAATGATGTATGCTGAAAAGACTGCCCGTCGCCCATACACTGTTATTACATAAAGAACGAACACTGGTAGGCCTGGAGCGATACCCCGGAGTTTACAGCTGCCAGTCCGCGGTGACCTCAAACACCTCACCTGTGTGCTATTAAAATTAAATCTTTTGCCCAAACACAGTGGTATAATCCTGTGACAACAAATGACTATAAACAGAACGTTTTATCGCCCTTATGCAGGAACTAGGGCTGTTCCACCTAGCAAGGACGCTACGCCCCTATAATCCGGCAGCCAAGGCGTGCCCGTGAACCACCGAACATATCCTGTGACGCTGCATGTTCTGCGCTATCCCGTACCTGAGAAACGCAAGTGCCCCAGTTAAATTACATCCGTTTGAGGGAAAACATACAATTGACACGTGAATAGCAGTTCAGCCACCAGAGCATAACCCGAACCGGCTGTTGGGAAAAGCAAAATGATGCTCGGAACCAGTTCGAGCCAGGCACCCACAAGCAGCACGCTGGCCAAGGCTGTTTTATGGCAGCAGGCACAGATCCTCCGGGGCCCTGCCCAGGAGCATGCTTCCGCCTTAAAGTTCAGCATCTTACCTTGGTCGTCAACTCTTGTTTACTATTGATGACCATATGAGACTTAATTTATGTGCTGTATGACCGCACGGTGTGCCACGCACCCTCCTCTAAATCCGCAACCGACACAGAGAGGCATCCCCCTTAGAAGCAGCTCTGCACTCTGTCTCGGTGCTCCGTGCCGGGTCTCCCTATCTCTTTAACTCCAGACAGTAGCGCGACATGAGGAGCGCACCACGTGCCCGTTGGCGACTTGGCCCAACATGACCAGTGGTTCTTGTACCCAAACTCAAAGGGACTCTTATTGCTGACCTCAGATGGAAGAAAGGCTGAGTGTATCCCACCAGGATAAAATCTGTGTCCGTTAGAGCGAGGATCAAAGAGCCAGCCCACTAGGCCAGAAGGGACTCTCACCGGGCCCAAAGGAACACACCCACCACACGCCAAAACAATAGAGAAGGAAGGCACCTCGCGAACGTTCCATAGGCCTGGCCAGAATCACAAAGTATAAGCAGGCACTGCTAAAACGCAGCACTGGAGAAGAGCTAGAGAAAAGCCTATGCCCCCCAACATCTATCAGCAACAAACAATAGAGAATCATCGAAATCGAGCTGTACTGCATAAAATGTCTTAGACTCTTGTCATCTCTTAGACAAATAGCAAAACGGGCTGAAGGAATCACACGGAGATAAGGTTTGCTTCTCAACTCCCGCACAGCCAGGTCTTCCCCGGAGGTGCTTTTCCTGCCCAATGCACAACCACTGCCGGACACTCTGCTACCTTAACTCCTGCAGTTTCTTTGCATCGCACTCAAAGCATATTACTGCAAAGCGAGACAGTTCCGCTAGAGCCTTGACCCTGGCCCCCAGCGCTACTGCTCTTCTCGAGGACGAAACGCACTACTCTGCGAGACACAGGAAGAAGTATTGGGTGCCAGAGACACCATAGAAGAGTTGGTTCCTGCGGCCGAATTCTTACACCGCTAGCGCTACTTAACATCTGGACTATAGGAACGCCAACCCTGAGGGGGGAGCCACGCGGCACTCGCTGCCCTTCCAGCAGAGAAACCGGTGTTAGTCCCAACACCAATGTGGAAGAGCACTACCGTAATGCAGGCACTACTGACAGAGCACCGGTTACGCTCAAACCACAGGCCCCGCAAAATAACATTTCAACGTTGCAATTACAAAAGTACATGCCCTAGCAATGACCACAGATGGACTCTTCTCTCTCGGGTTTCCCCTGCAAATCAAAGGTAGGAAACCCAACTCTGCCTCCGTCACTAACTCCGATGCAACCAGAAAGAAACACTCCTTTCAGCCCTGTACAGCTGAACCTAGGAGCGAGTCCACCTGCACGGCTAATTGTTACCAGCCACCCGCCGACTGCGGACACCCTCGACAAAGGCCCCCAGATCGTTACTCCAATGGTGCCGGGTACCAATGGGCCTGGAGACATGGTCGGCAGTCCCCGAAACGAGGGGGGGGGGTGAGCGGGCGCCCGGAGGCCAAACGCAATTGCCCCCAGCGGGCCCCGGACTATCCATCTATTCCCCACCTGTGTGCATAGCAGGCCGGTTGTGCCTGTTTCCCCCTCGGGCTGGTACCAGCGCAGGTTCACCTTGAAACATACCACGGCCTGCGTGCACTAATACCATTACTCCAGTTGTAACTACCTCTGCCCCGGAAACTGGCACTAAAGCTCCGACTCACCAAAGATCATACTCGCTAGCACAAGGGAAAGCTGACCCGATTCCAAACCCTATGCTTTGTAGCACCGCAACAGCGGGGGCTCAGAGCTTTCCCCGCTCGCAGAACCGGACCTGTGACCCCAGTCCCCCATGCCGGCCGACAGCCCTCGACACCATGGACCCCGCTAGCACTCGCTCCCCCAACCGCTAACTGGCAGCCCGGATGACTGATAAATTAACACCGCGAGGATTCGCTGGGGAAAAACCTTCGTACCCTTTTGGAGCATAACTCATAAATGCCACTGGGTACGGTGAAATTAAAAGGAAGTAAAGACTAACAAGGGCCGTTTGTACTCTAAGTTTAAGCTTTACTTTTAGTGAAATGGTTTATGAAAAACCACTCAGCTGCCCTCGAACTCACAACCTCGGCATGGCTCAGTGCAAGTACTGCTGTATAAGTACCGCGCGCTAACCAATTGCGCCCCTGGAGCTCACTCTCATTCCTACCATGAGTCGTGTCGGACTGGTCACATTAGCATACGATCCGAACTCATGACCCACAACTGCCCGACAAAGAGCCGTGAGGAGATAGGCCCGTACGACGTGCGGAGAAGGGGGCATCATCACGCCACACAAACCCACTCCACCACCCCCACCATGAGCCCGCACGTAGGCCGTGCCCGACCAGGCCGCGGGCCCTTGGCCCATGCTGCTTCCCCCTGCTACACAACACACCACCTGGCCAAAAGGCTCGGGGACATCCAGGCCCCTGACCCCCCGCCCAGCTCACCCGTGAGACCAGGCTCCAACACGCGGTTGGAGCCTAAAGGAAAGCCCAGGGGGGTGAGGGGGGGGGGCTACAGCGCCAACACACTCACGGGTACAAAACCGGACGCCAGACCACGAACGACGGCGTCACCTGGACGGCGTGTCCGACACCCTTAGTGGGCCCCCGCTGACGCCATATACAATAAACATGGAGTCTGCCGCCTCTAAGAGCTCCCAACCACACCGGAGTGCGGGGAGTCATATCGCAGCCCAAGGCGTTGGAGGAAGTCCCGGGGATTTCAATCTCGGGGGCAGTTCTAAAGCGGTCGCCCCCAGCTTACCGCACCCCCCCAGCACAACCCATGCTGCGGCCAGCACGACCCCGCGGGCCTTCGCTAGGCCCAGACAATACCTCCACGGAGCCCTAAGAACTCCACAAGCTCGGACCGCAGCAGGCAGTGCCTAAAGAAGGGAGGGACAACCTCACCTCACAACGCAACCCTGGACCGGCACGATGCGATCCCACGAAGTCGACCCTCCGCGCTGGAAAGACCACTAAGACGGCGTGTCCGGGCGCGCGAAAGAGGACGACAAGATGGTGGGGGGAGGCCTATATACCCCTCCCCCTGTCCTCGCGCCCCGGAAGTGATGCTCGCCTAGCGCGCTGCGACAAGGCTTGGGGGACTCCTCCCTGAGTCCCTGCCCCTTCGGGGGTGTGGGGTGCCCAGCTGGTACTAGAGGGCTGCCCTCGTTAGTGGCCCCCTGCGGGGGCCTCGGACAGCCGCATTCTTGTCTGAGTGCTTCTCTGCCGATCCCTCAGTTCTTGTTTCTCTATCTCGCTCATGTGCTTCTATGCCCTCCGCTCTCCATGTTGCTCTCTCTCTCTCGCCCTTGTGCTTCTCTCTCTCCCCCTTTGGTGGTTCTGCATCAGTTTCTTAAACTGACCGCCATCCCTCCCTTGGTGTTGCTTGACTGCCTGTCTACCCTCCCCTCCTTCGTGTTGCATAGCCACCCGCCCGCCACCTGTCCTACCTCAGTGTTACATTCCTGAACGTCAGACCTGCCTTAGTGTAGCATGAGCACCCGCCTGCCCTCCCTTGGTGTTGCATGCCTGGTGGCCACCCCTCTCCCTCTGTGCTGCATGCCTGGTCACCCCCTCCCTCTGTGCTGCATGCCTGGTCACCTGCTCCCTCTGTGCTGCATGCCTGGTCACCCCCTCCCTCTGTCTTGCATGCCTAGTCACCCCCTCCCTTTGTGTTGCATGCCTGGCCACCCCTTCACTCCGTGTTGCATGCCTGGTCACCCTCTCACTCCGTGTTGCATGCCTGGTCACCTCCTCCCTCTGTGTTGCATGCCTGGTCCCTCTGTGCTGCATGCCAGGTCACCCCCTCCTCTGTGTTGCATGCCTGGTCACCCCCTCCCTCTGTCTTGCATGCCTAGTCACACCCTCCCTTTGTGGTGCATGCCTGGTCACCCCCTCACCCCATGTTGCATGCCTGGTCACCCACTCACTCCGTATTGCATGCCTGGTCATCCGCTCCCTCTGTGCTGCATGCCTGGTCACTCCCTCCCTCTGTGTTGCATGCCTGGTCACCCCCTCCCTCTGTGTTGCATGCCTGGTCACCCCCTCCCTCTGTGTTGCATGCCTGGTCACCCACTCACTCCGTATTGCATGCCTGGTCATCCGCTCCCTCTGTGCTGCATGCCTGGTCATCCGCTCCCTCTGTGCTGCATGCCTGGTCACTCCCTCCCTCTGTGTTGCATGCCTGGTCACCCCTTCCCTCTGTGCTGCATGCCTGGTCACTCCCTCCCTCTGTGTTGCATGCCTGGTCACCCCCTCCCTCTGTGTTGCATGCCTGGTCACGCCCTCCCTCTGTGTTGCATGCCTGGTCACCCCCTCCCTCTGTGTTGCATGCCTGCTCACCCCCTCCCTCTGTGTTGCCTGCCCGCCCACTTTACCTCCGTGTTGCATATCCCTCTGTATTGCATGCCAAACCTCCTGTCTTCCTTCGGTGATGCAAGACCACCCGCTTTCCAGACCCTCACTCCATTTAAAGATTTAAGCAAAGAAAAGCTCTTTTGTGCTACATTTTTTTAATTTACTGATCCATTTGGATAGGCAAATGTCAGAAAAAGAGACACACACGTTATTATGTAGCACACGTCATTATGTGGGCGAGTGAATGCACTCGCCTGCAGAATGACGCAGCCTCAGCACCACTTTCTTGTATTCTTTGTTTTCTTTAGTCCTGTCACACAATATCAGCAATGCTTTACAGCATTTCCAAATACCATTGGCAAAGCCAATAGGTGCGTATGTTTGTTTTGTCTGCTGGCTTAAAGGTGTGAAGGCTTCCTGTGTTTATCCTTGGTCCCAGGAAGTGAGAATTTGTTTTGTCTGTAGCGTTTTAGGATGCATTTATCCGAACAGTGCTGTTTTTTTTTTTCGAGAGGCAGTGTAACATGTATGTTTTCCATGCTGTGTTCTGTACTACAAATGTTTTACTAGCAAGCCAGTGACTTTGTGAAATGTTTGCTTTGTGCGCAAATGCAAAAACAACAATTGATGGACAGAATGCAGAACAATGTCATACATTCACCCCAGTACAGAGATCTGGGCCTAAATCCATCGTTTTTTTGCTCACCATGCCATTCCAGTTTGAACCCAGCCATATGCAAATCAGTCTTGACCCTGTGCCCTATGGGAACAGTCCAGCCCGAACTGCAAGGCCAGGTCCTCCCTGGACTGGAAACAAGCATCCTAGGACCGGTTTCGGGTTTCACCCCTCTTCAGCCAGGATAGCTTGACTCCAGCGGCATGGAGAGCACGGGACCCACGTCTGGGCATACCCGTCCCACTCGGGGTGACAAATGCAAAAACAACAATTGATGGACAGAATGCAGAACAATGTCATACATTCACCCCAGTACAGAGATCTGGGCCTAAATCCATCGTTTTTGCTCACCATGCCATTCCAGTTTGAACCCAGCCATATGCAAATCAGTCTTGACCCTGTGCCCTATGGGAACAGTCCAGCCCGAACTGCAAGGCCAGGTCCTCCCTGGACTGGAAACAAGCATCCTAGGACCGGTTTCCGGGTTTCACCCCTCTTCAGCCAGGATAGCTTGACTCCAGCGGCATGGAGAGCACGGGACCCACGTCTGGGCATACCCGTCCCACTCGGGGTGACAAATGCAAAAACAACAATTGATGGACAGAATGCAGAACAATGTCATACATTCACCCCAGTACAGAGATCTGGGCCTAAATCCATCGTTTTTTTGCTCACCGTGCCATTCCAGTTTGAACCCAGCCATATGCAAATCAGTCTTGACCCTGTGCCCTATGGGAACAGTCCAGCCCGAACTGCAAGGCCAGGTCCTCCCTGGACTGGAAACAAGCATCCTAGGACCGGTTTCGGGGTTTCACCCCTCTTCAGCCAGGATAGCTTGACTCCAGCGGCATGGAGAGCACGGGACCCACGTCTGGGCATACCCGTCCCACTCGGGGTGACAAATGCAAAAACAACAATTGATGGACAGAATGCAGAACAATGTCATACATTCACCCCAGTACAGAGATCTGGGCCTAAATCCATCGTTTTTTGCTCACCATGCCATTCCAGTTTGAACCCAGCCATATGCAAATCAGTCTTGACCCTGTGCCCTATGGGAACAGTCCAGCCCGAACTGCAAGGCCAGGTCCTCCCTGGACTGGAAACAAGCATCCTAGGACCGGTTTCGGGGTTTCACCCCTCTTCAGCCAGGATAGCTTGACTCCAGCGGCATGGAGAGCACGGGACCCACGTCTGGGCATACCCGTCCCACTCGGGGTGACAAATGCAAAAACAACAATTGATGGACAGAATGCAGAACAATGTCATACATTCACCCCAGTACAGAGATCTGGGCCTAAATCCATCGTTTTTTTGCTCACCATGCCATTCCAGTTTGAACCCAGCCATATGCAAATCAGTCTTGACCCTGTGCCCTATGGGAACAGTCCAGCCCAAACTGCAAGGCCAGGTCCTCCCTGGACTGGAAACAAGCATCCTAGGACCGGTTTCGGGGTTTCACCCCTCTTCAGCCAGGATAGCTTGACTCCAGCGGCATGGAGAGCACGGGACCCACGTCTGGGCATACCCGTCCCACTCGGGGTGACAAATGCAAAAACAACAATTGATGGACAGAATGCAGAACAATGTCATACATTCACCCCAGTACAGAGATCTGCGCAAACAGCTCATCTATTTATGTCTTCACACCCTGGGACTTACAGACTTGCTTTTGTAAGGTGAAAAGTAAACGTCATGTACCAGAAAGCCAATAATAAAACTAATATCACTTTGCAACCCGGCTGTTTGAAGCCTTCAATAGGATGAGCAAATTACGTGTCCCAGAATGCAAAGGGGTGTTGAGCAAGCCAGGAGTGTTTCAAGGTGATACACATGCCACTTGCATGACTTTTGTACAGATATTTAGCAATTTGTCATGCGGTGTTAGCAATTTTCATTCACTTGCAATGAGAGACTATTGTCTTTTAAACTTTTTTGACTGAGCTAGAAACAACGAGTGTTGAAGCATGCGTTTTTATTTGTTTGCACGTTTACACCAAAAGCACAGCTTCCAGATGCCAAAGGCCCCATGTAAGACCAGCTCTAAAGCCGGAAAATAGTATATCACTTTAAAGTTCTTTAGGGAAATCATCCAAACACAGGTCATTTAGAATATTGATGGAGAAGGTAACACTAATCAAACCACAGGCGCATTGGTGGAATGCTCAAATCATATCACGTTCTGGATCATTAACATAATGGTTCGAATCATTTAGAATCAGTCAAGCCACTGAATGTAATAATTGTGAGCGGGTAAATGGACATGCAAGGATGGGCTGCTAGGGAAAGCAGCTGTAGCCACTCCCTATCCCGTCATGCTATGACAATAACCGCCTAACAAGCAGTTACTTTTTGCACACTGGCACTTTACCCGCTCTGTAGACTTGCACACGGTCACTTTATTGGTAGAATTACAACTGGCTGCATAGTAAAGAACATACACGCTAACTAATCAGGGAAAAGCCGGTTTATGACCAATCAATTTTAGAGTCGTAGGAAGGTGCTGTGGTTGGCTCGTTTACCTGACCGCCTTTTATCATTTGTACACTAGTATTTTTACTCTTATATTCATTAAGGGCAGCTAATAATAAGAATGTTTCCCAATTAGATGTGCAATGGTTGCAGCTGATGTATAACAAGTTTTAGGCCTTTTTTAGCTAAATGTTTCGTACTGTCTGATTCTAGTCATGTTTATGGTTTTAATTGACTAATAAACTATCTTATTCATTCATTCATTCACTGCACTTTGAGCGATTTGTGAGACGTGAGCTACTTACTTTGTAAAAGAAGTATCTTCTTAAGTCCACCGCACAAGTGATTTATGTTGTAAATAAGATACAAGGAAGAAATCCAGAAATTATGATCCCAAAAAGTACATACAGAGCCTGCCCTCTGGTGTTTATTTTTTCAGTGCACCTCATTTTCCTGTGTCACCTTTTGTGGTGGCTTAGTGTGATTGTGCAGACTTGTACTTTCTGATACTTACTACACTTACATTAATGGATCGAGCTCTGGAATAAAAAAAAAATATTTTGTATTTTTTTTTGTCAAGGTAAATGCTTAACTTAGAGAATGTATCACTCATGTGACAAAGAACGTATTGCAAAACTATCCCTTAAGTTATACAAATCTAGCAGGAATTGGCTTTAGGCAGGAACAGTACCACAAAGTTTCACAGATTCTTCAAGTGTTAGGTCTCAAATACCAGAACTTATAGCTCAGCTATCCTAAACCTTACAGCCTAAGGTTTCAGTCCGAAGAGCTATCCTTCAAGTTATACAGAAATGTAGTAGGATGGTGTTTTGTATGTCAACACGGTCCCTCAGGTTACACAACATTTAGAGGCTCAGGCTTTAGACAGCAGGGTTATCACTCAGCGGATCTAAAACATCATACAGACAGGAGAGCCATCTCACAGGATGAGGCCTAAGACAGCAGAGTTATATCTTTACACAGACCCAACACTTTGCTGCCTTAACCACATGGGTATACTTTAGGTTATACAGGCCAACAAGTTCTGGTATTATTAGACAGTTTTTCTTCTGGGCAGCTCCACTCCAGGCATCAATGACATGCCTCTCCTCAAGGCAGACTCTGTCCTGCAAAAATGCCTCCAGCATCCCTTTTGCAGCAGGCCAGACAGAATCCTCTTACCGGACAGATCCAAAGTTTCTCCAGCAAATTGTTGTAGACTCCTTCGGGTGATGTTCTCCTCACTTCTAGAAAGCTGGCTGTCAAGGACACCAGCCCTAAATCTCAGAATATTTAATCAACACCTGTGGAGTGTCACTGTCAAGGACTGGATGACATGAAGGACATTCTTGTTTCCTTCTTAGTTTTCAGAGGAAACGGTGACTCCTCCTAGTAGGCACATGCCACCCTGCACTTAGCATACATATGAAAGGTGTCAAGTAGCTCCTTAAAGAAGTCCTAATTACAAGGAAAAAGTATGAAAGGGTGGAAGAACCTCCTTGTCAGTGTTGGAAGTTATTGATTGAAGATGATGAATGAGATAACTTTTGAAAAGCAAGACACTAAAACAATCTTGATAACGTGTCGAGAAAAAGCCAAGCATACGGTTTCTGGAAGGGATATCCAACAAGGAGTAGTGCTGCAGAAAAATGAAGCAAACATAAGGAATGAAAATATTAATTAAGAGGGTGCAGGCCACAGTGCAAAATAGGGATACAAGAACTTTGTGACACAACCTTCTCTGACCTAAGCCTCCTTGTATATTATCTAGACAGGACATGTCATTAAATGTAAGAAGGTTAACTTCTTTTTCGATTAAGTAACGTTGGCAAAAAGCACTGGGAATGTGACCTCCTGGGATATAAATAGATTTAAGGCTATCCCTACTTTCTTCTTCAAAATAGTAGTGCTTCCGTGGAATCACCAATATGGGAAGAAGACCCTATTTAGCAGTTCTCTTTCCACCCAGCCGGTGTCTTGCACCGCACATGGAAACAACTGCCAGTGGAGATATCTCCAAGATGGTACAACCACAGGAAGCCAATCGGGGGGAGCAAGTGCAAAGATATCACCTTGCACGGAGCACGAGGACTGCAGATGCGCTACCTCACCGTCGTTAGATTTGAGGCCAAGTGACGAGGCTGCTGCATCCGCTGAGTTCTACTTCCAGGTGAAGCAGTCACCTACACTGGTCAGTGACATGTTCTGGAGCACACACATTCAGTTTCAGTCCTTCTCCTATACTCCTTTCTAAACCATACTTAGAGTGTCCCTCGTGTGCCGGCCAGTTTGAGACGGTTCATTCATTTTGTGTGTCCGTCTTCTTCCAGAGCAAACACTCTTTGTGTTTACAGATGATGGCAGGCACAACATGAACCCAAAAAAAGGAAATGCCTTCCCCCCCCCCTGACACCAGTCAGCCTTCTGGCAGCAGCACCTCTTGGAGAAGATAAGTGACAGGCCCTGTCAAAAGGCTAACCCTGCGCTTCAGAGAAGATCGCTGACTCCAGACTCCTCACACCCTCCATCTACTCTAATGGGAGTGCTCCAGAAAGAAACAAGTACTAGACACAACCATAGTAGTAGTATCCTTGCATTATGAAGTTTTAAAAAACGTTGTGTAGTATTAAAAAAAATGGTATATTAAAGTAATTTTTTTTACCAAGAAAAAACACTGGTAGTACATTGCATTATTGAGTGATATTGCGTGCATTGTTTTGACTTCTACGTCTCTAACACCACACCACCTGCCTAACTAATCCTTTTACTGATCACCTCGTGACCCTGAGAGTCAAATGCTAAAGTGGTGTGTCTGGTGTTCATTTATCAGTGCTTACAAGTAGGCCAGACTCAGAGACAAACTGAGAGTTCTTTGAATTCCATGCCCTGAGCCTATGGCTTAAACAGGACTGGCAGGTGAACCGAAGAGCCCAGAGAATTTTAAGTGAGTTAAGAGCGAGGCCTCGTTCCATACTGTGTGATTGGATGTGTTAGTCAAAGAAATGCTTGAATAAGTGAGTGAATGAGTGCCAGGTGTCTGTAATAGGATGTATGGGAGCGGAACGATGTTGATGTAGTTCCTAATGACCGTACAGTGTTGAGTATTTTAACACACAGCACTACCCATACCTCATTCTTCCAACACAGTTTCCCAACGAAGTCATCTTCTTTGCAGTTCTTACTGTTTTTTTAATGATAAATGAGTGTGAACATCAGTTGGTTATGGTTTAAAGAAGCTTTTTAAATGTATTTATTTATTTATATGACTAGCCAGACATTTCTACCAGAAATGTTGTATGGAAGGTCAAAAAAGTGGAACATACATTGATTGGCAGAAAATTTAGTTAACATAAACCATAGAGGATGGATTGATTGATATATTGAACAAAGATGCTGTCTTTGATAAATGGACAGCTAGACAGCAAAAACAAGATAACATTTAGTTTTATTATTTATTTATTTGTTATGTTCTGATTGCATAATGAATCGATGCCTCTATTAGCTACTGCACTGCAAAGCTCTCAGTGACCTGCTGTTCTTATAAACAGCTTCATTCAGACCGTCAGAGAAGTGTTTATACCTCAATAACTAGATATATTTAGAGACTGGGTGTATAAGGAAGAAATTACTAGAAACTTGCATAGCACAGGGGCGCAGACTACACCACCTCAGAGTGCCTCCTGGGTTTACGAGTTGGGAATATGGATTATTTGGAAAACATATTTTTATTGCGTTTTACATTGACATGCTATGTTCAATAGAGAGTTCCACAGACAACATGATCCAGAAGCCAGAGTCCTTAGTCTGGGAGATGTTGAATTTCATTTGAGCTGCAGCTTGTGTAGGGATGTGCTTCAGGCATAGGTTGGATAATCATCATGGGCTGCAGTGTTTTACTTTGATTCTGAGGAATTTCTTGTGATTTCACTTGGAAAAAATAATTCAAGGTTTTTGTCTACCAGTGGCTACAGTATTTTGAAAAACATGATGACAAATGCGTTGCGAAGCATCTTCCTCTCCTATCTTCCTTATAATGGATTAAATTACGGCTGGACCTGGGTGTTAGGCCAATTGCGGATGAAGTAGCATTAAGACCACTTCTATTCTGGAGACGGTTGTGGGCTACCCCGGAATTGCTTGTATATAGGGAGGAATTGAGGGAGGTGTTGAACCTACCAGGGGCTAGGCGACTACCGTGGTTCACTTATGTCAGGAACTCCCTTTTATTAATGGGTTTGGGTAACCTGTGGGATAACCCTGAAATTCAATGCCCTATAGTTTCAAGGGAAGTGCTTAAGGTGCGTTACTGGGAGATTAAAATGTCCCAACTCCAGAAGGAATATTGCATGGGGAAGCTTACGGTGACATTTTTGGAATCTAAAGATCAGTACATGTTCTTACCGGCACTTAACGACATTAAGCCGGCCGCCGCACGTAAGCTTTACCTACAATTTAGGTATGGGGTATTGCCATTGCGTGCCTTTACAAATAAATGGGCGGGCCACCAAATGTTGGGCTGTCCGGCATGTAATTGTCGAGAGGAATCTGAAAGCCATGTACTTTTTGCCTGTACTGGTTACACAAAAATAAGAAAAAGATGGCTGGCCCAGATTTGTAGGAATTTAGGAACTAGGCAATGCTCAGATGCCTTTAGGTTACTGAAATACGACACTAGTATACCCATAGTTTATTCAGTGGCAGGTTTTTTGTTCTCTATGTGGTGCACCCGAAGAGCTTTTATAAAAAACACTTTATAATGCTGGCAATCAATTTAGTGTTCATATTGTTTTGTTTTTAACTAAAAATTACTTTTAGATCAATTTTAGGGTTATTTTAAATTGCATTTGACTACATGTTATTTTAAGGGTATGTGCTACGAGCCTAATGGTTATTCTAATACAGGATTGGTCTTTTGACCAATGTTGCACAGGCACTTTATTGAAATTCTTTTAGGCTGATAGTAATTGTCTTATTGATCAATATAAGGATCGTTTATATAAATAAGCATTACTAATTGCAAGCTTAATGGAGAGATCAAGTATGGATACAATATCTTGTTACTCTCAAATGCTCTTTTTTACTGTGTATATATAGGCTATTATAGCATATGGTATTAAGATTGATCAAATTAGAATGGCTTAGATATAATCATGTAGTACAATCATTGTATCTAGGAAACTGTATATCCAATTCTGGGCAAGTAGCCAACATGCAATTTAGATTTGTACTAAACAAGGAATTGCTTTGTACGATGGATTATGCTGCTAACCATTATGCCATAGACTGTTGTTGTTACGTTTCCTGGTTTTATAGGACTGTTTTTATTATGTTTGTCGTCGTTCTGGACAGTTTGTACTGAATTAGCCTGGATCATTTGAATGAATTTTTAGATTATTTTGCACTTTATGCACTGGCACTTTTAGGGTCCTAAATGTTAATGAGGGTCAGGTAGATTCTCTTACTCAAGGCTACAGTATTTGAATGATGATTCTCTTTTAATCTGTTAAACAAATGCATTTTTGTGGACTTGCTCTTTCTTCCGGAGCTTTGGAAACCTAGATTCTAAGTTGGAAGTTTTTATGCTATTATGGTTTATTTTAATTGATTGTTTGCTATGCTTGTATTGTATTTTATGCTCATGAAACTTCTAAGGCCGTAATGGCCGAAATAAAGTTATTGAAATGGAAATGGATTAAATAGGAAGTGCCAACACAGGAAAAAGAATCAAACTCCATCTTAGATTGGGAATCTCAAATCAATGATCTATGGCCAAGCCATCATCTTGGGAAGGGTTCAAAATAAGGCTTGTTCACACACCTTTTCAGAAAGTCTTGGCATTTTGCTGGAGATAATAGAGGAATGAACTTAGGCATTTGGCATCCTCCATTCCATGCTGGATTCCAAGACCCCACTGTTGCCCGCCTTCTCTGGTGCTCTGGTTTCTTTGAGCTATTGTTTACCCAATTAAGGATAATGCATTAGCACTGTCCTTTTACTCTTTCTGAAATGGTTATCAAGGTACACCCATTCTTCAACATACTCAAATGCATTAGGACTTTGTTTCTTTGGTCAAAAACAATGTAAATGTAAATTCAAATTCCCTGTTTGAAGTAAATATGTGTTTCAAATTGCCTGAGAATCAGATCTGTCAGAAATATCAATAATAATGCTCAATAAAAACAATAATCATTCATGTAACAAGATATTTTGAACATTGACGTCTTGTTGCCAATTTAATTGCACCACTTCCAACAAGGTCATTTCTATAATAACAAAGCTAGGTGGTATAAAAGCAAGTAGGTATGTGATATAGTGTCCCCGTTTAGTATTCGTCTGAAAATCTGGGTGCATAGGAAAGAATATTCCCTAAATGATAGCTTTAAAAACCCTATGTAAGATAATTAATGACATTTATTGTGCACCACTCAAATTTCATGACTTTGAATACATGTCAAAATTATCTATGGGTGATAAGCTGAAGGGGTAGCAGAGACTTGCCTCACATTTTATCGCTATGCCCGAAACAAATTAAACATTTTGAAAGGTTAGATTACTTGCTACACATATAACTTGCTGTGTTATTCCATAAAATATGGATACATGTATTCAGCCCTAGGTCTAAGCTCTGGAGCTATAAGTGAGAGATCAAAAATATGTTAATCAATTATGCCACACCAGAGCAATTAGTTACAAAGAAATGGATCAACACTGAACCACCCACATTTCTAGCAATTGTTTTTGTCTGATTTCCTTGAGTAGAGATATAACCTTCCCCTGATAATGAGAAAGACCACACGTTAAATTAATACCCAGAATCATTTTTAGATACACAGGGGTATTCTTATTGAATTGGTTAATTCCTCCTTATCTGTGTCAAAGTATGTAGGAAATTGGGTGACTGGTTGAGGGGGCTGAAACCCTACTCAAGCAGCAACCACATTTCTTGTGAAGGTGAAACACAAGCAAACCACAAACTGACCTGTCCTCAAACCTCTGGTACCTGGCACAAAACAGGCTTAACTTAGAGGTAATGTGTAAAGTATTCATGCAGCACTTCAAACAGTAATAAAATGAAAACACAACACAAGAAAAATCCCACTCCAATTTAGAAAAAAGGATAACATTCAATAAATTGACATCAAAACGACAAAATCTTCAATTAGTAGAACTAGAGTTATGCAATTATGAAGGTTTTGTGAAAATCCAGTGCTAAGAAGCTAAAAGTGCAACAGCAGTTATCTGGTCACGGTAGACTGGTACCAAGTCATAAGTTCAGGCCAACCGCGATGGAGCGCGGGTCAGATACAGGACTAAGTTCAGTCTGCTTACAAAGTAACTTGTGGCCTGGGTGTCGAGATGCGAAGTCCTTGCGTCAAGATGCATAGGCTGGCATTGAGGACATGTCTACTAGGAGCTGCGATTTGAGGTCCAGCATCAAAATGCATCACACAGTGGCAGAGTTGATGACTGTCGATGAGGAGCTGTCATGCGAGGTCCTGATTCTTCGTCAATGAAGCCGGTACAGCTCATTAAGATCCATGCTACAATGCGTCGGTGCAGGGGATGAGAGGCATCACGCTGGCCCGGTGTCGACGCCAAAGAAGCCACACGTGCTTGCGAGGATTTGTGGTTAGATGCTTCGAGGACGAGCTGTGACGCACTGTGTCAATAGCAGGCTGCGCCGTGCTGTGTCAAGATGAGTCGGCATCAAATAAGTCTGTTAATGTCTCTGTGGCTTGAACAAGGGGCCAGCCAACTGACCTTTGGAGATTTCTAGGGGTTCTGGGTCCACACAGGCAGGCTGGATTCAGCAGGGAACCTCACAGTAGCAGACGAGGCCTGGAGCAGCAACAGCAGGCCTTGGCAACAAACCAGTCATTAGTCAGCAAGCAGGTCAGCAGGGCAGACTTCACAGCTGGGCAGTCCTTCTTCCTGGCAGAGTCTAGAGTTCCATAAGTGAACTGAAGGGTTGGGTTTGAGGGTCCATTGTTTATACCTGGTGCCTATTTTGATGTGGGAAAGGCTTCTAGAGTCTCCCCCCTCACCAGAGGTGTCTGGAATTTCCATTCTCCCTGCCCTAGCTCCAGCTTGTATGGGGGCACAAAAGACTAATGGGAAACCCTTTGTGAGTGTGCTCAGGCAAAGCCTTTGTGATGTGCAAGTGTCGTTGGTGACATCTCTGCCTTCTATCAAGTCAGAGATGTCCGATCCTGCCAACACCTACCCCCCTCCTTTGTCTCCATGTCTGGGAGCAATACTCAAAGACCAACTGCTAGCTACACCTAGTCATGTGACTAGGATACAGGCTACAGTCCCAAATGGTTGGGACAAGAAAATGCCAACTTTCTAAATGTGACATTTCAGAATTGTGACTTAAAATCCAACTTTACCATTTAAGAGGGTTTCGAATTATAATTTTTTAGAGACCAAACTCGACAATCCTACCTGCTCCCAATTAAAAGTTAGCTCTTATTATATGTAGTACAGTATCCCAATGTTATCCTACGGGAGTGGTAGACCTTGCAGTTGTGAATATCAAATTTAAGAGTTTTTCACTACCAGGAAATGTGAAAGTTAAAAGTACATGTCCAACTTTTTAAATACACTGTACCTGCCCTATGGGCTGTTTAGAGGCTACCATATGGATGACTTATATGTATTAAAAAGGAAGGTTTAGGCCTAGCAAAAGGTTGATCTTGCCAGGTAGAAATGGCAGTTTAAAACTGCTCACCCAGGCTTCAATGGCAGGCCTGAAATATGCTTATAGGGCTACTTAAGTGGGTGGCACATTGAGCGCTGCAGGCCCACTAGTATCATTTAATTTACAGGCCCTGTGTACATGTAGTATCACTTTACTAGGGAATTACAAGTAAATAGAATTTGTCAAATGGGTGTAAGCCAATTTTACCATGTTTAAGGGAGAAAGCACAAGCACTTTAGCGCTGATAAAAAAAAAAAAGAGTTTTATATAGCGCAAACTTGACCCAAGACATCGGGTATCAGAGCGCTTTACATGAGAACCAGTTTCGTTACAGAAGGACACATTCATTTTTGTTAGGCACGGGGAGATTAAGTGATTTGCCCAGAATCACAGGATGTTGAGCGTCATTGCCAAGACTCGAAACCGGTTCCCCAGCTTCGAGGTCGACCGCTCTAGCCGTAAGGCTACATCCTCTCCCCTGGCATTAGCATTGATAAAGTGTGCAGAGTCCCAAAATCCAACAAACATGGGTTTAGAAAGCAGCAGGTTGAATGCAAAACTTTTGGGGATGACCCTGCAGAGAGGACCAAGTCCAACAAAGTATATATATGTTTTTAGAATGAATGGGGTACTGATATTGGATGGATCAATGTTAGATCAGTTGTTCAAGTTGAAGTACCTAGGTTTCACTGTAGGAGTTGGCAAACAAGAGTCAACATTTTCGAGTTTTAATAAATCCTAGGTATTCTTTTTTTAATTATTAAGACAATATTAACAATTTTGATTAGAAATGTAGGTTTATGCTGTAGACATCCTTACCATATCCTATTTCTTTAAAGGTTTGGCTGTAATGTGGGATATTCTTATTTTTCTGAAATTATTTTTATCTTTTTTTTTAACAAGTTTGTTTATTAAGTTTTTGAAAATGCTTAAGGAAATACATTTGTTTTACAATGAAAAAGGCAAACCTAACTGGTACATGGCTTATGTCCTGGATATGGACTGACGTGCTCTAGAAGAAATCAGCAAAGATGAAAGGATTTTATCCTACTCTGTAAATTGTGTATTTCAGTATGGTTGTGGGTCTCGAAACTGAACAGAAATATTTTTCTTGAAGAGGAAACTTGTGTTGTATTTTTTATCTGACAGAAGTTGCTGTTTGAGGGGTAAGTAACCTAGCATAAAACATAAACCCATTGAAACAAAAGCAAGAAGAATGAATTCTGGTCTCACTTCTATAAGAAGTAGAAATTGGGAAGAGGAGCCAAGCTTTTTTGGGCATTTTCTGGGCATTTTATTGGTGCAACTAAAAGAGGATTTGCACTTTGGCCTGTTAGCATGGGCTAATAATTGCATTTTTCCAGAACACAAACAAGTAAGGTTACTGATGCAAGCAATCTCTTGTGGTACTTAGACGTTTGTGACTTGTATTATTTCACTGAGAGGTTAATCCCATCCCCACAGACAAGAAGTATATTTCCTCAGATCCTCCCTTTTGTGTATGTAACCTGCAGAATTTATTAGAGCATCTAATTACTCCTTTGCTCTCTATTGTGGTTTGTGTTGTGTACTCATTATGTGGCTGAGGGGTTGTTGATTTGTGAGTGCATGTAAATAAAGATTGCATTTGCACCACTGCGAGGGGGGCAATATATTGTGCTGTTTATTGTTGGTGTAGCACAATGCATTGGATCGCATATGCAGATTTCAGTACAGACACTGTGCCTGCACATGTGACGAGCCTGCAGTAAGTCATTCCTGAAATATTTCCCTTGTATACACTTTTGATCGTTTTAAAATGTCTCTGTAATATTCAGTTTTTGTCTCTAACCTGGCCCATAACCAAAAACAGTCTTTGAGCACACGGTTTATGTGCACCGATTAGATAAGCATACCCTTAAAGCACAAATGCATGCTACTGTCTCAGTTCCACCACTGGCCTTGGACCTGATATTAGTTTTCACACCCTTAAAACAGCAGCCAGGCTTGTTTTAGTGCTGCACTGGACTACTGAGATTCTCTTCATGGAATACTTTGGCACATACTATTTTTATGGAAATAAATAAACTTTTCCTGCATTAATAATTACTGAAAATGTAAAAAAAGTAAAATGGCGCTTGACTATTTGTGACCAGGCTTGCAAATGAGAATCTAAGGAAAAGGAACAGGTGTGTTTGTGAATCTTATTAGGTGTGATGATGAATATTGAGTAGTGTTATATGCTGTCAAGGATGCTGCAGTAGAAGAACAAGAAGCGGCTTTTTGAAATAGAGAAATAGAAATCTCTACGGTCTGTGGGAAGTGAAGAGCCTGTTCAGCGTGTGGGATACAGCTGCACAAGGGTTTGGATCGGCTACTTGAAAGAATCAAAGGCCTTTTCAGAAAGGAATGCACGCCTGTCAAGAAGTGACTGGAGGAAGGGGAGAGGGCGGCACTTAAGAAAGTGCCCCTCACGCTTTATGGCAGCTCACACAAGGTCAAAGATTTTTTAAAATCTATCATTCAAAAAGGTTGCTTGAAAAAACATAAGCTGCTGATAAGAACGTTTCTACTCAAACTAAAAAGGAATATTACTGTGATGGAGCAAGGACTCACAAATGAGACTTGCTCGAATACAATCACCTCATAGTATTAAATTATTAATCTTGTATTGTTTATACTAACGTTGCATACATTACACGAATAGCAAGGAATCTTGCCTATGTGTTCTAACTAACAAGTAACGCTTGTCTTTTTCTAAAATGGCCGCTAAAGCGCAGGAACTTTACTGCGCATGTCTCAACCATATCACGTGGTGTGACGTTTTTCTTTGCTTGGTGGGAAATTTCTGCTTCTGCGCAGTGTGCATTAAAATGGCTGCTTGATGTTTTCACATGCTTCAGCTTGCTCTTGTGTTATTATTAATTTGTCGTTTTCTTAACGCTACTAATGCGGGATAGATTTATAAGTAAAGGGGGATAGAATAGAGAGAATGGGTATACAGTGAAACATATTATTTGTGATTTTAATATTCTCTTCTTTGACTTTTATTAGTTCGTAAACTTGGGCCTGGGGTTGGTGAACTGAAAACTCGAATGACGTGGGTTCCGCGCATGCTCTATGAAAGACTGCCTAGAAGGAAAAAGGATGAAGTCAATCTGGACGTCGTCCAAGGCCACGACCTAATGGCCGAAATTGATGTATTCATGTGTTCCTGCCAAAATTGCAACTATGTATATGAAAATTGAATAAACTTTGTCGTGAGACGGGTGGGAAATAAAGCCAATGTATTAAAATTGATGGGCGGTAGTTTAAAAACAAAGGTCTTCAGAAATGCGCAGCAAATCAATATGGTGTGAGGATCAACCCCCTGTCCCTGTCCAATCAGAAGTAGTGGTCCCATATTTTAGCAACATTAAGGGGAGGTACATGGGCGTAGAAGGGTATAATAGAATATAGCATTAGTTAATTAGTCAGATCAGAGCTTACTCTCAGAACGCACAGAAGAGCTCCAGACCGCCAAGCTGATCGATTGCAGACTGAATCCCTGTCCAGAGAGGTCCTGAGGAGGGGGCGGCGGAGTCCATTAGAAGAAAGGCACGGGAGAATCGAGAAGTCGAGTATCAGAGAGGGGAACGACGCAGGCGCCGTTGTAGAGAGGCCACCGGTCCTGATCCTGGAGGAGGTCTTTGCTCTTCATCCTTCCTGGGTCCTAAATCTATCCAACTCCTTGGCCAAGGGTTTGGTTCTCGCACTTAGGTAAATATAAATGCAACCTTTAGTTGCGCTGCTGTCTCTATCTTCTCCTTTCTGAGGGACCGTCATTAATCAATAATTATTTTTCTCTACTTCATCCGTGATGTGCGATTAAGTACCATGTGTTTCTGTAATTTACTCTGCTAAATCCTTTGATAAACATTTTAAAACTTCCTGACTCAGTGGTTATTTCAGGATTATGTACTATAATGAATGTCACTCATTTTAAACTTCCCAATTAGCAAAGGATTCATTGTTAAGTCATTACTCTTCAATCGGAAGGTAATTGGTAGCAGGGATTTGATAAAGAGTAACAACTGATAAAACCCAGCGTAAGTATTAGCGTAGTATGAATGTTTGGGCCCAAGTGAGTATCTAGTGTATGAATGCTGTTTGCTAATTTCGCGCTGGATCAGTTTTCTGGTAATCAGAGGATGGTTACTCTTTGTTAATTGGGTAATGAGAATTTTATTTTTATGAACTAACATCTGTATATTCAAAGTTTATTTTATGTTGTCCAGAATCCCCGGGGAAAAGAATAGCAGATGGTAAGTGGAAGCCATACTGCAGTGAGGTTATCTGTCAGGCAGAAATAGTACTGAAAAGTTAAGCAGGACTATCAGTACTGGTTAGGGAATATACGTGTGAGTGATAGCAAAGGAGTACGCTGGTGAAAATTTGATGTTATATCACCTAGAAAGGGTAACATTGAAGAAGTAACAGGTACTTCTGGAGCTTGTGTGAAGAGTAAGCGGAAGGGTTTTTACTCGTAGTGTATGTTTAGTAAACGGAAAGGTTTTACTAAGTGTGAGAGAAAACTATCTTTTCTATTTTAGAGAAACTGGCACGATAGCGAATGTTTTATGTTGTTACTGAAATTTAATTAAAGATTTATAAAGTTTGCGTAAGATTTTGTAAAGGGAGGGTCAGCTGCCGAAGAGGGAGCTGACGTAACAAACGCTGCGCTGGGATTGGTTGAATCAGCGGGTGTGGAACGACTCTTGTAAAGGAGGGGTCAGTAGTCAGGAGTAGTACTGACGTCACAGGTACCGCGCTGGGATTGGTTGAAACAGCGAGGGACAGAGAAGCGCAGATTGTAAAGGAGGGGTTGACAGACAAACGTCACCGAAAGGCCGCGTTAGGATTGGTTCAGAAATAAAAGTTAGCAGACACTTGATTGGTTGATATTTTAGAAGCTAAAATATTAGTGGATAGAGATTGCATGTTAGAACGCGATCCGACTTTAACAGGAACTCGTCCGGATAGGAGATTCCTGGGTTTTTCAGAATATAATTATATACATCGAGATTTACCCAAGATGTACGGAGAAAAGAGAAAAATGTCCTTTCTGCAAAAGATTAAGAACTATTTTAAAAAGGATAAACCAATCAAAACTAGAGAAGGAATTATCATTCCACCAGCTAAAACACCCGCTTCATTCATGATGATGGAGAGAGGTTATCATACTTGTGTATGGATAGAGAATTGGATAGAATATACCAAAAATTATGGGATATTAGCATTTCCTGAGAATGGTACCTTTAATGGAAGAATTCTTCAAAATTTGAGATTGAGGATGAATGACCTAGAACCCAGACCTAGATTAACTCAATACGAAGCCTTAGAGGAATGGGAAACCGAGGCATTTGAACGTGACCGATCCAGGAGTAATAGGGGTTATCGAGGATTTTTTCCCAGATACCAACATGAGTCTAGGGACGGTCAGATGAAACAGTGGAGGAGAGCAATGCTTACAGAAGGATTATATCCAATATTTACGGCAGAAGAACTGGTAGGGAAGAAATGCACAGAAAAGACAAAGCATTTAATGAGAAATGGAGATCCCGAAGATGAATTTATAGAAGAAATATTAAGGAATCCTCCACCATATCAGGAAGGGACAAGTGGATGTACCCCAAGTGCCCCAGTATTAAAAACTCCATTAGTACCACAGGTAATACATAATTTCACCCCCAGTAGGATACTTCACGCCAAAGAAAAAGAAGCCCTAGAAAAGACAAGAGCAGAATTAATACAGAAGATAACACAGATAAAGGTGCATCCTGATTCTTTGACTATACCTGTAACAATTGGTCCAGTAGTTCCATTATATGGTAGTCAGGGAAACTGTCCTCCACCGTTAGCTATGCCTACTCCTGTGAATATTCCTAAACCTGAAGCAACAGTAATGGTTGAGGATCATTTTAGTGATTGTGAATCTACGATATCATTAATGGATTTACCAATTCGGGATTCTGTCAGTAGTACTCCCAGAAGAAATACACCTGGGTGCTCAAAAGAGGTAAACTTGATAACTTCATCAGGAGCAAAAAGTGTCACTGTAGTTAGTCCAGAAGACTTAGAAAGATGGGCACAAGGATCAGATCAGCAGTGTACACCTCCAAAGATCATGGACATTTATAAATTAAAAGTTGAATTAGAAGAAATAATAGCAGGAAATGTGGGACTAGATCGCCTAAATGCTTACAATGAAGAAGAATTATTGTTCATATGCAGAAGTATCACCAGAAATGTAAAAATATTTCATGAAAAATTATCAGATTTGGCTCTGCAGATGGGAATTAAAATAGGGAGATCAAAGGTGTTGCAGAAACCCTATAGAGCAGATTTTTCAGACAAAGATTTAGAAAATATGAACGCATCTGGAAGAAAGTTACAAGTAAAAGAGTTAATGACAGTTTTGCAAAAATAGGGAGACCTAGATAAATGGAGAGTGCCATGGGCAAAGAAAAAAGAAGAGGCACGATCCAGTAGAACAGCATCTGAATATGTGATGAAAGAAACAGGGAAGACAGATCAAATGTACCCGATGCGAGAAGTTCCCGGAGGGGGCTATGTACATGTCCCATGGAGTAGACAGGATATTTTGTTATTTACGAATGATTTTCCAAAATTGAGAGAAAAACCAATTGAATGGTACAAGCAGGTTGAGAGGTTTGTGAAGGTGTCAAAGGTATTGTTGAAAGATTTAGATGGTCTGTTTGACATAGTGGTACCTGCAGATTTGTGGACAGATTGTAAAATTACAGTTGATTGGCCAAGTGATGAGTATCCTAGAGATCCAAAAACAGGTGCCCCGTCAAATGATGTAATGAAAAAGTATCAGCAGGTGATAACTTACCTGAAAGGCAAAATACCACCGAAAGAAACAGATTGGGTGAAAATAGACCGAACCACCCAAGAAGCTAGTGAATCGGTACATGCCTATTATGAGCGTTTATTGCAGGTATTTAAGCAGTATAGTGGATTTGAGGACATTGGAGACAAGAACATGAGTCAGTTTGTGTATCGATTTGTTTATGGTCTGAAGCCAGAGATTTGTCAGATGATTAAACAGCACATGTTGTGTTGGCAGGGAAACCCATAGATGAAATTCTGAAATATGCGAAATATTGTGGAGACGATATTGAGGATAGACACAAGAAATTGCAGGAAAAAGTGATGTGGGCACAAGTGAAAATGGCTGAGAAACAGGGAATTAATTTGGAAAATCCAAGTGAAAATCAAGGAAAGGATTCTGGAACGAATGGCGATACTGGGAATGGTGGAAAAGTGAGAGGACGAATGAGTAGAGAAGAAGCTAAAAAGAAATTTCCTTGTCATGGATGCGGAAAATTGGGGCATTGGAAGGATGAATGTAAGAAGATTTGGAATAATAATGGCCCAAATCAAAATTTAAATCCACAGACGCAGAATGACTCACAGCAGGGTGTACACCCTCAGAGTCAGTTGCCACCTGCACCAATACAGGGTAATGTAAGCAGAGCAAAACACGGTACAGACGTCGGATATCAAGGAGGAAGTGGTAAGAATGATTATGTAACATCACAGTTTCTTTTACAGGACGATTTCTGTCAATACAGTTCATGACGGTGCCTGGGAGAGGGGAGAAGGAGTGCGTACTTGGCGCATCCTTATCGGTAGATCAGTCAGGTCCATATGTTGAAGGGAGTGTAAAAGGTAATGATATTACTTTTCTTTTGGACACTGGTGCTACCCGGTCTACTGTGAGAACAGCAGACATTCCAGACCTTCCTCTCTCTGGTGAAGCTATCCAAGTAGTGGGAGTAGCTAATAGAAAGATTAGAACACCGCTTACAGAACCAATGGAAGTTAAAATTGGAAATTTCAGAGAAATGCATCAATTTGTAGTATGTGATTCCAGTCCAGTAAATTTATTGGGCAGGGATTTGCTTTGTAAGATGAACTGTACAATTTTCTGCACACCGGATGGTGTGGCAGTTCAGACCCCAGATGAAGATCATGTATATAAGTTTATGATTGCAAAACAAGGTACAGAGGTAGATGAGATGTTTTCGTTAATAACAAAAGATGAGCTGCCAGAAGAATTAAAAACTACAGTAAACCCCATGGTATGGGATTTCACAGGAAAAGAAGTAGGACTTATGGCCAAAATAGACCCAGTTAAAATTACTGTAAAGGAAGGTGCGATTTTCCCAAATACCAGACAGTACAAAATGAGTGCAGAAGTAAAGATAGGAATCATTGAAGAAATAAATCGAATGGTAGAACAAAACATACTAAGAGAAGTGATGAGTAGTCCATGTAATTCACCAATAATGGGTTTAAAGAAACCTAGCGGAAAATATAGGATTATTCAGGACCTGCGCAAAATAAATAAGATCGTGGAACCTTGTTGTCCTATAGTGCCAAATCCTGCAGTAATCCTATATCAAATACCTTGGAGTGCAGGATGGTTCACAGTGATTGATTTATGTCAAGCGTTCTTTTCAATACCATTGCATCCAGACAGCCAGTATCTATTTTCATTTAAATTTGAAAACAAAGTCTATGTATGGAATCGTGTTCCTCAGGGGTACACGGAAAGTCCTTCTATTTTTAATCAATTATTGAAAAAGTGCCTAGAGAAGCTAGTAATGCCAGGAAGCTCAGTTTTAGTCCAATATATCGCCGACTTACTGGTGGCATCAAACACCAGAGAGGACTGTGTTGTTGATTCCATAGCACTATTGAATCATTTGGCTGAAGAAGGACATAAAGTCTCACCAGAAAAGTTGCAGTTCTGTACAACAGCAGTTAAGTACCTAGGACACCAAATTGAGAGGGGCAGAAGGAGAATAACATCGGAAAGAGTACAGTTGATTAAGAAAATGCAAATGCCTGTAACACAAAGAGAAGTGAGAATGTTTCTAGGAATAGTAGGTTACTGTCGACAATGGGTACTAGGATTTTCCTTGTTAGCGAAGCCCCTAATTCAAATGACAAGAAAGAAAGCAAAAGACCCAGTTGAATGGGATGATGAGAGTGTAGGAGCCTTTGTAAAATTGAGAAATGCTTTGTGCTCAGCACCAGCCCTAGGCATGCCCGACTATAAGAGAAGCTTCGCATTGTTCTGTCATGAGAGAGAAAATTGTGCACTTTCAGTCCTAACCCAGAGACATGGTTTGGACAGACGTCCTATAGCATATTTTTCTGCTACGTTGGATCCAGTGGCAGCCGCATAAAAGCAGTAGCGGCTACCTGTCTAAGCATTGAACAAAGTGAGTCAATTGTAATGGGACACCCAGTAAAGGTGTTTGTTCCACGTGCGGTTGTGATTCTGTTGACAAGAACACGAACTCAGCATCTTACTCCTAGTCGGCTGACTAAATATGAGAGAATAATAATGGGTGCTGAAAATGTGAACATAGTGAGGTGTACAATAGTAAATCCTGCAACCTTACTACCAGACCTGTATCATGAGGAAATTAAAAATTACGAAGAAGAAGAACATGATTGTTTACAAGTCACAGAATTATGCACGAAACCACGTCCCGACATTGAAGAACAGCCCCTTAGAAAGCCAGACAGGGGGCTGTTTGTTGATGGTTCATGCCAGAGGCATGAAGATGGTAAACTGACTGCAGCATATGCAGTATGTGAATTAACTGGAATAGTCGAAGCATCCTATTTACCAGGAGTAAAATCTGCACAAGTAGCTGAATTGATTGCTTTGATAAAAGCTTGCAAAATTGGGAGGAATCAAAAAGTAACTATATTCACAGATAGTCAATATGGTTATGGGGTTGTGCATGATTTTGGCCAACTATGGATGCAGAGGGATTTGAAATCATGACTTCTTCAGGATCCCCCATTAAAAATGGAAAATTTGTAAGGGAATTGCTGGAAGCAATACAATCACCAAAAGAATTGGCTGTGGTGAAATGTGCCGCACATCAGTCAGGAGATGACTGGGTGGTAGTCGGCAACAGATACGCAGACCTTGTGGCTCAACATTGTGCCAGAAATAGGTTGTCCGTCAATAAAAGGGTGGAAAGAATGGGAATCAGTTGCCAACTTATGCTGTATATGCCACCTGAAACATGGAATGAGGTTAGAAGATTACAAGATGATGTTGATGAAAGTGAGAAGAAAACATGGATCAAAGTGGGTTGTTCCCAAAGGGGAGATGATGAAGTGTGGATTTGTGCTGATGGCAGACCAGTCATGCCTGACTGTCTGCTTTCTCAAATGGCCAGGATGTATCATGGAGACACACACATAGGGAGAGATGCAATGATTAGGCTTTTCAGACAGAACTGGTACAATCCCAAGTTCAGGGCTGTAGCAGAGAGCCTTTGCCAGAGATGTTTGACTTGCCAGATGCATAATCCAGGAAGAAAAACAATAATTGGGTTTGGAAAAATTGGAAAGGCAGAAGGTCCATTTATAAGACTACAGTTCGACTTTATACAGTTACCACCATGCAGAGGGTTGAAATACGTGCTAGTAATAGTATGTCTGTTTTCAAAGTGGGTGGAGGCTTACCCTACCAGAAGGTGTGACAGCATTACAGTCGCAAAGCTGTTACTACGAGAACTCATTCCTAGGTTTGGTTTCCCAGTAACTTTGGAATCAGATAGAGGAAAACATTTTAACAGTGAAGTGATTCAAATAATCTGTGAAGCATTCCAAATTGAACAAAAATTGCACTGTGCATATCGCCCAGAGGCTTCTGGAGTGGTTGAACAATTGAATGGCACTATAAAATCCAGACTGGGAAAAATGTGTGCGTCAACATCATTGGAGTGGCCGGATGCATTGCCACTCGTCTTAATGGGACTCAGAAGCATTCCTGATAGAAATACGGGATTGAGCCCACATGAGATAATGATGGGAAGAGCAATGAGACAAGCACTTGTTCCCATAAACAAACTACTGAATATATCTGATGATATGGTTCTGGATTATTGCAAAGGATTGGCTGACCTAGTGCGTTCTGTCTCTCATTAGGTTGGAGAAGACGCAGTTTCGAGGCAGCCTGAACAAGAACATGATCTGAATCCTGGTGACTGGGTGGTAGTGAAGAATCACACCAGAGAGACGTGTCTATCACCTAGATGGGGAAAACCTTGTCAAGTCATACTGACTACCAATACAGCAGTGAAGTGTGCAGGATTTCCTAATTGGATTCATGTAAGCCACATCAAAAGAGTACCAGGCCCTGAAGAAGAAAATCCTCAGTCAGCATCAATCACTGAGGAAGCTGAAGGTTGCCCAGCTGAAGAATCTCAGGCTCGAGATTCCAGAGAAGCTGCAGAAGAACAACCGAGCACAAGTCAGGACTGGATACCGGTAGTAGAAATTCCTGAAGTTTACTACAGAACAAGAAGTCAAGCAAAATTGGAAGAAATTGAAGAAGATCAGATAGGTGAAGAAGAAGCAGCTCAGGGAAAAGAGGAACATACAATAAAAGAACCTGAGCAGGACCAGATAGGGAAAGGAAACTGGGCTCAAAATAACGAAGAACCAACAAGTTTTGAGCAGGGAAAGACAGGTTTAGAAGAATCCGGTCAGGCTGCAGAAGTACAAAGTGCAATAAGCCCTGATCAGAACCAGTTAGATTCAGAAAATCACACAGAAGAAAAAGATCTCGAGAAACATGAGCATGAAGAATTAAACAAAGAACAAGGTCAATTATTGGAAACTAACGGAGGAGCTGAAAAAGAAAAACAAATAAAGCCTGGAAAAGAACAAGAAAGAAAAACAGTAATTACAGAAAACGAAAAAGTGTCAAACAGTGAAAATAAAGAGATTGCTGAAGAAAAGAAAGAAACAGTGCAAACAAAGAAAACAAGAAAAGGTGATCATTGGCCTAGTGTCATTAAAAGAATAAAATACCACATAACAACCAGAAGTGAAGATCCAGATCAAGTAAATGAAGTAACAAGTCAAAAAGAACAAGAAAACAGAACTAAGAAAAGAAGAAGCAAGAGACTGAAAATTGTGAATAACAAATTCAAGGGTCCTGATTGAACTTACATTATTCTTGAAGATTACGAGAGTTCAGAGTCAAGTGAAAGTGGTGACGAAGGAACAAGTGCAGAATTGACGTACGAGAAAGAAACAAGACCACCTTGACTACGCAAAAGAGTCATATAAGAAAAACGAAAAATAGATAAGAGCAATCTTCCTTGTCGAAATGTCTGATGATAGAGTTGCTGGGAGACCAAAACAGAGATGTTGTAGAAGATGCTGTGCAATATGCATATGTAGTCTAGTAATGGTGCTTATAGTATGGTTAGTTCTGATCGTAGCAGTCCCTTACCTTATGATAATGGATAAAAAGATTAACAATGAAACTAAAGGAAAGACAGCACACATAAAGGGAAATAGAGTAGAACTAATGGCAGAAAATGAACCAGAGTTTCATCATGAAATAACTGATAACGACACTAGTTTAAATGTCTTCACAAAGTTATTATTTCAATAAGTAGATACCATGGAAGTTAGTAATTGTTATGTCTGTATGAAGTTACCCGAATCAGTAGCAGAAGGATTAACATATCATCACTTACCATTGACATATGGCATATCATGTAGTGTATTAGCTAGTTTATTTTATAGAACAGGGAGACTTCAATATTATTATTCAAACATAGATGTGATATTTTCTGAGGTTCCGATTCGAAAGAGTATGAACCCAGTGCTTAGTAGTCAAGACGCACAGTTTATGGGAGAATTTTTCTTAACAATGAAATCGATAGACATAACACATGCACATAGACACAATCTAACATGTTCTTTACACGAAGAAGAAAAGATATTTTTGAATTTAGTAGAAGATAGAAGACAAGATTTTCAAAAGAAAGCTTCTGAGCATAAAGCTCATTTGCCACCTTGGGCTGAGAAAGAAGGGAGTTACACACCTGGCAAGGCTCAAGCTGCTATGGCTCTGGATTTTGTAAAGACGGGGAAAATTTGTCTACATAGATTAAGGACTGATTATAACAATGTTTTCATTGGTACCAGTGAATGTGAACACAATTTCTTAATTCTTGGAGGTTGGGGAATCAAAGGAGGAACAGATTCAATCTTTCCTGGAATCTATTATGTATGCGGGAATAAGGCTTACTTTAGGCTTCCTGCACGGCGGTATGGAAGTTGTTATTTTGGAATACTATTTCCAAAGATATACCACGTAAAAAGAAACACTGAGAGCAATGAAAACAATGGCGAATTAACGCGTAGTAAAAGAGCTAGTTTTTCTGAAATTGTAGGTGATATATTTGGTGCATTGATACCTTCGGCGGGAATAATTCTGAACTCAAGGAAAATATGTAAATTGTCTACAGTGGTTGATCGTTTATCAACTGACACTGCAGGAGGATTTCTAATGATTAATGCGGAAATGGTTGCGATTAGATCTATGGTAATGCAAAATCGACTTGCTCTTGATATTTTATTGGCAAAAGAGGGCGGAGTCTGTAAATTACTGAAGACGAAACATTGTTGCACTTACATTCCTGAAAAAAGTGCAGAAATTGTAAAGTATATACAGAATATAACTAAACTTGAAAAGGAACTTAAACCACTGGAAGTTGATAGTGTATGGGAAAGATTGACAAGTAGTATTGCGTCAATTGGTACCTGGTTTTCTAATATAGGGAAAGGACTTATAGGTCAAATACTAGTACCATTAGCAGGAATAGCAATAATAGTACTGACGATAATAATTTGGTGCAAATGTTGTAGAAAGAATGAATCGTATAGTGTGACAGGAGAGGAAAGAAGAGAAAAATTGATGAAATTGAACTTGAGGATGTGAGAAGTGAATTATACAATTTGAAAGGGGATGTTAAAAATAGAAAATGTAAAAATGAGAATGAGACAATTTGCTAGAAGTTGGCACCTGATTGAGGGTAGTATTTTGATGGCTCTTAAACGCCATCAGAGAGGGGATTGATGGAGCAAGGACTCACAAATGAGACTTGCTCGAATACAATCACCTCATAGTATTAAATTATTAATCTTGTATTGTTTATACTAACGTTGCATACATTACACGAATAGCAAGGAAGCTTGCCTATGTGTTCTAACTAACAAGTAACGCTTGTCTTTTTCTAAAATGGCCGCTAAAGCGCGGGAACTTTACTGCGCATGTCTCAACCATATCACGTGGTGTGACGTTTTTCTTTGCTTGGTGGGAAATTTCTGCTTCTGCGCAGTGTGCATTAAAATGGCTGCTTGATGTTTTCACATGCTTCAGCTTGCTCTTGTGTTATTATTAATTTGTCGTTTTCTTAACGCTACTAATGCGGGATAGATTTATAAGTAAAGGGGGATAGAATAGAGAGAATGGGTATACAGTGAAACATATTATTTGTGATTTTAATATTCTCTTCTTTGACTTTTATTAGTTCGTAAACTTGGGCCTGGGGTTGGTGAACTGAAAACTCGAATGACGTGGGTTCCGCGCATGCTCTATGAAAGACTGCCCAGAAGGAAAAAGGATGAAGTCAACCTGGACGTCGTCCAAGGCCACGACCTAATGGCCGATATTGATGTATTCATGTGTTCCTGCCAAAATTGCAACTATGTATATGAAAATTGAATAAACTTTGTCGTGAGACGGGTGGGAAATAAAGCCAATGTATTAAAATTGATGGGCAGTAGTTTAAAAACAAAGGTCTTCAGAAATGCGTACCAAATCAATATGGTGTGAGGATCAACCCCCTGTCCCTGTCCAATCAGAAGTAGTGGTCCCATATTTTAGCAACATTAAGGGGAGGTACATGTGCGTAGAAGGGTATAATAGAATATAGCATTAGTTAATTAGTCAGATCAGAGCTTACTCTCAGAACGCACAGAAGAGCTCCAGACCGCCAAGCTGATCGATTGCAGACTGAATCCCTGTCCAGAGAGGTCCTGAGGAGGGGGCGACGGAGTCCATTAGAAGAAAGGCACCGGAGAATCGAGGAGAAGTCGAGTATCAGAGAGGGGAACGACTCAGGCGTCGTTGTAGAGAGGCCACCGGTCCTGTCCTGATCCTGGAGGAGGTCTTTGCTCTTCATCCTTCCTGGGTCCTAAATCTTTCCAACTCCTTGGCCAAGGGGTTTGGTTCTCGCACTTAGGTAAATATAAATGCAACCTTTAGTTGCGCTGCTGTCTCTATCTTCTCCTTTCTGAGGGACCGTCATTAATCAATAATTATTTTCTCTACTTCATCCGTGATGTGCCTTTAAGTACCATGTGTTTCTGTAATTTACTCTGCTAAATCTTTAGATAAACATTTTTAAACTTCCTGACTCAGTGGTTATTTCAGGATTATGTACTATAATGAATGTCACTCATTTTAAACTTCCCAATTAGCAAAGGATTCATTGTTAAGTCATTACTCTTCAATCGGAAGGTAATTGGTAGCAGGGATTTGATAAAGAGTAACAACTGATAAAACCCAGCGTAAGTATTAGCGTAGTATGAATGTATGGGCCCAAGTGAGTATCTAGTTTATGAATGCTGTTTGCTAATATCGCGCTGGATCAACTGTTTTGGGGCTACACAACCTGAATCAAAAAAGAGTTAAAGGGCCTGGATTAGGATGCTGTGTACAAATACTGGGTTCTTGGGCTACTGGTTGTCAAGTCGATCCTGACTGGTGATAATTGCAGAGCAGACCGATGTTTTGCAGAACCTGACTGCATTAGAGCCTTAAGTTTAAGAGCACATTTCATTGTAAGTTGTTGCCCTTTATCTACCCTGGGATCATCAGTGAGTGCACGGCACAAGAGGGGTAGAAGGTGTAAACCTATCCAGACCACTGCAACCATCTCCACAAGGGTTATTGCAATACTCAGATGCTAAAATGTATCTGGGATTGGCCTATTGACATGGACCTGCAGTCTAGGCCAACTCTCACTAGACGTTTCTTGGGGCTCCCAAGCAAAAGTGCTTTATAATGTGGGTGCTTGCGAAATGGCAGACCCGGGGAGGAGAAGGATGGTTTGAACCACTATATCCTACCTGACTCCTTTCAGATCCCCAGTTCTGCCACGTGCGTGGCATGGGATAAAGGGATAAAAAGGACAACATGCTTAGGTTGAAATAACCTTAGCATTTAATGGCTGCCAAAGTTCACATAATGCCATTAACCTCTCAGTCTGTGCTGTATGAAAAAATACTCTGACCCTTCCTTGCTTTATTGCATAGTACCACCAAGAGTTGTAATACCAAAAGGCAACCATAAAACCATACATAAATTAAGTAATCCTGCATACATGAATTAACGATGCATTCTAGCAAATTCAAGTAGGCCTTTCTATATTTATATTTCTGTGTCGATCAGTACACCCTATTAAGGGTTACCATTCTGCACATTCAGGTGGAAACCCATGATATGATTAACGCATTCTATATTTATGACCTGGCGCAGTGGTGGTTGCAGTGCATTGGTCTCCATTTTGTATATGCAGGGAAGCCTGAGCTGTTCATAGTGTAAGGGAGACTTAGAATATGTGGACCATTAGCAGTTTCAGAAATGGGAGAGTTTGTTAAATTGTTCAGGTAAGAGGTGGAAGAGAACTTCTAAGCATCTGGGTCTACGTTTGAGAAAGACCCGCTCAATAAGTTCTTCTTGAAAAAATTGTTTGCAGGATTGATGGAGGAGTCTTCCCAGAATGTCAGTAGGGTTAGAGGGTTGCTTTGTGGAGAATATCTTGTGCACAAGGTATAAGTGAAGTGTAATTTAAAGCGGAGCCTGCAAAGTTGCTGCCAGGTTGGGAAGTTGTGTGGAAACTGCCTGACTCCGGTGAGAGGCCTTGTTTCAGAATCTTTTACAAATTATAGGTTTTGTGGTTTTGCCTCCTCTATCACCATGGAGATAGCAGCAGTTGTCTAAGCTTGATGAATGAGAACTTGAGGGGTGATTGTGAAGTTTTTTTTTTTTAAAGCAAATGTTGTTAGTGGTCTGAAGGAAGCAGATGAATCACAGAAAATACCAAGACACCTGGGGATTAATGAAGAGAAGCTATTATGCTGTGACGACATAAGCGTCCCTCCAGCAGGGCTCTGTTGCTAATTTGACCTTTTTTAGAGTAAAGATATAAGAAATATTTGCTTCCACATTAAGAAAGGCCTTCTTACTTTAGAATTTTTAGAATGTTTACTCAACTTTAATACAATGAACACCTTCCTACTTTTAAGACCAGTTAATCTTTCAAAGTACATTTAGCCAGATTGCTGTGGTCATTTGACCAACATGATTTATTCCTAATAGTCGAAAGAGAATGAACTATCTTCTAAATTCCTCGTCCCTCAAATAATATTGAAAACATGGATAGGCAGAGATGAAAATTGTGTGTAACCAGACCTAGCAGCCTGTTATGGAAGCAGATGTATCTCCATGAAATCTCTTTTTCGGTCTGCCAGCGTAGAAGTAGAGATTCTAGTCTCACCAGAAGCGTAATGAGCAGCGACTCCAGCCAGTGGTTCAGACTTAGCCATATTGCGAGGAGGCGGCATTTATAATGTCAGGGAAAAATATCTACAGCATAGGGGTGTGGAATTTTATTAAATATATATTCGTCCTGTAAAAAATCCACTTGTCCCTTTTGGTGCCACAACAAATTATAGCAGCATACTCCTTATATCAAAGCTCTGGTAAAAGCTTTGCTTACTGTGCTAGGTCTCATCTTTCATCAGGGTCTGCATTTAAGCAAGCCTGTGATTTTACTATTTTTCCGCAAATCTACATCCATGTTCTGGAAGTAGGCTTGAAACAGTAGCTCCTGGGTTGAAATGTCTTGTGAGTATGTGCGTTCCCAGACACTTTCTTGTTTAAAGATATTCACCAGCTCCTCTCCAGCCTGTTACCTCATTGGAAGATGGTTGGAAATTTACTTTTGACAAAAACAAGAAGTAAAAATGTTTATGGTGGGGGTGAAAAAGGGCTGTAGGGAAAGTGAATCTACAATTGCTGAGCAGATTTTTGCAAGCGCAAATATATGGGTGCATATTTACTAATGAGTAATGGAAATCATAAAGGTTTGCTAGAAGTACAGTTTGCAGACCTGTTTTTGTAAATTCTCATGAATTCTTGAAAGTCATGAATCTGCACCAACACAAAAAAGTAAACCTGCGTGTTGAAGTTATGTGATTATCTTAAAGAATTTGTGCCTTAGTTTGATTTCATGTTGCCCTTTATGTTGCCCATAATGGTTTTACAGTGATTCTCCACCATTATTAATCTTTCTTTTTAAATATTGGCATGCATGAAACATGTTTTAGTAAATGATGCCTCATATAAATTGTATTTACAGTTGCACCATAGTTTAGTAAAATGTTCTTTTCAAGTTGTAATATTTTTGTGTACATTTTATTTTGAAAGCAAATATCACCAATCCTGCTTTCATTCTACTGAATGTATTTGTATATAATCCGGGAGCAATCTGGGAACACTGTAAGTAGCCCTCAATTGTAAAATTTTGCAAACCTCTGTTCACATTTTCATACTGCAACACCTGTCAGTAATGCAAGCTGGGCATAGCTCACTGAATGTAATAAAAGGTTTTGCACGACTCATGCATAGAAGTTTGAACAACTTAAATATATGCATGCATATTGTGCCTTAGTGATAGACAGTTCACATAGCTATACTGTGGTATTGTAAACTGGCAGCCAAAGGGTTTGTCCTGCACAGGAATAGGCCTACTTGTCCAAGGGACAAATAAAATATGAAATCTTCTTGTCCTTGACCCCAAACAACATGTCCTGGGCTTTGGGCGATGGGAATTCCACACCTCTGCATCGACTGCTTTGCTGCATATGCCAATGCAAATGTTAGGTGGCCTGCACCATTATTCATCTCTGTCTAAAAATGTATTTATAGAAGCCAATATATGCACCAAAATAGCCCTCTTGGTTCTACAGAACATTAGCTATCTAGTTGAGAAGGACTTACCTGAACTAAGAGCTTGAAAGATATGCATCTGTTTACCAAACAGCCACGTTTTATGATTTTTTTTGTGTGTGTAAATTCTACATGACAAGATAGGTTTGCATTCTATGCAGAATTTTGGTGCTTTAACACGGCAATTTCTACCTCCTCATTATGGGAACTTTGGAATAACAAACAGATTACCCTGCAAAGAACGGAGGAATCATGGAGCAATGTATCCCTGGAATATCCTGCCAACTCTCTTCAAGCCATGCAGGACTCAAGTGAAGCAGTGGAGACTGAGGTGGTTGAAGTCAAGGGGAACATTTCACTCCTGCAACAGGACCTCTGAAATGTTGCCAACCGGGTCACAGAGGCAGAGAGCCGCGTATCCTCAGTGGAATATAATGTAGCCACTCTTAAAATACAGGTTTCCAAATTGCTATACACAAGGGTGATACTTGAGAAACAAGTGGAAGATGCTGAAAACAGGTTGGGCAGGAAAAACCTTCAGTTTGTTGGATTCCCAGAGCATTCCGAAGCATCTGGCACAGAGCGGCTCTTGGAACACCTGGTTGAAGTCCTGGATCACTGAAGACAAACTGTTGCTGTGGTTCATGGTGGAATAGGCCCATTGGTCTCTTACCCAAAGATCCCCTGCCGGGACCCCAGCGCACCCGCTAATCGTCCAGATCCTTAACCAAGCGACAGGGATACTATTCTTCATGAGGCCAGGGGGTGGGCTGACCTCCCATTCCATGATTCACATATCATGGTTTTCCCTGACTATACCTGGGCCGTCCAACAGCGCAAAAACTGTGTGCTCTTAACTTTCAATATATGCTTAAAAGTGATCTTCAATTCTAAGACCTACTTCTTCAAGACGCTCAAACAGGCCTGGGAGTGGGCGACCGAGAGGAGAGAGCTCGGCCTAATTGACAAGACTCACAACGATGTACTGGGGCCTCAGGGGAGCCCCTTACACCCGCATTTGAAGTCACCAATGAAAAAACGAGCAATAGCTTGCGGGCAACGGATACGCCGCTGCGGCCACCTGGACTCCTCTGGCTATGACGTAGAGTGTGCCGCCACTGACGAGAACAAAAACACAGAGCCCCCCGGGGTGCACACTGGGACCTTCCAGCTTGCAGACTGGGACAACTAATGCTTCATCATGGACCATTTGATCGGGCAATTTCTGTGGAGCGGAGGGTGCCCCTGCTGAAGGGAGAGGAACTACTCTAACAGCACATTGTTATCATGTGTAGGTCTTACTATGTTATCCTGCAACTGAGGAGGTCTCTATTATTTTCACAGTTCACTGCTTTATGGGTTGTTATGTCTTGATTTAGGGCGACAGATGCTTCAGGGGTAGAAGTATGGAGTGGGGGCTGTTGGGGGTAAAGAGGGTTATGTTAGTTTGGCTTTGTTTGGTTTTACAGTTTTTAAGTCATAGACACCGAGGCCTCAACACGGGCCCCCTTGCCCCAGGTCGCCACCACACTAGCAGGCCCCCAATGTGCACTCATGTGATTAGGCTCCCCGCACCAGGATGACCACCCCCATTACAGAAGTTAAGCTTCTGTCCTGGAACGTGAACAGCTTGCTGGACCGCATTAAATGCACAGCCATACTTCGGTATGCCAGACACCTCCAGTCTGCTGTTCTCATGCTGCAGGGAACCCACCTAATGGATGAGCTCTGCCCATTCCTCCAGCGCTATGGCTACAAATGAGTGTACCACTCCAGGTTTACTAGGGGGTCTAGTGGAGAAGCCCTTCTACTACATGGAGGTTTTCCACTGGCGGGGCCATAACGCACATAGACCCCACAGGAGATACATCAGGGTTGAAGGCCTGCTTGAAGGTAAACAGTATACAGTTTTTCCAGTCTATGTGCCAAACCAGATGCTCTCCCCTATGCTGAGCTCACTAACAGCAATCCTTTTGGGGTTCCCACTGGGTACCACCATAATTGGAGGAGACTTCAATGCAGTTCCCAACCCAGGGATTGACTCCACTAGCCCCCTCGGGGCAGGGTGTCTGTCCCGATCCCACCAGCTTACAACCTGGATTGATTCACTTAGGTTTGTGATGCATGGAGGACAGCCCCAAGATCCTGCATACAATCACACCTCAGCGGCCCATAAGACATCCTCATGCATCAACCTCCTGCTCCTCCCCGCCACTGATGTCCTGTAGATGTCCAGGGTTGACATCATTTCTAGGGGGATCTCAGACCATGCACTACTTATCATGCATCTGGGGTTCCCGGAGCCAAATAAGAGGCCTATGTGGCGCCTCATCACTTAGTACATCACCGATCAATGCTGCGCCGACTATATAGAGTCTGCGATTGAGTCTTCTTTTAAGAATAATCTGGGGTCTGTGGCCTCGGCGGGCACTTTCTGGGCGGTTAGTAAATCTGCAATTAGAGCCTTAGTGAAGAGGTACATTAGAGTCAAAGAGAAAGCGAAACTTGCACACATCATGACTTTTGGCATCAGATGAGCTCAACCACCAACTGGCGGTCGCGAGAGCCGCAGTTAAACAAATCTCTCTTGAGGAGGCACAGCACTCTTGGGAGGGCAACAACCCGCCAGGTGCACGAGCATGGTGAGAAGTCTGAGAAGTTCCTGTACTGGCTGGTCATCAACAAGATTGCCTCCAGAGTGGTCCCTCAAGTTACAGACGGCGAGGGTTGGCTCTGAGTTTGCACCCCGGATATTGTGCAGGTGTTTGCCAACTGCTACCATGACCTCTGTATGCCCATAGGTCAAAACCCCTGAGGGAATTGGCACAATCACTGCTGGCAGAAATACCACTGCCCTTGATCCCTGATCACTGGCCCGTGACCTAGACCAGCCAATCACTGCTGACGAAATCGACGCAGCATTATTGGCCATGTACTCGGGTAAAACACCTGGGCCCGACGGATTCCCTGTTTAAGTATTACTGGAAATTCTATACCACACTGGTTCCCCATTTTCTGGCCCTGTATACTGAGGCAACTGAAGTGGGCGCATTCACCCCAGAGCTTGACAGCTACAATTGTGGTCATCCCTAAAGCAGGCCAACCCTTGGACAGATGTGCCTCATATAGGCCCATATCGCTTATTAACTCTGAGATCAAAGTGTTTGCTAAAATCTTGGCTTACCAGCTACGACTGACCCTGTCCTACTTGATTCATACTGATCTATGTAGTTTCGTGTCGGCATGTAGCACCAGAGACTGCATCTCTCCTGGAATGGCCCATAGAGCTCTCCCCAAAAGTCCCCTTCTGGGCCGACTGGAGGACATGGTAGGACCAAGGCTGGAACGTGCGTTCATTGGGGTCGCCACTCTGATTGCCAAGTGAGACATTGCCTGAGGCTGGAATTTCAAGAACTCTGTCTGTGGCTGTGTGGCAGGTGGGAGTGAACTGGTGTGCTCAACAAGAATAACATATTTACTCAGCCAAGGGCTGCCCGCAAAAGCACTATAAAATCTGGGGCAAATGGTGGGAGTATCGCGGCCTGGATCTGGTCAGCTGATCAGTCTATGTTCGTGTAAGGTGGAGATGTCTGTGACATGGTTGTTTTGACTGTATTGTTGTGTCTTGCAATAAAACAATAACAATTGTTTATAAAAAAAAAATCCTGCCACACTCTGTATGTTGATCACTTGTACAGTGGCTTCAGTCCCTACAACAACAAATAGACAGAAGCCCTGTAGTTAGTAGCTGATGATGTGGTACATTCCTTGCAGGGTCTAATGGACGACATTTCTTGTAATATTCAGCAGTGGAAATATGTTATACTCCTTGGGAACCAGTCACAAATCATTTGTCTGGTAGAAAACATACCTGCAACTGAAAAGCCAAAAGGTCTGGCTTTGGCTGCCAGCCTTTTGGCTTTGTCAATGCTTCTTTTTGGTTTAGTTATGGTTTTTGTAAAACATTATTGTAGGGGGAGCTGCTGGGACTGCAACAGTATAAAACAGTAATTGGCAAAACCAATAGATCAAGTATTGGCCGCCACTTTTTTTGACTTTGGAAAAAGAAACATGACAAAGCAAGCAATAACAAAGCTTTATTGTTGGGGAAACTGCCAGGCCCTCATCAATCTAAAAAAAGATTGTCTTATAGCAAATATATCTTTTGGTCTCACAAAGCACATATTGCCATTGTAGTCCCTGGCCCTTAACTGTACTCTTTTTAGTGTGGATGTGTTCCTTGTGAAAGGGCAGAATGCTGTCACTCACAGTGAAGTTAGGCAATGGCTGAAGTAGGCTGGCCCATTGTCCCATGCAGTATGCTGTAGTGGGTGGAAGAAAAATATGAATGGCACAATAAAAGACCAGATGGAGAGGGCTGGCTAAAGCCCCTTTAAGTATATTTCTGTCTACTCAGAATCCTGAACAACCATTCAGGATTGTCTCATTTTGTTGGAATTTCAGGAAAGGGATAAAGATACATCTTTTCAAAGAGCAAATCCTCCATCACTGAAAGGGAATCTACCACCTCCCACAGCACACGTGGGCCACTCACACAAGAAACCTCCACTGCTTCTGTTGCCCACACTTAATACATAATCTCAAATCATTGCTCTCACTCACCTGATTTACATTGTTTTGTGTTGCCCCATCCATGTTTGTGCTATATGAAAATAACAAAACATACATACATAAACCTACGAGGAATACTTAGGCTTTGAAAAATAACAATTACTTTGAAAATTCCCGGGGAGGAGGTCTTAGGAAAAACCAGAGCGATTTTGCAATCCAATTTGTTCACAAGAGGGGCAAGTAGACTGAACTCCCAGGTGTCAACACCTGCAAAAACCGCACTCCTCATCTCTCACACAAAAATGGCCACTCACTGTGTCACAGTCCTTCACACAGAGGGTCTGACTACAGAGATCTCCTGCAGTTAAGTTCTCTTTCACTAGCTCCATTCAGGTTTCCGGTAGAGCTGACAACTCACACATTGTATTCATACTCGGACTCACATTTTTCCGTACAGAAAAAGGGCCGATTCCTCCCTCTTTTTTTCACAGATATAAAACGGACCCTCCAGGTATGTCGAGGTACACATTGAGTTCCCTCAGGCAGCTTCATACAGCCCAGTCACTGAGGGGGCAGAGGGAGAGCCACACACCTGGGAATGGCTGGTGCTGTGTGCTTACAATTATACATAGCAAACACAAAGAGCTGATGGACGGAGCGCTGAAACTTTTCAGACACTCACCCCCAGTCACAGATCTGGGTTGAATCCATCATCGTTCTTTAGCTCACTTCGCCACTCCAGTTCAGACACAGCTATATGCAAATTAGTCTTGACCCTGTGCCTCATGGGAACAGTCCAGCCCGAACTGCCAAGCCATGTCTTCCCTGGACTGGAAACAAGCATCCTGGGACCGGTTTCGGGCTAACAGCCCTCATCAGCCATGCTTGCTTGAATCCAGCGGCAAAGTGAGCAAGGGCCAGACGTCTGGGCATACACTGCCAACTTAGGGCGAACAAAGCAAACACAAGGAGATGATGGACGGAGCACTGAAACTTTTCAGACACTCGGCCCCAGTCACAGATCTGGGTTGAATCCATCATCGTTCGTTAGCTCACTTCGCCACCCTAGTTCAGACACAGCTATATGCAAATCAGTCTTGACCCTATGCCTTATGGGAACAGTCCAGCCCGAACTACCAAGCCATGTCTTCCCTGGACCGGAAGCAAGCATCCTGGGACCGGTTTCAGGCTAACAGCCCTCATCAGGCAGGCTAGCTTGAATTCAGTGGCAAAGTGAGCAAGGCACCCACGTCTGGGCATACCCTGCCAACTTAGGGCGAACAAAGCAAACAATGATGGGTTCAACCCGATCTGTGACCGGGGGTGAGTGTCTGAAAAGTTTCAGTGCTCCGTCCATCATCTCCTTGTCTTTACTATTATACATAACCATATTATGCTGTGGCTGCCTGGGGCTGTTGCTCGATGACTCAGTCCTGTGGCTGTTGTGGTCCCTGGCTCCTCCATTGTCTGGTTTTGGTTCCCCCTGCGATGGCTTCCCTGTAACAGTTCTCCTTTCTTTGGCCCTTGTGTGGTTGGTGATCTGGGGGCTGTGCTGCGGTTACCCCTGGTGGGCCGGCTTGCCGGTGGATCGGCTTGGCCTATGGCCATGCCTCCCTGATACAATCTGCTCTCTTTGCTTCGGCAGGTTCGGGCCTGGTTACTGCCTGGATGGGTGTCCGCCTGGGACTCCAGGTGCTGTGTGCTATAGGTTGCCCGGGCGCCCAGTTGGGGCGCTCCTGGGCTGGCTGGTGGGGCTGTGTTTGGGGCTGGCTCTGTTGTGGGGTTTGTGCCGGCTCTGGGGTGTGGTCCGCCTGGTGTCTCCCCCCCTTTTTGGTATATGTGTCCCGACCCAGGCCTGTGGTGTCGGGATGGGGGTGTCCTGTGGTCTCTGGCTTGCATGGTCTCAGCCTGATGGATGGCTGGTCCCTCTGCAGTCGAGTCCCGGTCCTTGGAGGGTGGGTGGTCCTGCCGTTTGTGGCCTCGGCCCCTGGTTCCGCTGGGCCGGTTTTTGCCTGTGCCCGCTACTGTCTTCCCTGCGTGTCCCCCACGGGCCTGCTCCAGAAGGGGGGTGCGGTCATGTGGTGTTTGTCTTGCCACTTTGGGTGCCTGCCCGCTTTGCTGCTGGTTGTTCCGGGGCTTGGCACTGTGGTTCGGGCAGGGTCTTGTGCCTCTGGCTTCTCTGCTCCCTCCTGCTCCTGGGTGGTTGTCCCGCTGTCAGCGTTCACTGTTTCGTTCTCCACATGGCTGCTTGCTCTCCGTCGTCTTATTGTGTCTGGGCTGGTTGGCCTGCTTGGGGCTCTTCCTGTGCTTTGGGCTGCGGTTTCGGTGCTGTCCCTCTTGCAGTCTCTGCTCCCTCGTTGGTGGGTGGGGCTGTGTGCCCTCCGTGTACGACAGGCTCCCGGTCTGGTTGTGGGGCTTTGGCTGTTGCCTCTGTTTTGTTTTGGACCTGGTTGTTCTGTTCTCGGCCCTCGCTGGTCCAGGCCGTTGGGCAGGAGCTTTGTTTGGGTGTGGGTCCTGCCTGGTCTGGCGGTTCGGTGCCGGTGGTCTCTGCCGACCTCCCTGCCCTTTTCTTTGGCCTGTGCTCTGCATGGGCATTCCCCGGGTGCAGGTTGGGCCGCCGGGTCCTCCTGCTCGGGCGGATTGCTTTGCTTTGGCCCTGGCTTCCTGGCCGCGTTTTGTTCTCTCTTGCCTTGGCTGTCGTTGGCTTCCTTGTCTGTCTTTTTGTCCTGAGGGGGTTTTCTCCCCTGCTCCTGCCCTCTCTTGGTGCGTGCTGGGCCGTGGCTTTGGGTGTGCCTGTGCGGTCTGCTTGGCTTCCGCCCTGGCTTTTGTTGCCTCCGTGCCTTGGCTGTTTTTTTTTTTCTCTCCCCTCGGTGGTTGGGGGTTTCAAGTTTGTGGCTGTTGGCCCTGTCTCGCCCCTTCCGGGCCTGTGTGGATTCCATGTTGGTGGCCTCCGGTCTTTGCTGGCCTGTCTGTGGTTCGGTCGGCTGGCTGTTGGGTCCCTGTGGGGGCGTCTCTGGCTGGGTTCTTATTTTCTGCGGTTTCTAGTCTTGGCCCTTCTGCTTCTGATGTTGGGGCTCGCTTGGGGTGCTCCCTTGGTGTGGTCCTGGGTTCTCTGGACTGATTGGTCGGCTGACTGTTCAGTTGGGCCCATTATGCCTCTTCTCCGGTGTTCAGTTTGTGTGCCTTCTCCGGGGCTGTGGTTTTCCTGCTCTGGTTGCCCCCCGGGTTTGCCGTTGGGGTGTCCTCCTGAGGGTGTGTTGTTTGGGGCGGGGTCTTCCCTGTTGGGCCTCTTGTTATTTGGATTGCCCTGGTCTCAGTGGCCTTGGGGGTTTGCCTCGCCCGCCAGTGCTGGTCTGGCCTTTCATGTCTGGCCTCGGTTCGGTTTGAGTCAGGGTCTGGTGGTTTTCGCCCTTTTGCCTTACCTTTGGTGGGGCTCTGTTGCTGGCCTTGTTCCTTGTGGGGTGTTGGGCCTTGCCGGTTTCTGATCTCTGGTTCTTCCCCTGTCCTTTCCGGTTCGGTTGGGGCTGGGGTCTGGCTGCCTGGTCCTCCTGGTTGGTCTTTCGGCTGCTGTTTTCTTTTGGGTGCTTGGGCATGCTCCCTTCTGACTCTGGGAGCCTCTGTTGGGCTGCGTTCCTGGGGTTGTCTCCAGGTTTCCCTGACTTTCTTGTGTGTGCCTTGACCTTTGCCTCTTGGCCTGTCCATGGGCTCCCGCTCTGGCTCCTTCTCCCGTGCTGGGTGCTTGCGGTTGTCCTGTGTTGGCACTGGTGGTTGGTCCTGGCCTTTCATGCCCTGGGGCCAGGTCCTCCTCTATGGCGTTTTGGTGGCGGTGTCCTCTGGGCTCTCTGGTGGGGCCGTGTCGGTCTGGTTGGGGGGGCTGGTGTTGGCCGGTGCTTCCCCCCTTCCTGGTTTGGTCTGTGTGGCCCTGCCCTTGGTTGGTCCTTCGGGTTTGTGCCTTTGCCCTGTTGGCTGACCCTCTCCTCTTTCTTTTTTAGGTTGGTCGCCAGTGGGACTGCCCCGTGATGTTGGGGTTTGTCCTGTGGTTGGCCCTTTTCACCCTTCGTGCGTGGTTAAGCGGGGGATGTGGGGTCTTCCCTTTCTTCCCCTCGTCTTTCTTTGGGGTTGCTTGTAGGTCCATTTGGCTTTCAGGGCTTCCCTTCCATTCTTGCTTGGGCTCGATCTGTGTCTGTTCTGCTGCCGGGTCGGTTGGCTGCCTGGTGGTGCTGGGCTTGTTGGCCTTTTGTCCGGTGAGCGCCCTTGTGGGTTTTTTGTGTCCTGTTGGTGCTTCATCTTCTCTGGTCCTCTGGGTGCCGGTGGTGTTGCTTGCTTCGGCCCCTGTTTTCCTTCTGGGGCTTTGCCTTTGGGGTCTCTGTGGGGTGCCACCTCTTCGGCCTTGGCTTCGTTGGCTTGTCGCCTTTGTAGCGTGCTCACTTCCGTTGGCGGTTTGGGGTTTCTCTATTCTCTGATTTGCTGCCTCCTTGGTGTCGCGGTCGCCTTATGCTTTCCGGGGTCCCAGTTTCCGGCCCTTGGTTGTGTCCCTGTTGGCCTGTTCCTGGCTTGCTGGTCAGTTTGGCTGCTTAGGGTCTTCTTCAATGTGTGGCCTCCTCGCTGTCCTTCTGTTGTTGGCGGCCTCGGGTGGTTTCTTGGCGGGATCTCCTCCTTCCTTGTTGTTTCGGGGGGTTCCTGGTGTGTGTTGGCTGCCCTCTGGGTGGTGGCGCTGTGGGTTTTCCTATTTTTTCGCCTTGGTCGTTCCTGCTTGTTTTTGGTGGGTGCATCCCTGAGTTTTGGTGGGGTGCTTTCTGGGCTGTGTGCTCTGCCTGTTGTTTCCTGCGGTTCTCCCTTTTGCTTCCCTTGGGTTGCTGCTTTTGGTGTGGTTTCCTGGCTGTGCTTGAGGGTTTTGGAAGGCCGGGTTTCTGCCTTCGGTATTCTCCACTTGTCATGAATGGGACGAGGACAGGAGAGACCTGGGGATAATGCCCTATTACTTACCGGTAATCTTCCTTACTCCTGGTACCGTTGTTCTCGTCCCATTCATTACGACCCGCCCTCCCTCCCGGCCTTCCTGTTGGGGTAGTTCAGGCAGAATACTGGGTAAGTACTGCTTATGTGCTCCCAGTGGGAGGGGTTGGGGTTAGGTTCTCAGCATTCCTCTGTTCTTTTTTTCTGTCGGGAGATGATTATCTCCACTTGTCATGAATGGGACGAGGACAACGGGACCAGGAGTAATGAAGATTACCGGTAAGTAATAGGGCATTCTTTATCATACACCTTCAGGTATATTCAGATCTACCACTCTGGCCAAATAGTGTTTGATTTGCTTATGAGAAGGCGAACAGTAGACCTGATGCTATTCAAATGCTGATTCGGATGAAAAAAAATCACCAGTTCAAAAGTTTGATTTTTTATTTGTGATATTATGATTTTGATGTTGTAATTACCCAAGTGGTGCAACATTAAAATAACGGGGAAACACAAATTTGAAAGTGTTTTTAATTGTTTTTTTTCTAAATGCGTTTATAATTTTTCACAGTAGAGTTATAAAAACAGTTGAAATCCCTGCTTCGTTTCAGGTGACATTCTGTACCAGATATTTGGAAGAATATTAAAATCTATTCTGTAATTTGTGTGCCAAACTTAAAATATGTCAACATACACGATTTCAAGCACATGTTTAGAAGTTCTCCCTTCCAACCCCTATTTATCAAGAATGACATTCTGCACTTTCCACTGCACCATGTAATATAGGAATTTGTTGGACTGTGGACCAGAGATTTTCAGGCAAAGTATGAATACCACTACTAGTAGTGTTAATAGCAGTAGAATTGGTAGTAACAGCAGCAGAAGTAGTAGTATTTATAGCAGTAGTATTAAAAGCAGATGTAGCGGTAGAGTAGTAGCTGTAGTAGTAATATTTGCAGCAGTATCAGTAGTAGCATTATCTTTAGTAGTAGTAGTGTTTCAAACTTCATCAAAAACGTCTGCATCATTTGTATCCTTTTAGCAATAGAGCCTGTGTTATGCAGATTTTGAGTAGCCTAATCCATATTTTTATCAATCCCACTCACTGCATTTACTCCCACGTTCACTCTTTTTGTATTTTCCCAACCTTCCTCACTGTTCACGTTCCCAATGGTGAGGTCCCATCATCTTCTGTCCCAACCAGATTATCATGTTCCTCTTCAAGCCACTGGGAGTTAAGTTCCCTGCCCAAATCCCAGCGTCCACCCTTGCTGCTCATTCTATCTCTGTCGCTGCCACTAACATGACCCATATCATATTGTTCGTCCCTCGAAGTATTCTTCATACAGGGTCAGACTGGGTCAGAATATAGGCCACGGCCCCATCAGTGACATAGATAGCAAAAATGTGGCCCACATTTGCAAATTGGGACAGCTTAGAAGTTCCAAAGATACACTATATTAATGTTTTTCAGGGTATGAACAACTGCATGGATTTGAGCTTGCTGTAGGCAATATTTGTTTTAATATTAGGGAAATCTACAGTAAGAAACCATTCCAGCAGACCATAAAACAGGTCCTCAGGCAGCCAATAAACCAGCCCACACAGTGACATGTGAGACCAACCCATCGGGCACTGCTTGATTGCCCCATAGGCCAGTCTAACCCTGACCTCGTATGTCAGAGTACTGCTTCTCAGAGAGTATGTTGCATTTATTCTTTCAGATGACATCACAATTGTGTACATTCCCCTTTGGTTTGATCATCACTTATGATTCGTGATTAAACTTGTTGGAACCTGTCATTTTTCTCAAATTCTTATATCTTCTAGGGCTATAATCACCTCAAATGGATTATTCCAGGGTTCTCCAAAGTTGGTCCTGGAGAGCCAGATCTATACCAGATTTTTAGCATATACCCATTTAGATAAATGTAGTTATTTTAAAACGCTGGCATGGATCCGGCCCTCCATGACCGACTTTGGAGAACCCTGGATTATCCTAAAATGTATCAATGTAAAGCAGTATACCATTTATTTCTCACTTCAGCCAACTCACTCTTTAATCTTCGCTGCAGTTATTAGATTGTAGATGTCTGTGATACCTTTGCAGCATTGTGCTGTTCCTTTTCAATATCTAGGAACACTGTACATTGTCAAAGGTAAAATAAAGTTGACAAGTAATTGGAGAGGATGCTGAGTTGTGGACAGTTAATCTATTGTGATGTAGTGTTTTTAAAAAGGCAGGTCTTCAAATCTTTCCTAAACTGGAGCACCATTGGGGCAGTCATGATGGAATACGGGGATGTTGTTCCAGATCCTGGTTGCATAGCTATAAAAGGCCTGCTGTCTGTGTTTTTTCTTTTTTACATTTTTTAGTCTGAGTCTGATGGTGTACTGGCTGCGGGTGTGCCGAGAACCACCAGTGAATGTGAGCTTGTCTGCAAGATAAGCAGGAGTGCTGGTTATGATACTTTTGAAAATGATGCAGCTAGTTTTGAAAATGGTCCGAACTGGCAAGATGAGCTAACGGAGTTCTGTGTTGGTGTGGGTGATGTGATCATATTTCTTCAGGCCAAGGATGAAACATGATTCGGCATGTAAGATGCCCCTACAGGGTGCCTGTGTGGAGTCTTTGAATCCATGGAGTAGGGCATAATAAAAGAGATAGCTGGTGCCAGGCCATCTTTGTTTTTTGTCAGCGTGTCCCTTGAGGGAGAGGTTGGCGTCCAGGGTGAATCCAAGAGATTTGGGGGTTGAAGCTGTCAATGTTCATGTCATTGAGCCAGGTTTGCACTGTATCTTCTTTGTTCTTGGCAATAGCAGAAATTCTGTCTTGGTTGGGTTGAGCTTCAGGTAGGCACTTGACATCCAGGTCTGGTTTATATGCAATCAGTGTTTGAGTCACCGGATGTCTGAAGCAAAAGAGTCTTTCAAGTAGAGTTGTGTATCATCCGGATATTGGTGAGTCCTAATGGTGTTATGTGTGAGTAAGGCACTAAGCTGCTCCATGTAAAGGGTTAAAGATGAGAGGAGACAGTATGGAGCCCTGGGCGACTCCTCATGCGATAGGGACCTTTTGTGACCTACAGGTGTGGAAGGAGAACCAGTAAATGACATTGCTGGTGAATGACATTGACGACTCGAGGCTGACCAGCAATATGAGGTGGCATGGGTCATCTTCATCTATGGTCAATAAGGCATCATCTATGATGTGTAAGGTGGCAGTCTGCATACTGTAGTGTCATCTGAGGCCAGACTAGTAGTCGTGCAGCAGATGGTTAGCTGTGATCTTGTAATTGAACATAGACTGTTTTTTCAATTATTATTGCTGATGAATGGTAGGTGAATGATAGGCTGGTAGTTGGCGAGATCATCAGGGTCCACTGTAGGTTTCTAAGCAGTGGTAGGATCTGGCCAGTCTTGAGAGATTCTGGAAGGTGCTTTGAGTGAGGGGTGCATTGAAAATGTTAAGTAGGGGTAAGAGAACATTCCCAGAGAGAGCTTTGATGAAGGACGATGGTAAGACATCATCTTTATAAGAAGTGACTTTGAGGGACTGGAATATGTGAGCCAGATCTAGGAGAGATAGGGTTTTAAAATCTGATCTGACCATTGCTGAGTTTTTGGGGAAGGGTTGGATGTGAGAGAGGAAGCAGGCTTGGTATCATTGATGTGCTGTTGGATCTTTTGCATTTTTGACTGAAGAAGAGGTTGATGACTTTGCACTTTTTTGGTGGAGTGAGGAATAAGTGAATCTGGCAGGGTTGGTGGAGTGCTTGATTGTCTTGAAGAGCATTCTGTTTCTTTTGCTGGCTTCATTGATGTTGATGGTATAGTTCTTTGCTTTGGCTGATGTGATGAGCTGTCTGCGTGTTGTGCGGAGTGGCTTCAGAATCAAGAGGTCATCGGGAGTTCTGTTTTTCCTCCATTTTCTTTCCGTGCCTGGATTGTTTATTGTCAGCAAAGCTTTCAGAATACCCTGGTGCTGAAGACTTTTGCTTGCACTAACATGTTGTAATTGGGGCAAGGACCTTCACATAGTTTTCCAAGAAATTGTTGAAGTTGTTTAGAAGGGTGTTGCATCAGATGTGGAGTTGATGGGTTGAGAGATGTGTTCAAGCTTTTGGTTGTCTATGAGGAAGTCTTTGAAGGATCTGAAGGTTTAGTCTTCTCTTTTATGTTGATCTTAGTTTGCTGCTACTACTCTGAGCAGAGAGATAGGGATGGCAGAGTGGTCAGTCCAGTATATGAGCGGTTCGCATTGGATTGTTGGTGATGTTGCAAAGACAAGATTGAAGATGTAGTCTTTAGAGTGTGTTGGTTGTGTGAAATGCCGCAATACTCTTGCTTAGCTTCTTTTAAAGAAGGTCTTGGTAAGAAACCAGTGAAGTCACTTTTTGGCAAATGGATGATGGGAAATGCAATGATGTCACTTCCTGTGCAGGTGGATGATGGGAAATGAAGTCCTCATGCTTGGCTTCTTCTTTTATAGATGATTTTGGTGGGGCGCTGTTAATATCACTTCCCGTGCAGAAGGATGATGGGATAATAACTGCCCACATTGCTAAAGGACTCTTGGGACCAGGACAGGACTTCAAAGCCCACAATTCCTGCTGCCTTGCCTGGAGGTAGGTCCCTCTCCCACAAGCTTATAGTGCCGACACCTTCCCCATTGCACGGAACACATATCTGGAGGACTCCTGGGGTCAGGGCAGGACTTCAGGGCTCACAATTCCTGCTCCCTTGCCTGGAGGAGAGGTTCTCTCACATGCTTATAGCAAAGACAACTTCCCTGCAGCATGGGACACATTGCTGGAGGACTCTTGGGGCCAGGCCAGGACTTCAAGGACCACAATTCCTGCTGTCTTGCTTGGAGGGGGCCATCTCACACGTGCTTATAGTGCAGACACCTTTCCCGCAACGTGGGCCACCCCCCTTGGATTTTTATCTTCATTCTGAATGTACTGTTGAGCTACTGACTTATTTGCTTCCTCTTTATTCAATAAATGTGGTGCTTTGCTCTTTAGCCCTACATGGGCCTTGGAGTAGGGGAAGGAGTGTCCTGCCTGCTCTTGGTGTACCCATGAGTTCTTGATTTCGCATGCGGTATTTAAGCCTACTAGCAGTTGGGCGGGTTAATCCTTTTTGGTGTTACTATCCCATCGTGGTTAAATGCAAGGCTACTGGTGTACACTCAGCAGCATCTGCAACTGTTAAAAACATGTCCATTGATCGAATGTTGGAGTGGGCATTCAGTGTTATTAGCAATGAAATTGCCCTCACTGAAAGAAGATTGTCTATGGACCTTGGCTAATCTCCTATCACCAACTTGACTTGTAGTCCTTCTGCTTTTGAACCCCCTCCCACCACTTCCACCCCTTTGCTGGATCTAAGTTGTTTGTCATTGCCATTGGTTAAAACCGCTAGCCCCGAATCTCCTACTGTTAGGAGGTGACACGAGGAACAAAGGCTATTCTTCTCCAGGGGTCAAGCCACGGGGGACTTCCTTCGGACCCTAATTCTATCCAGGCTCTAACTAAACTTCTTCTGGATGACTGTTGCAAGACTTTTTTAATGATCCTACATGCAGAACCATCCTCGCTTATGGATCCGTTGAAAGTTATCAAAAGGCAGCTCGAAACCCTTACACTCTCCCTGGGTACAGTGGAGCATTGTTTGCATTAGCATCTCATCCTGAGCAAGTATAATATGGCCAGGTGCTGTCTACTATACCTAGCCTTTATTGGACCTGTCCAAAGCATTTTATTGTGTCAACCGTCCCAAGCTATGGTTGATTTTGTTGGCTCTGGGGGTAGAGGTATCGTTGGTTAATTTTTTTCACACCCTTCATGTTAATTTGGCTGACAGATTTCATTACGGTTCTTCAGGGGGACTGACTGAACCTTTTGAATTCTCCTGTGGAGTACGACAAGGATGTATTTTTGCCCTGCTATTATTTATTCTTTATATTAACAATCTTATCCCCTGTTTAGCAAATGCCTCGGATGATATCATGGTGATGGGGGTGAATCATGTCCCAGCTTTGTTATATGTGGATGACGGATTACTTATGGCCCGTACACCTGACCCTCCCCGCAAGCTAGTGGGTTCCTTTGTATCTTTTGTGGGCAAATTTGACTTAGTAACCAATTTTAGCGAATTGCATAGTATGGCCCATGGTCCAGGTAAATCCAACATCTCAAATTTACCAATTGACAGTAACATCTTGACCAGGGCCAACAGCTATCTTTACCTAGGAGGTTTTTTTGTACTCCTCAGGTACATGGCATACTCAGATTAGAAATGCTTGCCTGAAGTTGTCTAAATCTACCAGAGCCATATTTAGCCCATCACAACCTCAAGGTTGCCCAACATTGCTGCCATTACTTACAATCTACAAACACCAGTGGTTTCTGGCTGCATTGTATTGGGCAGGTGTCTAGGGTTATTCTAACTCATCATCACTTCAGTTCGCAGAAAACCGCACCTGTAGACAACTTCTTTCAGTTCCACTATCCAGCTGACATGCACATGCACACAGAGCTGACACTAAAGTACTTATCGTATTTAGTGCACCTGGCCACTTTGATGCTCTGGGTATCAATTTGGACTTCTCCGGAAGCCAGCCTGGATATCAAAGATTGCTTATCCTATGAGTATGGACTGAGGATACCTTGGCTTGCTTACCTGAAGGACTCTTTAATTAAGATTGGCCTCCCATAATTTTTTTGACATGCCCGAGTCCCTATTCAAGGAAGATAAATAGCTGATAAAACTTTGTGGCATTTTTACAACAAAAGTGGCGGAGCGCAGGTTTGCTCCAAAATATCTGATGCCGTGCTCCGTCACTTTAGAAACGCAGGGAAGCGCCATGTTTACAATAATACGGTGCATCCATGCATTTCTCCCTGCGCTGACGCTAAATTCAGCTGCCTATCTCTAACGCAGGCACCCTTGCACTATAGTGCAAGGGTGCCTGCATTGAGGGAATGATTGTTTATGTCCAGGAAGGTGTGCCTTCCTGCACATAAACAATCCAGAATGGCGATTTGAAACTCCTGTGTCGACATTGTGCAGCACACATAGAAGTTGCAAATTGTCTTTTTTTAAATGATTGTTTATGTGCAGGAAGGGACACTTTTCTGTATATAAATGATCACTCATGGCAGCACATATAGAAACAGCAAAAATAAGGAGGAATTAAAAGTTTCTCCTTGTTTCGTCACGTAAAGACTAGGTTTTCCCTGGTCTTCATTTTGGCGCTGTCCCATATTTATGCCACCCTTGTAAATATGGGGCAGCATCAAAATCAATGGGTGTTGTGACGGAACGCCCACCGCAACACCCATTGCCCACCCCTTTCAAGCTAAGTATAGCACAAAAGGGGGCCTTATTTATGAGGTGGCGTCAAGTCACGTTAAGTGGCTTAACGCCACATTGTAAATAAGGCGAAGCCCCTATCACCACAGGAACATCTTTAAACGTAACATTCTGTTGGTAAATGGAATGTTGGTGCGGGTGGGAGCTCGTGGGTGTTCCTGCCTGGAACGTGGAATGCGGGGGAATCAGCAGTTGCTGCCGGGAGTTGGAGGACAGCAGATGGAATAAAGTTATTGGCAATCTACCTAAGCCTTACTTCTTTTCAGTGGCTATGGGTTGTCCGGTGCCTCCAGCTTCCTCTTCTGTGGAGTTTCCTGGCGCTGCGCATCCAGTGTTGTTCCTTTCTGGATCGCTTCAGTGCTGTTCTTCTCGGATGGTTACCTTTTGCGGCAGAGTTTCGTAGCGGCGCGGAGATCCTGCTGCGGCGTTGCTGAACCTTTCAACGTGTGTCCATCGTTGTGGGTCTTTTCTGCTGTTGCAGCGTCAGGCCTGTGTGGCGTTGAGGTTGCAGAGCGCCAGCGAGCCCTGTTGCCTGGCAATGCAGTCTCTTGCCTGGCTGCTACGTGCCTGCAACGTCTCGGAGGGCGTACTGGCATTTCGTCAAGACGCCAGAAGGGTCCGTCAAGCCTGGTTGCCTCGCAACCTCATCAAGCGCGTTGTCCTTGTCTGCTTGTCATTTGCCTGCTGCGTCACCGTAGCAACCAGCGTCCTGTGCTGCTGCGCAACACAGCGCAGTGTTCTCTGCTATCAGCCTCTCAGCACAGCGTTGCGCATTCGGTGATGCGCACACCGTCATCACCCCGTCTGTTTATTGAGGCTCACTGTGGATGGAGTTGCGCACTCGGTGATGCGCACACCCTTGCCGGTAACTGTTTTACTGATTGTTTACTGTATGTGTGTATTAACGGTACATCGATATAACAGCCCTGTTACTGTCTTACTGTAATCAGGGCGTAAAGATGCGGATTCGGTGATGTGCACACCCTCTTTCTGGTAACTATGGGAAAAAGAAAGAATTACTTTTTACTACTGCTATGTCACTACAGATATGTTTGCTCTTATAAGAATGCGCACACATGAACTTTAATGTTAGTTCCATGTCATTTGAGGGGTGTACACAATCTGCAATAGCAAGCTACAGCTTTCTGCAACATTTGGAAAGCTTATTATAGGAACATAATTTTCATAGGCATTGTGCATTAGGCAGCAACTCACCCACGCACGGCCGTGGATCGTGTTTTGGCACCACCGCCTGTCTTGCAAACGGCTGGTACTCCTCCATTGCATTGGCAGCAATGGAAAGACACGTTTGATGCCTATCTGGAGGCCATTGATCGGGACACCTTTAATTCCAAGAAAAAAAAAGCCTTGTTAATTTATAATTTAGGTTCTGAAGGAAGGAACATCTTGAAAACGTTACCCTTGGAGCTGGTGAGCACCCACGTGAGCGGTGGTGATGATAGGGATTCACTGGTAGTTGATGACTATGCATCTATCGTCAAAACGTTGGACAAGAGATTCAATCCCAAAAGGAATGTTGTGCTTGAGCGTCACAAATTTTTGCAACGTGCCCAGATCTCTGGTGAATCCAGTGATGACTCATGGCTGCTCTCAGGACTCTAGCAGCCACCCACAACTACAGAGAATTCAGGGATGAAATCATCCGGGATCAATTAATTGAGAGAACATGCAACAGGAAAATTCAAGAAAAACTATTATCTTCTGAAGATCCAGATTTAGAGACTGCTCTCTCATTGGCCAGGAGCATTGAACACTCCCAATTCTGTGTGAAAGAAGTGAATGGAACTGCTTTGTCTGGGGAGGTTAAGTTGATTAATGGGAAACATAATGCTAAACCCATGAGGGCGTCCAACACTAGTTCTGTGCGTAATTCTATGACGCATTCACCCAAAACCAAAACTGAGCAAGGGGAAATCGCATGTTTCCGATGTGGGAGCAAATCTCATCTTGGGAATGCGAAATTTTGTTTTGCCTTAAGTCAAACGTGTTTTAAATGTGGCAAAAAAGGTCATTTTGCTCGTATGTGCAAAGCTGTAGCCGTGAAAACAAAGTTCTGCGCAGATGGTAAAAACCATAGGGGAAGATCATGTTGACTCCGATGATGAAAACCATGAATTGTTGATGCTATCTTCTTCGTCTTCACAAGTTAAAGGTGCAGTTGAGATATCATCTATGGCTGGGGGTCGCACAAGAGAAAATCTCCTGCATGCAAGGTCAGCGTTAATGAGGAGTATATTATCTTCTTAGCTGATTCTGGCTCCCCTTTCACACTCATTAATGCTAAGGATTTTGAGGGGTTGGATGGCGTCCGATTGCATCAGTCCAACATCAGAAGTTTCGCTTATGGCGGCAAGAGAGTGGAGTTCTTGGGAAGTTCATGGCCGATCTAGCTTTTGGTGAGGATTTGACTATCGGAACTGTGTATGTGGTGAAGAATGGTGCAAATGTGCTGGGGTGGGATGAGCAAGGCAAGCATGGTATCATTTTAGATCCTAACCATCCTGACATGGTTGTGCACAGAAGGGCGGTAAATCAATTTTATTGCATGCCTCCACCCACTTCACCCAGTGATAGTGTGGTTTCTCATGTAACAGGTAATGAATGGATCCAGAGTTATCCTGAAGTGTTGAATGGAGATCTTGGCAAATTAAGGGGATTTCATCATCGCATTGTGCTCAAGGAGGGAGCTATAGCTGTAGCGCACAGGGTGCGCAATGTACCTTTAAGTCTGTGGAAAGAACTTAGGTGCGAGTTGGAACGATTGTGTGCCATGGGTGTAATTGAGCCCATTGAGGGTTCTGAATGGTTGGCCCCCATTGTTTTGGCACGCAAAGCCGACAAGTCTCTTAGGATGTGTGTGGACTTGAGGGATCTCAACTCCAACATCTGGGTCGATTGCCAGCCATTACCGAACATCAATGAGATGTTGGCGACTTTAGATGGTGCCAAGTTTTCCACTTTCCTAGACATTTCCTCTACCTACCATCAGATCGAATTAAGTAAAGATTCAAGGCACCTCACGTCATTTGTTACACCTGAGGGGGCGTATCGCTACAAACGAATGCCGTTTGGTCTGGCATCGGCTTCTGCAGTGTTCCAGCGATTGATGAGCAATTTATTTAAGGACACTGTGGGGGTCGTGTTTTTCCAAGACAACATCCTGATTTATGGAAAGACAGAGTTGGAACATGACGACAGGGTCAGGCAAGTGTTAAACATTGTTAAATCTAATGGTTTGACTTTGAGAAGGGATAAATGCAGGTTTCTTCAGGAGGGAGTGGAATACCTTGGTCACCAGATCTCTGACAAGGGTGTGGAACCCAAATTGAAAATTTTAGAGGTTATCCAAAACGCACCCACACCTGTGAACAAAGACCAGCTCGACTCTTTTCTGGGGTTAGTAGAATACTACGCCAAGTTTGTGAGTATTTTTTCGAGCAAAACGGCATGTATGCGAAATTTTTTGAGAAAGAATGTCAAGTATGAGTGGGATGATGATTGTAGCAACAATTGTGAATTGATAAAACAAGAAATTGTTCAAGCTCGTCCCTCAAACTATTTAACATCAATGTCCAGTGCATTATATCCACGGATGCAAGCAATGTGGGTTTAGGCGCTGTTCTTATGCAGAAAAGAGGTGACAATCGTGAGGAAACTATTGGTTTCGCTTCGATAACTTTAAAGGGGGCAGATAGCAATTATTCCACCATCGAGAAGGAGGCTCTAGCTTTGTGGTGGGGCGTCCAGCATTTCAAGAATTTCTTGTGGGGGAATGAATTTATTCTAAGAACTGATCATAAACCCTTAATTGATCTTTTCACTACAAGAGGTGGTGGAAGGGCTACTCCACGCATTGCAAAATGGCAGTACAGACTGCAAGAATTCCATTACCGCGTTGAATGTTTGACAGGTTTGAAAAACCATGTAGCCGACTGTTTGTCCAGGTTACCTCTAATGGGATGTGAGTGTATGGGGCGTCTGATGATTTAGAAATGGTTTGTGCGGTGGGTTCCGTGGAGGATACTGTGGAAGGTGCACTTTCAGAGCAAGTATGGTTGCAAGCTATGTCGAATGATGTTGAGCTCAAAATGGTTGCTGATTTTTTGAACGGGTTTTGTGGCCCAACAATAAGAATTTTCCGTCTGAGTTGATTCCATACAAGAGAGTCAGGAGGGGGTGTCTATGGTTGGTGGAGTTCTAAGGAGAGGTGGTTTGTTGGTGGTTCCGGTAAGCATGCGGAAAAAGATCTTGGCTTTAGCTCATGAGGGGCACTTGGGATTCCGAGCCATGAAACGCAGGGTCAGGGAGGATTTTTGGTGGCCGGGGTTGGATAGGGCTGTCGAACACTATGTTCGTGACTGCTGCATTTGCGTTTTGAGTGACAAGTCTCAAGTAACATATCCCTCCCCTGTTGATCCGGTTGTGGTGAAAAACTCTCCTTGGTGCAAGCTGGCTTTTGATGTTGCAGGTCCTTTTGGGGTCGTTGGGAGCTCACCTAATTATGCGTTGGTTCTCATTGACTACATGTCAAAATGGCCGGAGGTCAGGTTTGTGGATAGCGGTAACTCTTTGTTTATCATTAAAGTTTTTCAAGACGTGTTTCTCAGAGAGTGGTTTCCTGAGGAGCTGGTGTCTGACAATGGTACCCAGGTGGTGTCCAGAGAAATGCAGGACTTCCTCAAGGAAATAGGGGTCAAACACGTTCTCACCTTCCTTTATCATCTTGGCAGCAATGGCCTGGTGGAGCGCTTTAACCGGGTAATTAAGGAACACTTGCAACTGGCTTTAGTCAACGGTTTGCAGTGGAGGGAGGCTATAACTGACATGTTGTGGGTGGTGAGAACTACCCCGCATATTAGCACTGGCATGGCCCCATTCACTCTGCTCAGGGGTAGAATTGCAGGCTCCAAGTTGAATAAGGATTGGATGTCCAGAAAAGGTGTTGATCAAGAGAAATTAATGAATGTGGTGGACGTTAGAGTTGCTGTACAAGCAAAGTACAGTACTAAGACAGATAATGCAAGAACTCTTTCTGTTAGTGTGGGCGATTGGGTATGGGTCAAGAGACCGGGTTTTTTCCACAAAGGGGAGTTACGTTTTTCAGCACCAATGAAAGTGAGAGAGGTGCAGGATCACGTTGTGGTGTTGGAGAATGGCAAAACGTGGAACAAGTGTGCCGTTTCTGTGGTGCCTGAATCCAAGGCTGGTTACGTGAATGGAAAAATGTGTGTTCACTCGAATTGTGCGCCTGGGAAGAGGGTTTCCTCCAGGGTGAGGATTGCTCCTTCCAAGTTTCATGAATATGTCATGCAGTAGACTCTATGCCTTCTCTTCTTCCTGGGTTTTCATGGTTTTTGTGTTTTAACCTCATGAGATGTGCCAATGTTATTTGCTATTTCTGTATGTATATATTGTTCTCATTCTCTGTGTTATTTTCTCCACTTTTGGGGTACAATGGGGCAGAAGGGTTCTTGTGTATTAACCTCATAAGATGTGTCAACGTTATTCGCTATTTCAGTTATATAGTATTTTTACAGTTTCTTTTTGTTTTTTAATTTTGCTGTGTTGGGATCTGGAATGTTGGTGCGAGTGGGAGCTGGTGGGTGTTCCTGCCTGGAACGTGGAATGCGGGGGAATCAGCAGTTGCTGCCAGGAGTTGGAGGACATCGGATGGAATAAAGTTATTGGCAATTTACCTAAGCCTTACTTCTTTTCACATTCCCTTGGTGATAGGAGCTTGTAAACATGCCCCTTTGTTTTGTTGAACCATTCAGATAGGCTCAGTGGTGAAGCGTTCAAGAGTTCTGTTAATGATTATATTCATATTAGGGGAATAATTGGCACTGTGCTATATTTAGATCTCCCTTTTACGTGGTGGGAAAGGTCCCCCCTAGCCTGGTTTAGGGCTGGAACAGTTTATCGTCTATTATGCTTCCCTTTTGGGTCAGGTGCACCCAGTAGTACTCTTCCGGCTTGTCCGTGCGAAGTCGCCTCCCCCCAGTCTTTATTACATTTTAAGTTTTTTGCAAATATTTGTGGCAGTTTTTTGATCTATACCTAAAACCTTTTTTAAAGCATGTAGCGTCTAGGCAGTGCAAAATATCGTTACTTTACATGCAGCTTCCTGATGTGTGTTTTAGTGTGTTCCTTCCTCAAAGCAGCGGGGAAATCATGCAAATCTGTAGAAGGTTAACTCAACTTTAGCACTTTTAATTTGGCATTTTAAAATAAGATATTCCTCCGTCTTACGTTCGTTCTCTCTCAAAAATGTTCCTGCATGGGCTCACTACTAAATTCTGCTTCATGGTCGGCCCAGAGAGGTTTTTGTTAACAGAATTGTTTTGTAGCTGACAGGATATGCCGCTTCATTATATATTGTTGTTATTTCACCTTATGCACTTCTGGAACTACTCAGCAAGACGCTTTTCAATTTTACGCCTTTAGTAATGTTGGAACTGCTTAACAGGAAGTTTTTCCTGTATATTTTGTATGCAATCTATTTTCACTGTAGGAATGCTTTTCTGCAATTTTAAGTACGATGTATTTTTAAGCTTTTCTTTCAAATCGAATAAAGGTTTTCTGAACTGAACTGAACTGTCCATTTCTCTGTCTTCTCAGTCAAATTGGGTTTAAATAAATGTGCACTCTCATGATTTATCTAGATGCCTAGAGAATTAAAACAGTGTGAGTTACATTATAGCCCAATGAAAGCCTCCTGATGCCTTCCAAACTGAAACATGCACTATTTACCATGTTGTAGTTATAACCCAAATGTTATACCAAAGTCATCTGTTTCTTCTAACATGCGTGTGACCATAGTTCTCGGATTTGAGAAGTCCATTAGTAAGTTGTACACATATATTGAGGCCACATGCATTTGTCCTACCTTTGACTTCTTTCCTAAATCAAGGTGCCAGTGGTCCATCACTTATGTGAATATGATAGGTGGCTAGTTACAGCGGTCCTTCATTCTCTCCTCTCATTCAAAGCCCACGGATAAAAATACATATTTCCAATCTTTATTGTACCATTGGGTCACTGTGTACTAACCTGGTTATGTTCGCGCTGAATTCATATCTGTAGAATGATTGAATTAGGAATTCCCAGCTTCTAGGCCAAACACGGCAAACAGATTGAACTCTTTGGTTTCTTCTCTGACCATAGGCATCCTGAGAAGATTAATTCCAGTATTTCTTGCAGGTGTAACCCCTCACTGGTCAAGGTGAACTGTGGGTATTACTGCATGCTGTATTTTCCTGACCAAGATGGAGTTCATCATGTAAGTGCCTTTGTTCAACAGTGATAGGAAACTGTATAACAAAGTCAATATATAATTCTCAGGTTTTGGCTTTTGAAAGACTGGTTCATAATATGGGGAAGCTTGCCAGACTTTAGCGTCTCACCTCTAGGAGTGGTCTGCTAAGTCTACATATCAATCTGAAGGTAAACTGTGGTTCTGACTTGCCAACTGACCATGAAATGACAAGTTAACTCAGTTGCCTCCTCCTGCTTCCACACCCTACGCATGCTCCACCGGATCTTCAGATGGATCCCAACAAACACCAGAAAGAACGTCACGCATGTCCTTGTCACCAGCCAACTTGACTATGGCAACGCTCTCTACACCGGAATTTCCACCCAACTCATCAAAAGACTCCAGACCATAGAGATGCCAGTTCAAGATCCTCACGCACGCATACAAAGCTCTAAATAACCAAGGACCATCCTACATCAACCATCGCACACACATCCCGCTTCCATCGCAGCCGCAGTGGTGACCGATCCTTCTCTTACATCGACACCAACACCTGGAACAATCTGCTCCTCCACCTCCGAACAGCACCCTCCCTGGTGAACTTCAGCAAGAAACTCAGGACCTGGCTCTTCGACTGCGACACAGCACCCCCGGCGCCCAGATACCCTTAGGGGTGGCAGTGCTGCGCTTTATAAATACTGATTGATTGATTCCCGGGTGTTTCTTGGACCACTTGTAATGGTCTTGTGCTCTTGCACTTTCAGGAAGGTTCTGTGCTTTTTTTTATGAGGATGAGTACCTACGTGTGTGTGCGTGCGTGTGTGTGTGTACTTGCGCATGCATGCTATGTATACAACTAAAGCATGGATGTCCTTTTTCAGTTATTTCTGCCAGTTTGACTTTTTCTCTATCCTTCAGGTAATACTTGTTTGTGTATTTCTTGTTAGACATTGTCTTTTATGAGTGTCTCACAACACTTTATCCCATAGTTTCTCTTACTGCACAGGCTTTCGCGTCATCTGGTTGTGATTACCATTCCAGCTATTTGCTTGGGTGCAGGGGGTGCTTGCTCACGGTGAGATTAGATCATTATTTGCTCCCGTTCTACACCATTCATTAAGGCACAATATATGTAGGTGTCACAGGGCCTTTGAATAAGAGTCCAGAGTCATCCTTACTTAACACTTCTCACTAGGCGAATCCTGTCCTACCTCTGACCCACTGTCTGCTTAGCCTGCTCCGGCATCACTCTGGTCAATCCTCGGAGTCAGCATTTAGCATCTCATTTGTCTCCCATACATGAGTTTTCAGTTAATACATTTTCTTTTTTTCAGGTACCTTTCCTACCGCGGTCATTGCCCTTCTCTTCCTCTCAATCTCCTCACCTCTCTGCTGCCATCTGGGAGCCCTGACTTTATGCTTCTACTGACAGTATGGAGTGACTCTCCTTGCACCATCAGTTTGTTCGATGTGGGTGGTAGGATATGGAAATGTTGGCCTTCTTTTTACATTTTCTGATTCTAGTTCACTTCCTGTGCATGTGTGTGTGTAATAACCTGGGCCCAGATTTAGTAAAAAAAAATAAAAATCACACAACGCAGTGCAGCTAATAAAGTTGCTGAGCTGCATTGCGTGAACAAGACAGAGTAGAACAGCGCCATATATTCTAGGGTGTCGTACTGTTCCACTCACTCCCTGCGCTGGGGCACTTATGGCTGCCATGCACCATAGTGAAAGGGTGTCTATGGTGTGGTAGGCATAGTTTTTGTACAGGAAGGAGTCCATCACAAGTTCAAAAACTATGCTTTAAGGCATTTTCTTTGGAGAAAATCCATGTCTACAATTCTTTGTAGATAGGGATATGCATCAAAACCCATGGGTGTATGCATGGGAGTGCCCATGCACAAACCATGGAACACCCCCCCTTGACGCAAACTAACACAAGGCAGAGTACTGTGTAGCTTTGCATTACTGCCATACATCGCAGGGGAGCCACAGGAGCCACAGGGGAGACAGTGGAGCCGTGCGCTCGTCCCCTCCACGCCGCAGTCTTTGCCAGCAAGACTTTGCCCCAACCGACGCTGCTGGGAGGTAGGTGACTACACCTACCAGCAAGCATAGCACCAGACACGCCGCGCTGCATCCGGGTCGCGCCAGGAGGCGCTCAAAGCCAGCTCAGGGCTCCCGCAGCGCGGGACGCGCACACACGGGCAAAGCCCGGGCCAAGGGCAGGCCCATCCGCGCCTGTCAGAGGCCGGAAGAGGCCGGACTGGGCCACGTCCCTTTCATCCATCCTTTGAGTCGCGAGGCATAACCACCTGCAACAGAAAAAGGTATTGTGTTACAAACTATGAATGCACCAGGGACTTTTTGTTGCTAGAAGACACCAGCAGGGCATCACTATTATAAACTTTGTCCCGGGCCTCTGGACTGCGCAAAGACTATTCAAACTAAATATTTGATCTTAGGTACTCTGGTTATTACTACCTCAGGGGTTATTGCAAACGCAGTGTTACACAATCTTACTAGGGGCTAAGGGATGGGCAAAAGGAACGCAATGGAGGGAGCGGGGGCGGGAAATGGCCCTAATGGGGGGGCAGGAAAGGGGAAAAAGGCAAAGAAAGTCCATAAACATGCGTCTAATAACTGCGTGATGGATAGAATAGATACCCTCATTCAGGAATGCGAGGGTATCCTAGAAGCAGAACCAACAATTCCCCGCACCAACATCCAATTGCCCCCCAAAAGCCTTAGTCCACCCCGCCAGGCTACTATTCCTACAATGTTCCGTAAGCCCTCCCGAAAAGGAGCATCAACATACAACAACGACACATCACTAGCTCCTGAAGCAGCACAGGTGTATGATCCTCCCTCTAAGGTTCCTTTCTCCCAACTCACCAATCTCTCTATTAACACTGGTGGAAGTCAACCTGGTCCTTCCATCACTTGCAAGAATAGATTTGCAGTCTTGGCAGATATGCCCGATGTTTCCGGGGTAGAGTTGCAGCAATCACTGCCTACAGCTTCAAGTGAGATTAGTGAAGAGGTAAATCCATCACCTCATGACATATTTCAGCTTGTCAGTTCCCTAAAGTCAGAAATTGGAGCCATGAAAAATATGATTGAAGAGCTTATCACCACAGTCAGACTCCTCTCCCCAAAGGTTACACCACAGAAGCATAAGCAGCCAGCACACTCCTTGTATGAACAACGCCCACAGGCCCTCCGAAACCATCCACCCTCTTATAAAGAAAGAGGCCCAATGGGAAACGGACCTTCTCTGACCGCCTCAACAACACCTAAGCAGGTTCCGTTAACCACTAAGCCGAAATCGGCTGATAATTTTAAAATCAATCATCAGAACCAAGTTCCCTCCCAGGCCCCTAAAAACACTAATAGACCACCTAGTTTTCCATCAGCAAGCAGCACGTATGTAAAAGGACAGAGATGCCCCTCAGTAACTCCCTCCCTCCAGCAGGCGCAAAAAGTCTTCATGGTCAACGTCCCCAAACTGGATCTAGTGGGTGGCTATGAAAATGAAGACTCTTTAATTAATAAATCAATACATTGGATTCGCCATGTTAGAGGTTGTCGCTCAGTCATACGAGAAGATATCATCAGGGCTCGGAGATGCACGTCCCCTGCACAATCTTTGGACTACATCGAGCTTACCCTAGTTAAGACTGAACTGGCTGAAAATCTCCTTACATTAGAATACCGCACATGCCCCCCGGGCTCCTCAGCTTAGGCGATTTCCTACTACATTAGCGTCCAGGTTACATGACACGCACTCATCGAGAGCCCCAAATAGAGGGTCTTCACTAGAAGCCATCGATTGACTACAAAGCGAACCACAATTACTTCAGGAACTGCCCGTTATCTGCTCCATAGCTAAACACAGCACCCAAAACAATCTATCCCCTTGTATTGGCCCAGAATTACTCATAACTAGCTCAGGACCCATTCTTCAAAATCTTCAGCAAATGGAAACTAGAAGGGCTCATGAGGTTAACCCCCCAATAGCATCTGATCCCCCGGTTTCGCACCCGGCTTCGGTCTCTCCCCATCATCATACTTCTAGTAGAGACCTAACTCATGACCCGACTCCTCTACATCATTTAAAGATCATTTCTTGGAACGTTGCCGGGCTTAGCAAGAAATTGGCATTGCGCCATTGGAATGAACTGATAGAGGGCTTCGACATTTGTGTTTTCCAAGAAACTTGGAGTTTGGGTCCCCTATATAAATCGGGCTACAGTTGTTTTTATTCACCAGCCATCACCACAGGGAAAGGGCGCCCTTCGGGAGGGTTGATTGTTTGGGTTAACATCGCTTTGGGTTGCAGAATCGTTGAACAGCAAAGTGGGAGCCCTGACATCATGAGACTTACCATCAAGGGTCCGAAGGGGGGCGAAGTACTTGATTTATTTAATGTTTATGTAAGGGGGATTCCAGGGGGCAAATCTTCACCTATTATTACACTATTGGAACAAGGTTTATCTAGCTGTTTGTCATATTCTAGGATTGTGGTCGCGGGAGACTTTAATTGCACTTTCGAGCCTCTGAGTACAGAAGACATGCTTGGGGTTGAGGAAGATGACAGAAGATGGTCTGTCCCCCACTAAGTCTACCCCCTGTCAAAAGATGGTCGCAGATAGCTATACAACTTAATGCACTTACCCTAGAATTTAACTTAAGGGCAGTAAACGGTAGAACTACATCTGATGCCCAGGGGGCTAACACTTACAATAGATCCACCTGCCCTTCTCGTATTGACTATGTCTTATTAGATGTTAGATTATGGGGGAATGACATTGACATGGTAGTGGGTAATACAACGGACAGTGACCATAACCCTCTCTGCGTGACCATGAAGATTCCATGGGCCCCCTCTTGTCCTCCATCGAGCACTCATACGCTACTATTGACTAAAGAGGTGGTCCCCTCAAATTGCAGACGGTTTCTCAAATGGCCAAAATAAATGGAATTAGGCAAGTACTAAGTAAGAACATTCTAGAGCTACATGAGGCAACGACAAGCTCTGACACGCTTACAAATGTCCCTATAATGTACCTAAACACAATCGATCAGATTAGTGTATATTTTCAAGTGACTAGCAAACACAATAAACCTGGCGTACGACAAAAGAGCAGGCAGACATGGTTCACTAAGAAATGCAGGCTAAAAAGACAGGCACTGGCTACAGCAATCAGAAGCAAGAACTGCCCTACAACCAAAATTGCAAGAAGAGATTACAGAGCGGCTTTGCTTCAAGCAAAGCTGAAATGGGATGAGAATCGTTGGCAGGACCTAAAGGATGCTAGCACAGCAAGGGATACCAATCTCTTCTGGAATCTTGTTAGACGGGCAGGTAAGGGGGATTCAGATCATATTCCCAATCACATCTCGTCCCAAGATTGGTATGACCACTTTGGGAAACTTTATTCTGGACCCGATTACCCAGAAGAGTTGTGTGATTACCCCCTTATTCCCGCCGACGATAGCAACAGCGAACCCTTCACGCTGGCAGAAATAGAAACTGCCATAGGCAAGATAGTCCCAGCCAAAGCTCCAGGGCCAGATGGACTTCCTGGAGACTTGTTCCTGGCAGACCCTCGAAACTGGGCATGTTATATCTTACTTTTAATTAATTCTATCTCTAATGGCTGCCCAGTACCAGAATCATGGAAGAGGGCGGAGGTGGTCCCGATCTATAAGAAGGGAGCCAGAGAGGACCCTGCCAACTACAGGCCAATCAGTTTGATTGACGCAATTCAGAAGGTAGTTGGCAGGGTCCTGCTGCAGATGATCCAATTTTGGGCTGAGGACGAAGATATCCTCTCCCAGTATCAGGCGGGGTTTAGGGCCAACACAGGAACGGTGGACCAGGTCTTTAGGCTCCTCCTGATATACTGGAAAGTTGTTGAGATCGGCAGAGGCAGTCTTTATTTTGCCTTTATAGACTTAAGGACTGCCTTTGATCTAGTCCCCAGGAAGAAGTTGTGGCAAACATTAGGAGACCTGGGTATCCCTCCACCAATCCTCAATTTATTGATCCGTCTCCATGAGGGCAACTATGCACAAGTGAGATGGGGGTCCCAAGGAAACTTGACGGAAAGGATTCCAGTAAACAGGGGAGTACGTCAGGGCTGTGTGATGGCACCCACCCTGTTCTCCTTATACGTGAACGTGGTGGTAAGCTTTCTACAAGAAGATCCAGCTGATGCCCCGGCCCTGGCGGGTGACAAGGTACCTACTCTCCTGTTTGCGGATGACACACTGCTGATCTCCAAGACGCCAGCTGGGCTACAGAAATTGTTGAACAGGTTTCAATATTTCTGTAATTCCCGGGGGTTGGTTATAAATACTTCCAAGACCAAGTTTATGACACTAAACCCCCACAAATCCTTCAAAAATAATCTCACCCTAGATGGGACACACCTGGCGAGAGTCAGCATGTTTGACTATCTCGGTATCCGCTTATCGGAAAAAATGCAATGGAGGTCCCATCTCGATAAAATGCTCCTGAGCCATAAACGTGCGGTCGGGGCACTAAGCAAAGAACATCGCTCTTCACAAAGCAAGCCAATAGCCCCGTTCTCATGGTCTATGATGCAAAGGCAGTTAGCTCGGCACTTTACGGAGCCGAGCTATGGGGATTCGACAACGTCGATGAGATCTGCAGGTCAGAGCACAAGTTCCTGAGGGATTTGGCCATGTTACCCCGGAATATCCCACTAACTCCCTTATGTACGATATGGGCAGACGCTCGTTTAGCGATATCGCCAATCTACACCCGTTGCTCTTTTGGGCCTGCCTTAGGCGGACCACGGAACTCATGGCCTATGCAAAAGGATTTGCAGAAGTCATGAGTCTAGATGTTAACCATGGGGTTAAGTGAATATCTAATGTCAAAAAACTAATGATGACCCTCGGCCATAAGGATTGTTGGGACAATCAAAATCCCCCAAGTAAGGCTGAACTTAAACGTATTTATTGGGACTGGGTTGACGCGAGGGATCTTAACAATCCAAATGTGGGAAGGCTAACTGAAGAATTTTTCCAACATAAACAATGTAGAAGCCTTGAACCATATTTGGACGTAATCCAGATACCAAGAGACAGGGCGCTCTATTGCCAATTCAGATTTGGGTCGCTTCCGGTTCATGTGTTGACTGCCAAATGGCGCCCCCCGAAACAGACAACTGAAGATTCTCCTTGCTGTAGGGCGCCGAAGGAGAGCATTGCCCATCTAATGTTTGCTTGTCCGGCGTATGAAAAGGCAAGGTCTAGATGGCTGACGCCAATCTGCAAACAATTAGGTACTCTCTATCATCGCACTGCATTGCGCATTTTAAAATCTGATGCGAGAACCCTCTTTGTTTGCGGAGTGGCCAAATTCTTGAGTTGCGCCTGGAATAGTCAGGCATAAAGCCTTACGAAGGATGATCTAACTGCACTTTACAAGCCCGATAGGGAATATATTATAGCACAAGACGAACTACTAAATATTGCTTGAATTAATATCTACGCACTGTCACTTATATAATGTACATTGGGATTTACTCTTTTTAAATCATAAATTGTTTTAAATCATGATTTTATCAAAATGGAACGTTTTATTACGATGAAATGATGTGTTATTATGTTCCGATTCATCAAATATTATGTACTTGATATGACTTTTTATGGTACCTTTTAATTGTATATAGTTTAATTTAAAAGTCTTGTTTGATGCTTTTATGATACTTGTTATCGAAATAAAGCAATTTGACTGACTGGCATTACTTTTGGTTGCAATCCAATGCAAATTGCAATTTTTGCTGGATTGTAAATTCCACTGCATCGCTTTATTTCTAGTTTGAGTTAAAAAAAAGTAAGGGAAACCCGATTCTAAGTGTTTCTAAATCTGGGCCCTGGTGTTTTCCCCACAATATTTCAAGATGATTTATGCTTGTAATGCAGTGAAACTACTTAACTTCTTTCTCCACTGAGACTCACATACATCCTCTGTATTTTCCTACAGGTAAGTCAAAGATTGCCTAACACTTTGGGCCGATATTTAACTATATCGATGACAAACTTTTGCCAACGTATGGACTGGGGTACAAATAGCCCCTTCATAGGATCGAGGAAATTGCCCTTTTTTACCTCTTGTGTGTTGTTCTCACCTGCCTGGCTTCTTCCGTTGGGTGACTTATTGGTATGTGTAAATGATGTGGAAGTAGGTGCCAGGCCACCGGTTGAATGAAATCGAAGGAGGTAGCTGGGGAGATGAGCCGGCATGGACCACAGTTGGCTGAAGTGATGCTTCTTTTTCTGGAGGGATTACTGACTTCAGAGCTCCGTTCAGAGCGACTCTCCCTATAGGGAATTGGGTAGTTTCCTAATAGAAGGTGCACCATTTATTCATTTGCTTGTCACAGGTTCTGTTGTACCTGTCTTTCAGAATAAGTTGTGTTCCCCGCAGAGAGCCTTTATCTGTTCCTCTGTAATAGGACAGGCAGAGCAAGCATTGAAACCATCCTGGGAACCTCGAGCCTTATCATGACCATGCTGTCGATTCCTCAGAAGTCTTCTCTGTCACTTTTCTCAATGTCTGTTATTTTGATCTCCTCCTAAATAAAGGCTGGTCAGCCATTGTCTCTCTGTTGGCCACTCTTCTTTCTGCTACTTTTGTTAAAGCCAGTGCTCTTAGCCATGAACGTCTCTTTCAGGCTACACCTCGAAGGGCAGGACTTTTTTCTTCTCCTTTTATATTATAAGAGATGTCAAGCAGCTGAAAACACTGGCCAGGCTTCCCTGCATTTGTCAGAGAAGAGACCAGAGTAAATATAGCCCCTTGCAGACATTAACCCTCCATTCTCAAAGTTGAAGAAAGGGCCTAAGTGCGCTTACTGAGAACAATTCCATGGATAAAATGTGCAATTTATGTTTTATGTAGGAACAACACTATGATGTAAAGTGCAATATCTGATGGTTCATAGGGCATTTGATGTCTCTTTAGGGCCGTATACTAATTTATGTGGCTTTGTTTGTGACAGTTTCATGCTTCTTGGGGGAAGGTTGTGGTTTATGTATGGACAGCCTTATTATCTCATTGCTAATGTTGTAGGTACATTTTGCGACTAGCAGTGCAGTTTTGTAACTTTTGTTGCAAAATGTTGCCATTAACAAGGGACTTTTTGTGCGCTTATTTGTAGATTTCATTTATAGTATGAGAGCAATTTATTGATTATTTAAGAGACGTATTGGCTGATATGGTGGTCATTTCATACTGAAATAAGGGCAATTTAAGCATGAGTGCAACTTTGATTTATGGCGGGTCAGTCGCGTTCTCTTACGAGGGGAAATTTTATGACTAAAGTCGGATTGATTTAATAACTTGTGAGGTCAAAATGAAATTGCTCCAATAATTAGTACTGAATGCTTATCACTGAACCAATTCCTTTGAGATTACACAGTATTTCCTGCTGCCATGAGGACCTTTTCGGGATGATCTGGGGACACATGGCGGGAGAATCCTTTTGCCAGAGAGATAGAGTATTCCAGTGGTTTATTTTGGAGAGAATGCATGGCATAATTGTAATTGGGAAAAGGAAATCTAGAAATGATCCACTTCGAGCATCGCTTTTTAAAACTGATTTCAAGTAGATGCCCTTTTCAAATTCCGCTTGGTAGCTATTTCTTAAAAAAATATATATATTCTTTAGTGTAGAAGTGTCGCATTGTGTACAATTTGTATTCCAAAATGTACGCTTTTTTTGCATAATAATTTCATAATTTTGTTGTTTTTTAAACTTTGTTTTGCAGAATGCAAATTTAATATACTATTTTCTCGGGATTTGATCTTATCAGGTTTTTGTCCTTTTGGAATGAATTTGGTTCACCCATATAATATTTGCACTCCATAGACCACAGAAATGCTTTTTAATTCCAGCCATTTTTGTGGTCTGGCTTGACTGCACAGCTGTCTCCAGACATTTATGTCAGCATCACTAAAGAGGGGCTTTGGCTCCGCCCACGTGTTGGGAGTCAGAAGTACATGTTTTGATTGGACAGAAGTGGTGTGCTTCCAGAAAGAAGTGCTTGCCCTCCACACAGCTGAGATCATTTTGTTTATTTATCCAGCTGCCTTAGATTGAACTTTAAGGGGATCACACATGATATTGGAATGCTATTAATGTATCTTAGATAACTAGTTGATTTATGTTGTTTTACTCTGGGAGCTGCACAGATGGGAGGAGGGCAGTCATTAACCTATATGGATTTTTGTAGGTCTAGCTTGACAGTGCAACTGTCACATGACCTTTAAACCTACCTAACTTTATTCTACAATTCTTTGCTTCCACACAAATACATATCTATACCTATTATATTTACTTGTAAAAAATGCAGCACATTACCATACAACATTCCTTTACAGCCAGGCCAATTGGCATTGCCAATTCTTATTTTGTATATTATTATCTGCAGGACTTTAATTAAAGGGGTATGAACCCGCAGCAAGAGCAAAAGACAGCCCTTTATGTTGTGACCCAAGTAGAATAGAGTCACGTTTTAATGGCCAGGCATTAACAGGGCAGGGCAGACTTGACATTGTTAATTAAGCCTAGGAGTGAAACCTGGCTAGAAAGAAGTGAAAAGAAAAGGTTAGCCTGGCAGGTATTTTGAAAAAATAAAGATATTCACGTTTTTCTGTAAATGACTACCTTCGTTATATAAAATTACACTAATCCTTTATGAACATAATCAAGCTGTCAAAGAGGACTTTGGTTTCTGGTGGCATTCTATAAAGCACTTTTGTTCAGCGGGGGGGAGTAATTCTATATTGTATTATTATAATTATTGCTAAATTGCGCCACAGTGTGTTACTGTAAACAGGAGCTAGTAAAAAGAAATCTGAGTGAATAAAAGCAGCAGAAATACCATATGTTCTAGGCACAAACACATCTGATGAAAGTGTAGGGGCCTCTCAGAAGTATCACTTATGCACCATATTGCTTAGCCAAAAAATTAAAAAACATAGACCTGGATGCACGATTTCAGGGATAACTATAAGCGCAAGTACATTTTTTAGTGGGAATGAATCATTTTGGGATCTAGTTATAGCGTGCTATTGTATTGGAGCTGATACATGTAATTTATCTTAAGATCCACCACTCAATGGCTGGTCTGTCTCTTACTAAACCTGTCTAGTGTACCATGCCCAAAATTCTAGGGGGCATATGTACATGCCCCTTTCGCCACAGGAACATCACTTTTAAAGACGTTCCTGTGGCGATATAGGCTTCACCTTATTTACAAGGCAGCGTGGCTTAACGCTGCCTTGTAATTAAGGCACCCTTTCACACTATACTTAGCGTGAAAGGGGTGGGCAATTGATTTTGTGGTGGGCGTTCTGCTGCAACACCCATTGATTTTGACGCTGCGCCCTATTTACAAGGGTGGCGTAAATAGGAGGCTTAGCCAAAATAAAGAGAAAAAAAAACTGGTCTTAACATGGCAAAACGAGGAGAAATGCTTTAGTTCTCCTCGTTTTTTTCTGTTTCTATGTGTGCTGCATTGGGCAGCACACATAGAAAGAGCAAAACGCCATGCATGATTGTTTATGTGCAGGAAGGTGTCCCTTCCTGCACACGAACAATCATTTTAAAAATGATGAGTTGCAAATTGTATGTGTGCTGCACAAAGCAGCACAGATAGAAGTTACAAATTGCCATTTAAGTTTGTTTGGGCCTCATTTATGAGGTTTTACCGTAGGGCAGCGCCGCAGGCCTTCCTGCGGCGCTGCCCTAGGCAAAAAAAAGGGCACCAGTGCACAATGAGCTGCTGTGCGGCCACGCAGGTACTTTTTCACCATGGTGCAAGGGTGCCTGCGTTGTGGGGAAGGGAAATGTTCCTGCACAAAAACAATCAGAAGAGGCTTTTTTCTCTTTCTACGTGTGTTGCAGAATGCAGCACACATAGAAAAAGGAAAAACGAGGAGAAAGAAAGATATTTCTCCTCATTGTGCCTTCCTTGCACCTCCCCTGGGGAGGCGTAGGTTTTTGGCGCTGCCTCAGATTTACAATTTCTCGTAAATCTGGGGCAGTGTCAAAAAGCCATGGATGTTGCTGGGAACTATAATTCCACTTTAACCTTTGTTTTTTTCTGTAAGTTTCTAGGTCTTTTTTAACATAACTTAAGATGTCTATAACCATGCACAGTGTGGGGTTGGGCGTCCAAACGCAGCCGCACACGATCCACCATGATTCTCCAGGGGGCCATGTTGGGCCTCGCTGTTGATCCGCGGATTCAGGGAATTGCAAAAAAATAATGAATTCTATTTTGACCCTGGAGGTGGGTGAGTTCCTTTGAGGATCCCCACAAAACCCAGGCAGTCAAGGTACTCCTCCCATGCCTCTTATTTAATGTAATTTTTTAGGACTCAGGGGCTGAGTCCCAAATTCAAAGATGGCAGCTGCAAGTTTTCCTGCAAGTCGTGGCCAGCCAATCACAAAATACGGTTGACCTTACGGATCCACGATCCACCGCGGTTACTCCTCGTGGCCAACCAATCACAACGTGGGAGGATCCGCAGATCCTCCACAGTGGACCCATGTCGCTATGTATATATGCATTTTTAACCCTAATTTCTCAAAAACTATTGAACGGATTTACACCAAATCACAAAAAATGCTCTTTCTGGACCAAGATCTAGCTTTCTGTCAACTTTAGTGTAATTCCGTTCAGCGGTTTGGGCTGTAGTCATGTCTAAAATACCTATAGGGAAATTGCATGAGAAAAATGCATTTTAGGACCCCCCTTTTTCTCTGCCCTCACTTGACGAATCACCCCGAAACTTTCCAGACAGCAGCTAAAGTGAGTGGCAAACTAGTTTTGGAAATTTCGTGAAGATTCGTCAAACGATGCCAAAGTTTTAGCAAAACAAAAATAGCTTTTCCTATAGAAACTAGTTCCTAACTATAACTACCTAATAGTGACCACCAGTAGGTAATTATACTACACCTGTGTATACAGCTTCCTGTTTTCATTACACAAAACAAGCACATATTTTGTGTCTTTTTTACAAATTAAGTCCTTGTGTATTTCAAACATTGTCACACATTATCAAATATTGTTTTGCTTCCGTGAGAGATATTAACTACAATTGTGAAGTGATAAACAGATGTAAATATAGGTACCATGTGCAGCATTTTGTTGATCCCATGGGCTATTTCCACGCTCCAAACATACCCTAAATAAAAATAAATAAAATTAATATATTTCAGGAATATTTTTGCGGTGACAGGTAAGCTATAAAGCAGCCCCCCCTCCCACGCTCATTACAAGAAAAGTCAAATTTGTGCTAGGGCTCTAAGTGCTTGAGTTCAGTGCAATTTAAACTCAATAAAATATGTTTAAAACTCAATTAAACTCACTTGGCTCTGGAAGAGGGCATGCGTTTTGACAATTTCCGTTTTGATGTGATGAGAAAAAATGTTTCTCACCTCAGTTTTTGGATTTTAAATTAAGCTATATCCATGTTGGAGACAAACACTATGTAGTAGGAAATACCTTTTTAGATTCTAGTCTCAATTTTTAATAATGAATGTTTTCAATGATAAAGTTAAAACTGACAAGCTTTATTGATCTTTTGTGGCAGGTTCTCTCCAAAAAAGAGTCTGCTCCCTATCATTGTTTCTGTAGCCTGTGCATAGGTGTTAACACACTACAAATTCAAATGAGTCACTGTAACGATTAGAGGTGGACTGGAGAGTGGCGATTTAATGCACTGTAGCTGAGAGTCCACAAACCCCAAATCTCATATGCCACTATTCCCTGTCATAGGCAGGTCAGGTGCTCTGTAAGTTTAGTTATCCCAGCCCTCTGCTTTTGTTAGATTTGATTGAGCCCAAGGTTTTCAGCTTCAGGATTTACTGGGTAAAGTACAAACAAATGCATCTGATAATCAAAAAGGACTTACAAAGAGGTGAGGCAGCTCGTTATACAACAGGAATGAACTGGGGCCTAAAATCCATCATAGACTCATAATACCTTAATACCAAAAAGAGTTGGGGCATTAATTTATAAGCTAGCCACTGCTCTAAGCAATAGTCTTTAACACTGGCAACTTTAAAACTCAAATTAGGCTTTTGCACAAGCCCAGGCAGGGATTCTTAGCAGCCTATAAATAAGCAACTGTACTGTGTCTAGGTAGTACTTAGTACATGTATTTATGAAGGCTCATTACATTCGATTATGCAATGGTTTCTGGAAGAAAACAAGCATACTTCCTTCCTCCATCAAATATTTGCAACACCACACATAATATATCGACTTTACCTTGAAAGACCTTATTTGGCAGAGCCAGAAGCTATGGGGCATATTTATCGCTCTTGCACCACGCAACGTGGTACATGAGCGACACAACTTCAAAATGAGATTTATGAAGCCACGCAAGACCACTTTGCGTGGTCCTGAGTGGCTTCATAAATCTTGAGTTATGCACTGTAGCGCAAATCGATGCATTGCATTCCTCTGCGTTTCCATGGGCGTTGCGTGGGTGTTCCCACATAACATCCATGGATTTTGATGCATTCTCAGATTTACCAGAAGTGGTGGACCTGCGCCAAATACCTATGCCTCCCCAGGTGAGGTGTAACGAGGAGAAATATCTTTATTTCTCCTCGATTTTTCCTCTTTCTATGTGTGCTGCATCCTGTAGCACACATAGAAAGAGGAAAACACTTCAGGGCTGATTACTTTTGTGCAGGAAGGTACTCCTTCCTGCGCAAAAATAATCCTCCTTACAATGCAGGCACCCTTGCACCATGGTGCAAGGGTGCATGTGTTGGCGCTAGGCAGCCAAAAAGGTGCCAGCGAAGGGGAAAAGGCATTCTTGCCCTTTACCTGTCATGCAGTGCAGCAAGTGGCCTTGCTGCGCTGCACTGCTTGACTTGCCCATAAATATGGCTCTATGTTTGGACTCACTTTAAACTTCATTATCCACAAGCGTATTTTGACCCTACTGTTTTCAAGTGTGTTAGGCTTCAATCAGGCTTCTTTTTGGGTCCCTCTCCCTTGCAACCTAAGTCCTCAACACCCGACACACCTCCTTGCAGGGGCCTAATCTAAAGATTGCCCACTTACAGTGTGCACACTTAGACTTTCAAAAAGCCATTGAAAATCATTCACAATTATCAAGTTTAAATTGTTACATGCTGTGAATAGGGCAATTGCCTCTACTCTCTTAGAGGCTGTTAGCCTTACCCCTTCCAAGGCACCATTCTTCTCCTACATAGTCCCTAGTGTCCAGCCTCATCTCTGACCACTTCTAGTACATTAACCCAGTGATGATCCCCCAGAAAAAAGCAAAGAAATCCTGGGGCATAGTCAACCCTAGATTATTGACAACAATGTAAATATGGAGTGACACTAAACTATCAATAGAGCACAGGTAGGACATCAGAACATTCTAATTGTACCACACCTAAGGGTGTCAAAAGAGTGTATGGAGGCACCTCAGTGTGTCTACCATTATATAGTTTATACATTTTAAAGCATATGTTGGAATATCTTGTTGCTTCGGGCACTGGACAGACATCTCCCTCGTCCCCAACAAGGTGCCTTGATTCATCTGTGTCCTACTGGTAGGTGGCAAAGCCTTTTGCTTTAGCCAAATGTATCTCTGGAACACCATCCTTTTCATGGTTGGAATCTGCTTGGGATAGCAGGGCTCCCACAAACTGACTTGGATTATGGATGATAGTCATTTTCAGTCAATGAATGGTCAGAGTACATGAAGGACTGTTCACTTAAAACACGGGGATAACTTGGTATTGAGCATACATAGACATTTTAATGCTTCTTGCAATGGATTTATTTTTTGCAAATAATTTCTGCTGCATGACTTTGGACAGAGAATATCTATTGTAGAGAGTGTCTACAAATAAAACTATTACCTTCTTACGTGAAACAGTGCATCATCACTCTTGGAACTGGGACTTTCTGGTTGGCTGTGGCGCTACCCAAGCCAGGCAGAACCTACCACTCCTGTCAGGGTTAGGTGATTACACCCACTGTATAATCTGCGCTCACCCTTGGGTAGCTTGGCACTGGGCAGTCAGGCTTATCAGAGAGGTAATGTGTAAAGTATTTGCACAGCACTCTCACACAATAAATACACTGAGCATCACAAAAGAGACATCACACGTGGTGCATGTAAATAAAGATTGTATTCAACACTCACATTAATTAACAAAACATGAACATCATGTATTTCTGGCATAAATCACACTTGGAAATATTACTAGCAGTACTAGGCCCAACAGTGTTAAAATGACATCAGTAATATGCACACTTGGAAAAAGTCCTATTTTACCCCAGCAACCTTATGCGGTTCACACTGGCAAATAACACAATTCAAATCCATGCATTTCTAGGGTGTACCCCAGGTCACAACAATATCAGGAATGTGTACACACAGAAAATTATAACACTTTTCAGCAGCACCGTGAGCCAAGGCCGCATGGGTAAAACCAATGTCAAAATGGAGTATTCGTTAGGCAATGAAACAAACAAGTAAAACAACACTGCTGCGTGGTGCAACTAATATTAGGCTGTTCTCATGCAGCACACTATCACACACAGCACCATAACGTGGTGCAAAGGATATTGGCAAGTCCGTATGAAGCACACTCGCATACACACCCCCTCAGCACCGTAACGCAGTGCAAATGATATCTGGCAGGTCAGTTGATAATATGAATGCGGACCCTGTGGCACAATCCCTCCCCCACCTCTCAGATACCCTCTCACTACTCTGCCCACAGGTTAGAGTCAAAACCCCTCACCCCTTATTATATCGGTTTAAGGCCAGAGCCACACTTAGCCAGCGGCCCAGGGGAGAAGGCTGGGGTAACTATCAGGGTAGCCAGGCAACAGTCGACAAATGGGTGGTTGGCTACCAATCGGGAAGTTCACCCACTTTATGAGGACCAGAAACGGGCTAGAGGTAGTCCCAGTTCAATTAAGTGGTCCCTCAATTCTCATTACGGCACCAGCCCAATTCTGCGAAGCATGGGGGAGGGAGGTTATTCAGTCTCTCGACCCGCTTCTGATCACTCTTGAAAGTGTTCCTCAGGCCAGCCACTTACTCTCACCACCCAGGCCTGATCCGGGAGAGACTACCTGGCAACACAAAGTCATTGGGCCGGGTGAGGAGAGGGCAGTTGGTTCGCTGCACTAAGGGCAAGACGGAACACTCGGTGAATGGGGGGGTGCAGCTGTCAGGGAAGTGATACAAAACGTCTGGTGCGCGTTGATCCAGGTTGTACCAGACAATCTGGTCACAATGAACCACGAGCCAGGTTCTCCTTTCCTCCCTGGAAATGAGGCACAACATCTGGCGCGCAAAGATATGAGTTGCAACAGACAATCCGGTCACAATTAACCAAAAGTTGGGTTCGTCAGACCTCCCTGATAACTAGGCACAACGTCTGGTGCGCGATGATCCGAGTCGCACCAGACAATCCGGTTACAGTCAACCCACAGTCGGGTTCGCCGTACCTCCCTGGAATGAGGCACAACATCTGGTGCACAATGATACGCGTCATATCAGACAATCCGGGTACAATCAACACACGGTCGGGTTCGCTGTACCTCCCTGGAATGAGGCAGAACGTCTGGTGCGTGATGATACGAGTTGCACCAGAACATCAGGTCCCACACACACATTTGTAAGTTCAGTAGTACAGCACGAGGGAGAATGAGGCAATACTACGGATGTGCCCTCTCTCCAAGGGTCGCAACCTGTGAATCGAACTCTGCACGCAATGAGCATGCAGTCAGCATGTCGCACAAGAGAGATGCGGCACGGATGATGAAGCGGGCCATGCTGATTCCTGCAACCAGTGAATCCTCTCACCATCAACGAGACGCTTGTGCTTGCTGAGGCCCCATGATGAAGGGGCCACACTCTTTAGATGTGTGCAAGGTTTGGGGGCTCCACACAAGGCAATCCGGTCTCCAGGCACAATACATAGTCCCATGCTCCCACCGCGGCAGTCTCCTCCTTGTGCACAACAGATTCCTTTGGCAGTGTGCACCACGCATACCAGGATTTCTGGTCCCACGTCCCTACAAGTGTATCTCTGCCCTGCTGAAGTATGGCACTAGTGGTTATACTGTAGTGTGCATTTGAAGTAGGAGGAGATTCAGAGGGTTCCTTATTTACCACACATCTTCCCTACATTTCAGTCCTCACTGCCATGAGGCCTTGGAATACAGATCTTAATCTTTAGTGGGGCGTGATCTGGCTTCCCAGGGGCCTAGTGTCAAAACTTCTCCCCCCAATCTATCCAGTCAAGTCCTCAAATGGCAGAGGTCTGTCATTCCAGTTTCATGCCCAATGTTTAAGGCTGCCTCTGGGGAATGCACAGATGTGCTCCCCCAGCCCCTAATGTGGACTGGAGTCAAACTAAAAGGCACACAAAAGAGTTTAGTGCAGAGAAATGCCCACTTTCTAGAAGTGGCATTTCTAAGCTATTAATGACAAATCCACCTTTACCAAAGGCGAGGGGTTGTCATTGTGAATCCAATGATAGTAAACAACATGAGGCTGCTCCAGTGTAAGCCACCACTGCAGCTTAAAGTAATCTTAGCCATTCCCCCATGTTAACCTATAGGGAGAGCAGACCTCATAGGTAGTGAAAACACACATGTGGGTTCTTCACCCCCTGGGTAGGGAACACACAAATGTACCTGCCCTGCCTTTCACCTATCACCTGCTTCACCCTCTCACTCCCAGGGCTCACCCCAGGGGTACTCTAGTGTTAGTGAAAGGCACCCTCAGCATTGGGCAGTGATTAAGAAAGGCCGGCCTGAGCATAAGTGTAAATGCGCGCACACAGGCCTGCAATGGCAGGCTTAAGACATGACTGAAAACACTATGAGGCTACTCCCTGCTGTAAGCTAAAACTGTAGTTTAAAAGTCATTCAGCAATTCCCCCATGTTGACCCATGGGAAGAGCAGACCTCCTAGGCAGGTAAAACCTGTCTGGGAATTATTCACTACCTGGGCAGGGAACACACGTGTACCTGCCCTGCCTTTCCCCTACCACTTGCCCCACCCCTCAGGGCTTACCTTAGGGATGTCCTAGTGGTAGTGAACGGCCCACTCAGCATTGGCTAATGGTTTAGAAATGCCAACTTGAGCATAAGTACAACTGCGCACACACAGGCCTGCAATGGCAGGCTTGAGACATGTTTGAAAGGCGATTCTTGTGGGTGGCACAATCAGTACTGTGGCCCACTAGTAGCCAGTGCAGTACCTGACCTAGGTATGTGGTATACCTCTTTACAGGGTACTCACAGGTACAGCACCTAAACCAATCAGGTAAACACCACTTCCTAGCGTGTGTAGGAAGGGCACGTGTGCTTTCACACTACATTACAGTGGGAAAGTGCCCAGAGTCCTAAGGCCATGAAAAGAGAATCAGCAAAAACCAGGAGGAAAGAAGCACAAAGTTTTAGGGACATCCCCTAAGAAGGGCATGTCCAACAATCACTAAAACGCTAATTTTATACCTCTTGTGTTCCGTTTTTGTGTGCTATTGACGTCATACATCAATTGTAACCACTGCGACAAACAACCACAAATTGAGACCCTTTTTAGGTAGTGATTAACAAGGGGTCTTAGTGACAAACCTGCAAGTCGCAATAATGATACAAACTGGCTGTTGGGGAGTTGTAGATCTCTTTGCTACTGTTTTTGCACATTATTTAAGAACCAGACACCTCGATGCGATTGAATGTGATCTGTAGAAGCAATTATTTTAACATAAAAAAGTTAAAACGAGGCTCAGTTTCTTTGGCCCAAGATTTGAATGAAACTAAGTGAATTGCAATTCATTTCTATTAAATGAAACTACTAAAACGAGGGACAGATTTGAAAATCAAAGAATCCAAAATAATACATTGATTTTTCAGAAAATTAATTTTTGGTTTTCACGTGCAAACATTTAAATTAATTCAGGCATTTAGTAGTTGGAGACGTATGGCCCCATAATGATTTCATCACAATAATTATTTATATGGGCCAAGTGTACGTATAAATGAATAATATGAAGTGTGTGCTGGTATACTTCCCTGAGCAAGGGTTTTCTGCATCTCAGTTTATTGAAAGATTCTGACACAGGATACAGATTGGGACATCACGAAGAAAGCTATGGAAGACGTCACATATGATATACCATCAGTATATATGTTGCATATATTACATGATAAAATATTGCATCCACTATGTAAACTAAACACTACATCACAAGGTGAGCCAAGCTAAGTAGGTGTGGAGTTAAGAACAATACATCTATATCTACCATGATGATGTAGAGGTAGAGAATGTAGTGGATAAAGTATTTTTGTAGGTCAATATTTTCTACTTCTATATATTGCCATACAGTTTCATATGTAAGCCCACTGATTTACATGAGAGCAGAATTCATTCACAAAATTAACATAATTTTTGACTTTCTGAAATGTGATAGATAACCCTGACATAACGTTGTCTTTCCCCTCTGATTTTTTCCCCTAATGTTAGTTTTTTCAGATTGTTAGACCAGTCCACCTAAGATGGTCCATAGCCAGAAACAGCTGGGTCCACATTTGCTTGGCCAGTCCACCAGACCTGGATTGCGATCCACAGTTGTTGAACAAGTCAGACAGTTACAGTCCATTGCCGTAATCTGTATTTATTTAATGGTCCACCAAAATATGGACAGTGGCTGCTTTTTTCATTTGCTGGACTGGTCTTCCTAACACAGCATGTTTGTTGGATACAGCAGCCTGACATAGAGATTGTTGAACGAGTCAGCAGGACAAAGACTGCAGCAGGAAGTGACTTCCATACTTTTGTCACTAAATTTAGAACATTTGTTCTACATTGTGTCAAAAATTATGTTAATTCAAATCTATCCAAATTAACATGACATTTTTAATGTTGCTGTTGTAACAAATACAACTTAGGCACGAGGGAGCAATCTTCAGCTAAATTTAATGTAACCTTACTAAGCATGATATCCCCAGAGCCAGCCAAAAGATCAACTGGCTTGAATGGAAAACCACGCACATAAAACCAAACAATAGAAAATTAAGTACCCAGTATTCCAATACATGTCTTAAAGACACAACATACTGCCCTTCCGCCCTTATAAAATTATAAACTATGCACAAAGCCCAAACTACAATGCAGGGTAAATAAAGAAAACTTAAAACTAGAGTAAAGAAAATTAACTTTGCACATAATCCTACAAATGAAATACAATAAAGAATAATGAAAGGAAATCTATAATTGGAGTATAGGTAAATATCTTTGCACATAATCCCCCAAATACGCAGACAGCCTCCTCTCTCTCCTCGCATGACTCTTTATCATTCCACCTTCGTATCGCACACAATTTTGCCGTCCTCCTTCCCCTTGATCACTATATCCTGTAACTCTCGCGCAACTCTTCAACTCTCCATCAATCATCAATATAAAACTACTATAGCCATCTTCACCACTCCTGCCATGATATCCACCTCCCTTCTGATAGAGTGCTACTCTCCATCTGTTCCACTTGTCACCAATCTCCAACACCACAGAGCACTCATGTACTTACTTCACTCTAAAGGGCCCTCTAAATTTGAAGAGACCTCTCCTCAAACGCCCATCTTTAACCTTAACCCTATCTCCTACCTTGATGACAACTGGCACACTCCCTTGCTTATTTGGGATTCCAACTCACTATTACACTCCATTAGCCAACTCTGTACCAACTTAGTCCTAGATTTCCACCCTCTCATTAATTCAAACGGAGAAACCAGAGTCACACCATATCATTTACAACTCTCCCTACTCTACCAGCACTTTGAATTGACATTTGAGCTGCTCCTTTCATCACATGGTTAGCCCTCTCAAGTATACCATTGGCTTGAGGTTTGTACAAGGTAGTGTGACGATGTTTAATACCACAATTACCAGGACATTTCTTCATTTCCTGTGAAGTAAGTTGCATACCATTGTCTGTAGTCAAAGTAGGGGGAAACCCTTCCTCCCTAAAAATCTGCTCCAAAACAGAGATAGTGTTCTTTGTGGTAATCTCCTTCATGAATTTTACCCCCAACCAATTTGAAAAGACATTTACCAATACCATGGCAAATCTGAACTTCCTATTCACATCAGCCATTGGACCTATAATGTCATACAGACACTGCACCATGATTCGTCAGGATCACAAATATGATCAGCCACAACTTGAAGACTTACCTTGAGCCTCTTCTCGCTCTACTTGCACACACTACAATTCTCTTCCCACTGAGCCGTTTGCACAGCGATTCCAGGCCACCAATATTCCTCCTTAATTCTCCTTTTAGTCATTGATTGCCTCAAGTGTTCTTCATGAGCGATTTGCATCACTCTTCAAAGCAAATTCTCTAGAAGAACATACCTGTCATTTCTCATCAAAACATACTGACCATTCAGAGACAACTTATCCAAGATTTTTATATACGGCCTGGCAGATGGGACAACCACACTTTCTTCCCTCCCCCCTTCCAATAAAATTTTTTCCACCTCCTTCAACACACCATCTTTTCCAACTTCTCGCTCTCATTTTGCCTTGGTAAAGGCACCTCTCCAACCCCACAATGTGTCACATTCTCCAACCAGCCTGCAGCCACTTCATTCTCTCTAGAAACCCCCGCATCACCATCCACAACTTGCCAATCTGCTGGTAAAGGTGACAGACCATCCGCTTGTGCATTGTGCCACCCCAGAATGTCGATATATCGATATTCTTATAAGCAGGCTGCTAATCTTGCTAATCTGGATGAACATTTACCAGCTCCCCCAGGAGTTAGCACTTTGACTAATGGTTTGTGATAGGTACGCACAGTGAAGATCATGCTCTACAAATATGTTCTAAAGTACTCTGTACTCCAAGCTGCTGCAAATGCCTCACGCTCAGTCACAGAATAGTTACGCTGTGTTTTCGTCAGTTAGTGTGAAGCAAAAGCCACTGTTTTCTCAGCATCCCTGAGTACCTGGGATAAAACAGCACCAATCCCCACACCACTGTTATCCAGTGTCAACAGAGACTGTAACATTGAGTCAAATGGTATCAATGCACCAGCTGAGTATACGCTCTTTTTTGAAGCATTGAAAACATTCCTGCTGCTGGGCGGCATTGGGCGGCTGGTGCACGTCTCTGGGATTGCTCGCTTGGTGGTCGGGCGGTCCTCGGCAATCCATTGGCAGAGACTGGCCTTTGGATCACTCACTGCTTCAGATTTGGCTTCTGGCAAAAACATGGCTCCACCAAAGACAGCTTCCAGAGGCACACGGGCAGGGCGCTGCCGGCAAACTCAACAGGAATAACAGGCGCTGTACGTGCTGACGAGGCTGAAGAGGCACTGGTGACTCAGCGAGGGGATTTCACTAAAACTTTATCGAAAGTCGGTAAGCCGCTGTTACGTCTCTTACAGTCAGGGAAGGCGGCGGAGCTGCTCGCTGCAGGTGCTGCCTCCGAACAAATCACTGGCAACAAAATTGCAGATATTATTCTGGAGGCGATCCCAGTGCAACAAAATAACTCTGAGAATGCTTCTGGTAGTTTAAACACTCCTAGGCTCTCGCAAAAGACTATCTCTGATTAGTTGGAGGGGACTGATAATGTCGAAAATGCTGTAATGCATTCAGGCGAATCAACAGAAGTGCATATATTAACATCAGAGTTAACGGGGCCTCTGACAGCGAGTAATGCTATGGAAGGCGGGGTAATCAACATGGTACAAACTGAATCTAATGAACCTGGAAGTGCATCCAGTTTATATAGTAGAGAAAGTTCAGTATCCGACGACTTGCTAGGTCTGGAGCAGAATCAGGGGGGTACTGGCTGTTTTTTTGTCACAACTTCGGCTATAATCCCTGCCTCAACTCCTCCCAGATTGAACTCTGATATGGATAACAATTTGCAATCTACACCTCGGATATTGACTGGAGTTAGCGAGCCGCGAGATGGGGGAACTATACTTGAGCTACAGGATTTCCAACAGGTTTCTGGTAAATCTCTGGAAAGGAGGCCTTCTCCTGCACCCAATGTGTCTGCTAAAAAGAAAAATGCAAAGTCCAAAATAATGAAAGGTGGGAAGAAAACTCATAATGGGCTGGACCACGAGCAACGTACTGCTCCACCACGGGTTAAAGATGCTTCAGCTGATACTCCCCTGCGTCGCTGGGTTCAAGCGAAGTGTGGGGTTAAGACAATAATATCTTGGCTATCAGGTACTAGCCCAACAGATGACGGCGTTGGTAACATGGAGGCGGCAGAAATAAGGGCAGGCAACTCTGAGTTAGGACCTGCGACATCCTCTGGCCAATCACCCATCCTGTACTCTACTGGTCTGCCATTGATATCTGGTTCTTCTCAAGCGCTGCAACAGGGTGCGGGGGAACATCAAACGGGGAAGGCTCAGGATCATGTTGAGCCGTCACTCTCCTTGTTTCTCCAGACTTTAAAGGATCAGAGATTAGAAGCACAGGAGCATTATGCTCAGGCTAGAGCTGACAACTACAGCATTCAGCAGTCATTGAAGGAGGTAACACTAAAGGTCGGGACACTTGCGAATGATGCTTTGGAATTACAGCAGAGGGTTGCAAACACCGAGGAGACTACTTCTCAAACGGCTTGCTCGCTTCAGATGCATGATGCCCATATCACAGCTATTCAGCTTAAGATATAGGACCTGGAGAATCGCCAGCGGCGGCATAACCTAAGGTTGTTCGGAGTTCCGGAAGGGAAGGAGGGGTCGGATCCCAGAGCATTTATAGTCCAGCTCTTACAGAAGGCTTTCCCGGATCTGGGGGATTGGGAATGGGACTGTCAGCTGCAAAGGGCTCATAGACTTCCACATGTACAGCATAAGCAGGGGTCTCGTTATACAAGGCCATTTTTTAATTTTTTTGTGGAAACTTCCTGCTCCGGCAGGCTGTATTTCTGAAGGCTCGCCCTAGCTCCCCGGTGACGGTTGATTCTTTTACTATCTTTGTGCGGTCAGATCTCTGTAAAGTGTCAATGGACTGACGCTGGCAATTCCGTCAATTGATTGATCCGCTAAAAGCTACTGGTGCACAAGTATTTTTACAGGAGCCAGCACGCCTGAAAGTCTTGCGGGGGGGCCAACTGTATTTCTTTTCAACTGTACAGGAAGCAAAAGAAGCTATTGGCAGATGGCAAACTGGGGTGTCGGATAAAGCTTGAGGTCTTTGTTCTTTGGTTGAAGAAGGGGGAGGGGGAGACTGCTTTTTGGCCACTTTTTTTTATATTTTTTATCTTTATTTCCTTTTCTCTTTGCTTTCTTTGGTTTCTTGTAATTGGTAACCTATAAGTGGCTTTTGAGTAATGGGTGTAGGCTCGGCTGGGGAGTCACCGTGGGAGCACTGTCTCCAAGAAGCTGCCAAATCAGCAGCAGCTCATGAAAGGGGATGATTCTTCCTTCACGATACGGGGAGGGGGTTGGGGTCGCTAAGGGGGAAGGGTGGGGGGGTGGACTCTGGAGGGGTAAGAAAAGGTCAACATGAGGGCATATGGGAATTTAAGAAGCAAGCTTGTAAACAGAGATAATGAAAAGGGAATAAGTACAGGAATAAGGATGCATATAGGGCTGGGTAGTAATAAGGCGGAAGGGAATAATTTTTGTAATGGATTGGATTAAGTGTCTTGCTTGGAATGTCGCAGGTCTTAATAGTAGAATTAAGCGGCAACTTGTCTGTGAAGAGCTAAAAATGTATAATCCTCAGATAGTTTTGTTAACAGAGACGCATATTTCATTTAAGGATCGGAGTCTTCTTAAACACTTGGGGTATGAAACTGTAGTGTGTACGTCACAAGGTACTTCAACAAGGGGGGTTGCAATACTAAAGCACGAACGTTTTTCATGTATGATACATAAGACACTGGCTGATCAGGGGGTAGATGGGCAATTGCACAGCTGGAAATAAGGGGAAAGAAATATGTTTTTTGTTCATTGTACGGGCCTAATATTGATGATTCTATGGTTGTTGATCTGCTGAACATGGAAATGCTGAATTGGGAGGGGGAGCGGGTGGTAATGGGAGATTTTGATTGTGTTATGGATTATAGTATAGATACAACTAGACGTGGGGCTACCCATAGAATGCGGAAGACACGGGCAGCAATTTTAGAATTGGGGCGGCTCCAGTCTATTAGAGATGTATGGAGATACTTGTACCCAACTATCCCAGGGTATACGTATTATTCTGCCCCACACAGACTCTATTCTAGAATAGATATGGCATGGGTGTCGGACCAAATAATGCTGTCGTCAGATATGGAAGTATGCCCATGAGTTACTTCTGATCATAATCCTATATTACTATCGTTCAGGTCCATAGCTGAATGTAAGACACTTAGACCCTTTTCTTTTCCTAGATATCTACTTTCAGATGGTGTGTATCTGGCTAATATTAGGAAACAGCTCAAATTATTTTTTAAAGAGAATATAGGGTCAGCCTCTCCGCTTACGGTTTGGGATACTTGGAAGGCAGTTATAAGAGGCATAACCCGGCAATATGTATGGCAACAGAATAAAGTACGTAAAATCGCAAGTAAGGAGGCTATTCAAGCTATAAGTAGAGTGGAAGAACAACATGCAGAGGCAGTCTTGTTGGGTACTAACGATCAAGGACAACTGCTTCTCTCCTTAATAGATCTTAGACTAGCTACAAAGAAGACATTTAGGGAGAGAATCGCGGTAAGATTCAATAAATATCGTCTCACGCAATACGAATATGGCGAGCAAATAGGCAGGATTTTGGCTTATAAGTACGCAGAGGATAGGGCTAAAACTTATATAAGAGCTATAAAAGGGGCAAATGGCATATTCCATTCACAACCACAGGATATTTTAGAACAATTTTCCATCTATTCCCAAGAGTTATATACCCCAACTATCGCACCAAAAGAGGAAGACATACAACTGTATCTTCAGGGTAGACATTTATCAACTGTGAGCGAAGAGACATCAGCTTTATTGGAAAAGGATATCTCGAGGGAAGAAATAGACTTGGCAATATCTACCCTACCATCTGGAAAGGTGGCTGGGGAAGATTCTATACCCATCGAATTTTATAAGCTTTTTAAAGATGTTTTGACCCTGCCGTTCAGTTTGGTCATACAGTGTATTGGTACAAGTGGAAAGATACCAGAGTCATGGAATATGACGCAGATAGTCTTCTTCCTGAAAAAGGATAAACCCCTGACGAGTGCGGCTCGTATCGGCCAATCTCGCTTATCAACGCTGATGCCAAAATTTTCGCAAAAATACTCGCGAATCGTCTTGCCCCAGTTATGCCGGGGCTATTATCTCCTCATCAACATGGCTTTATTCAAGGTAGGGACACTACAGCCCACGTTAATATGGCAGTTGGGGCTTTTGATATGGCTGGAAAGATGTCAACTCCTCTTGGTATGGTACTTTTAAACGCCGAAAAGGCTTTCGATAGGGTGGGGTGGGATTTCCTGTGGGCTATACTCGCAATGTTTGGTGTTAAGGGACAATATAAACAATGGATACAAGCTCTATATAATAAACCCCAAGCTAAACTCGTATATTTAGGTCTACAGTCATTAACTTTTTCGATCCTCTGCGGTACTAGGCAGGGCTGCCCTCTCTCGCCTTTGCTATTTGCTTTATATATTGAGCCATTTATTTGTGCTTTGCAGTTTAACTCTCAAATTATGCCATTAGTATCAGGTGTAACATTGCTCAAGGTTATCGCCTACGCGGATGATATCGCGGTTTTTACAACGGAACCAGCTGGGCGATAAAGGTAATTGAGGATGAAGCAGCCAAGTTTGGCTTTATTTCAGGGTATAAATTAAACGTCAAAAAAACACAAATACTTCTTAATTTTAAACCGGAAAAATCAATTCATGGGGTTTGCTCTGTAGCTACCTACTTAGTGGTTAAGCTATCTGCACAGATAGATAGGATATTTTCTTTAAACTATGAATCTTTATTGAAAGATACAGCTAAATCATTAAAGAACTGGCATAAATTGCCTATAGGTATCATAGGGCGATCCAATATTATTAAAATGAAGATACCACCCAAATTTTTGTATTTATTCCGATCCATTCCTTTGCGGGTTCCCAATTTTTTTTTTAAAGAGATTAGAGGGTGTTTTAAGCAGCTTTACCTGGGGCTATAGAAAAGCCCGGCGAGCAATAGATTTGCTAAAGCTTCCATATAAGCAGGGAGGACTTGATTTTCCTGATTTTAAAATGTATTTTTGGTCAGCTTTCGCTGGGCGCTACCGCAGCCTCCTAAACCCTGCATATACGATCTTTTTTCATCAATTCATGTTGGGGGAGGATAGTAGCATGTATCTATACAGAATCAACGACCCAAATTACTTCAAAAGAGTCAAGTTTAAGACTATACGAGATAGTATATATATATGGCGTGCTATATCTTCTAGATGTAATATATCATTTTATTATGATAAACTTCTCCTATGGGGCAGTCCGCTATTTCCGGAGGTGTTCCAAGATGCCGTTAGTAAATGAGTTCCTAAAGAAGTAGACTCGTATGGTCAAAGGATCCACGATGTTTACAAGGAAGCCGAGTTGAGATTAGAGCAGAGATTTGTAAAAGAAGTAAACATTGTAATGACAATATATACATTTTATACACAGCCACAGAGACAAGGATAATCCATTGATGAATTCATAGCAAGATTGTGGGAAGTATCATTAAAGGCAACATGACAGATGAATTAATCAGAGACCAGTTAATCGTCCAGTGAAGGAGTAGGAAAATCCGAGAGAGATTGTGGGCAGCTAAAAATCTTACTCTGAAGGACGCTGTGGGCATTGCAAAGGTGGTGTAGGAATCAGAATTTTGTATGAGGGAAATTGGTAAAAGAGGTGAAGGGGTAGAGAGGTAGAAACCAAAGGAGAGGTAATGGCAGTGGAGGATGTGAAAAATCAAGATAATATTGTAGGGGCTGTGTCTAAAGTTAAAAGTGCTGTCAAATCTTAACAAATGTAGGAATCAAACAATTTTGTAAGGTATGTTATAGGTGTGGGAGTAATGTCCATTCTGGAGAATCCAAGTAATGTTTAAAAAAGGTGTGTAGGTAATGTGGCAAGAAGTGTAATTTTGCATAGACGTGTAAAGAATTTACCAAATATAAGGTGGCAGTGACAGAGGAGATCCAAAATGGTAACATTAGTGACCAGGTGTTGAGCCTGGGTTCAGACGATGGGAAGGAAAAGAGGAAAACAGGCCCAAGGCATTGTTTACAGGGTTGAAACATACAATTGATGGTTAACACAGGATCAATGTACACTATTATACCCAAAGAAAAGTTTGCAAGTGAATGGCCAGATATTAAGGATCTACTGCCCAAAGACTTTTGCCCCGGAGTTTATCAGGGGGAGAAGATTATTATTCTAGAAAATTTTAATGCACCAATGAAATTCATGTCTAGAGAGATTGAGGGGAAGGTCTATGTGGCGGAAAGTAGCCCACCGATTTTGGGATGGATGCATCAATATGATCTACCTACTATCGTCAAGAGCGCCCAAATTGTTTATCATTGTGGATGAATTGAGGGTTGACTATATATTACAAGAAGCTATAGGCATTTTCAGAAAAGAGCTTGGAGTATTGAGAGGGTATATACATAAAATTGTTTTGGACCAGGAGCAATACCAATAAAGCATAAATTGAGGAAAATTCCCATCGTTGTTAGGCATGAGGTAAAATAAATGTTGAATGAGATGGTAGCAGAGGGAATTATCAGACCTATTGAAGTTTCTGATTGGGACTCACCAGTCATATTCACTCAGAAAGCTGATGGCAGTTTGAGATTTTGTGTAGATCTCAAAAGTGTGAATCAGAACACTGTCATTGATGTATTTCCTCTACCAAATATAAATGAATTGATCTTATTGCTAAAGGGTGGTAAGTTTAAAAACAAATTTGATTTGAAAAGTGTTTACCACCAAATAAAAATACATGAAGGATCTAAGAACATAACAGCATTTATCAGCATTGAGGGCACTTTCCGATTACATGAATGCTGTTTGGTTTGACATCTGTGGCAAGTGTGTTCCAGCGCATGATATGGGTTTGTGCAATGTTATCTGTTTTCAAGACGATATCCTTGTATTTGGGGCAACCATGGAGGAGCATAACCAGATGCTCAAACAAGCGTTGGATGGGTTGTTGAAAGCTGGTCTAATGTTGCGCAGGGAAAACATTGTGTTTTTTGGTTGAGGAGGTGGAATATCTCTGACATACTATTTCAGGTGATGGGGGTGGAACCCAAGAGGAACCTTCTCAATGCCATTAAGCTTTCTCTGCAACTGACAGAAAAAGACTGACTGAGATCTTTAATGGGTTAATAGAATATTATTCAAGTTTGTGGTCAATTTTGCTGCCAAGACTGAGAGGTTGGGAATTTTATTGAGGAAAGGATGTATGTTTAAATGAGGAGATGAGCAGCAGGAATGTTTTCTTTTTTTTTTTTTACTTTTTTATTTGTCAACAAGAGGGCAACAAACTCAACACATTATTACATAAAGAAAAACAGAAAGCATGACTCGAGAATTAAAAGCAGACTGACATACATCATTAAGCAGCAAGCGATTGCCACAACATAACAGCTATCGAAATCCGACCCAGTTGTATTCACATAGACATGTTTCTGAAATAGAAGCCCCCCTATTGCATTTAAATTTGTTAGAGAACGGATACCCCTTGCTTTTGCCAGTGCTTGTTCTATTTCGTACGTTTCCCTGACCAGCATCCACCAATCACTTATAGAGGGAGGTTTTGGGGCAATCCATACCCGGGCAATTGCCAGTCTAGCGGCAACCAATAGTATCGAAGATAACCGGGTGAGTCTATGATTCGTATTCTTAAAACCAATCATAATTTCCATAACCGTAACAGGTGAGTCTATCCCCAGTCTCTGAGAGAATACTTGACCCACCTGCTGCCAAAATATCTCTAATTCCGGACATGTTGCAAACATATGCGTTATACTAGCCGCATACAAATCACATCTAGGACATTTCGTCCGATTGTTAACTAAACCGAGCGGAGCCCATTTAGCAATTTTTCCTGACGTGTAGTACAACAAACATATAGTTCGGAATTCCTGTAACCGCAAATTAATAGAATGAACTGAGTCATCAATAATACTTAATGCTTGTTCAATAGCAAAAGGCGTGACCCCTGTCCCCAAAGCCTTACTCCAGCGCTCCGCCAATCTTTCACAATCACTTTGTCTGTAATTATTGAAGCATTTATACATATGGCTTATCAAAGATTTTGTCTTCTCCCTATGCAAGCAATCCCAGATCTCAGAGCTAGATGTTTTTGTCAGGGTTAAATGTCTCAAAAAATAATCCCTAATCTGGAGATATTTGAAAAACATATGATCAGGTAGCTTATACTGCAGCTGCAAATTCCTAAAGGATACAAGACCATTATGATCAAAAAGATCCCCAAGACAAATAATCCCATAGCTAGCCCAGCATTTACTAACGGCATCTTGGAACACCTCCGGGAAAAGCGGATTGCCCCATAGGGGAAGTTTATCATAATAAAATGATATATTACATCTAGAAGATATAGCACGCCATATATATATACTATCTCGTATAGTCTTAAACTTGACTCTTTTGAAGTAATTCGGGTCGTTGATTCTGTATAGATACATGCTACTATCCTCCCCCAACATGAATTGATGAAAAAAGATCGTATATGCAGGGTTTAGGAGGCTGCGGAAGCGCCCAGCGAAAGCTGACCAAAAATACATTTTAAAATCAGGAAAATCAAGTCCTCCCTGCTTCATCCTCAATGACCTTTATCGCCCTAGCTGGTTCCGTTGTAAAAACTGCGATATCATCCGCGTAGGCGATAACCTTGAGCGAAGTTACACTTGATACTAATGGCGTAATTTGAGAGTTAAACTGCAAAGCACAAATAAATGGCTCAATATATAAAGCAAATAGCAAAGGCGAGAGAGGGCAGCCCTGCCTAGTACAGCAGAGGATCGAAAAAGTTAATGACTGTAGACCTAAATATACAAGTTTAGCTTGGGGTTTATTATATAGAGCTTGTATCCATTGTTTATATTGTCCCTTAACACCAAACATTGCAAGTATAGCCCACAGGAAATCCCACCCCACCCTATCGAAAGCCTTTTCGGCGTCTAAAAGTACCATACCAAGAGGAGCTGACATCTTTCCAGCCATATCGAAAGCCCCAACCGCCATATTAACGTGGGCTGTAGTGTCCCTACCTTGAATAAAGCCATGTTGATGAGGAGATACTAGCCCCGGCATAACTGGGGCAAGACGTTTCGCGAGTATTTTTGCAAACATTTTGGTGTTGGCGTTGATAAGCGAGATTGGCCGATATGAGCCGCACTCATCATGGGGTTTATCCTTTTTCAGGAAGAAGACTATCTGTGTCTTATTCCATGACTCTGGTATCTTTCCACTTGTACCAATACACTGTATGACCAAACTGAATGGCAGGGTCAAAACATCTTTAAATAGCTTATAAAATTCAATGGGTATAGAATCTTCCCCAGCCGCCTTTCCAGATGGTAGGGTAGATATTGCCAAGTCTATTTCTTCCCTCGAGATATCCTTTTCCAATAAAGCTGATGTCTCTTCGCTCACAGTTGATAAATGTCTTCCCTGAAGATACAGTTGTATGTCTTCCTCTTTTGGTGCGATAGTTGGGGTATATAACTCTTGGTAATAGATGGAAAATTGTTCTTAAATCTCCTGTGGTTGTGAATGGAATATAGCAATAATCAATAGGAGCTAACTATATGAATAAGAGAACTCTTATGGTGTATGTCAGAGAAAACAATTCTGTTTTATATGAAGGCCCTCACCCACCAACCTAGTTGGTGGCATGCTTCATCATCGGGCCCCACCCGACGGCACCGAGTGTGCCTCGGGTGTGCTGCAACGTCTGCTTACAGCGGAGCGGATTGTGTGAGGTGAGTATGGTATGTTATGTTATGTTATGTTAGTAGGAACTTCTAAAGCGCACGGTCACCAGAAGGTTTCATGGCGCTAATTTTAAACAGTGTTGCGGCGCAATAGACTATGCGTAGGCTTGCTCAAACAACCAGGTCTTAAGCACCTTTCTAAACCCATAGCAGATTGTCACACGACCTGATTGCCAGAGGTAAAAAGTTCCAGAATTTAGGGGCAAGGTAAGAGAACCTACGCCCACCCTGATGTTTAAGTTTAATGGCAGGAGTAGTCAGTAAATGAGAATGGGCTGACCGTAGGTTGCGAAGTGGGGCATACTTCACAATCATACCGCTGACGAATTTGGGGCTCCTGCAATGCAATGCCTTAAAAATTAAGCACCCTGTCTTAAAAGCTGCACGTTGGGCAACAGGTAGCCAGTGGAGTTTGGATAGCCAGGGTCTGGCGGATTGCCATTTAGGTTGTTTATAAATTAGTCTCGCAGCCTGATTCTGTACCAATTGTAGGCGTTTAAGTAGAAACAGAGGCAGGCCAAGGTAGATGGAATTTGAAAAATCAAGGCGCGAGAGAACCAGAGCTATCACCACCTGAGTCAGCAAGTAGGCAATCCTCCTGATTTTACGTAATTAGAGAAAGCAGGTGGAGACCACTGCCCCCACTTGTCCTCTAAGCGAGAGGTCTGCATTTATAGTGACCCCCAAGCTTTTCACAGAAGGAGAGGGAGTAGGGGGGTTTCCTAATTCTGTCGGCCAATAGTGAGGGCCCCAAGAGATCTCACTCTTCCCAGGCAACACTAGTTCCGTCTTGCCCGGGTTGAGTTTAAGATGGTTGAGGTCCATCCAACGCTGAATATGAAGCATGGTAGTTTGGAATTCGAGGACAGAGTCAGGAGAATCCAAGGTAAAGACAAGCTGAAGATCGTCAGCATAATTGAAAGTAGTTATCTTTCTGTTTTTCAATGAGTGGATCAGGGGCATGAGATAAAGATTAAATAAGTGAGGGGATAGGGACGAACCCTGTGGCACCCCGCATGTAGTAGCGAGCTTAGATCGAGTAAATGGATCAAGTCGCACTGCTTGAGCTCTGCCTTCAAGGAAGGACTTTATCCAATTGTATGCGGGGCCCTGTATATCGGCCTGCTCGACACGAGTATGCAGTGATAGGTGTCGTGAATGTGAAAATAAAAAACTGTCCAATGGGTCCCAGGGTCCACAGGGGAGTTTTATTCATGGGCTCATGGCAGTATTTAAAAACAAGGCTACGGATGTAGTCTGGGGTAATTATCGCCCCCTACATCCAGTGGGGTCAACTAGTTTCAGCCAGGCCTTATGGTAAAACTGGCTTTCATCAGGACCGTATGTGTGTAGTGAATTAAAAGGAGTCTACAGAGTATGTACAGGCTCCTATGTGATGCACACGCTAAGGTGCGAGAAATGTAAGAGGATGGTTTCCTCTATAGTCGTACATGTGAAATAAGGACGAACAAACATGGGAAAAACATAGAAAACAAACATACATCAAGAGTAAGAAATACAATAAGGCACTGTAATATTCAATGTGACTTAATATCGTCGTGCCTTAAATCAGAATAATGCGGTATGTGTCGGCATGTGATGCTCAGTTGTCGTTTTGTAATTATGCGTTACCGTGCTATCACTTCGGAAAAGTCAATATCAGTAAATAGTGACATTAGTGCACGTGAACACGGAAAACAGAAAGGCTTACTCTTATAGTCTAAGAGGCTAAACTCCATGAGTCCCTGGAGGGGGTCCGGCTTACAGTCACACTCTGGTGATGGTTAAGAAGGGAAATGGTTAAGGAGGGATGTGACCCCCTAGTGGTCACACGTATATGCACCACAGATTAGCAGCGGTATCCCCCATTTCCCTACTTACTTCGTCACAGCTCAGAACCCGCAACTCCACCTACTTGGTCATAACAGGAACTCCGTCGATGTTCGTAATGGTTTTGGCGGGGTTTAAATACCTGTCAGGTGCCGCAGCTGCAGTCGATTTCCTCTCCAGCGCGATTAGCGTCTGTCAGGTGCCGCAGCTGCAGTCGATTGCCTCTCCAGCGCGACTAGCGTCTGGGGAAAGAGTAAAGACAGACAACAGACTGCACGTGTGTGTAGTGTCATCAGTAGCTTCACTATAGAATGTGATAATTGTTCCAATCGGCAGTTTATTGAAGAGCAAAATGTTATGTGTTTAGAGCAACTGCTGCTAATAAATGAACACGTGGCTGGTTGGTCTAAGTGGGCTCACTATAGAAAGGGAAAACAGACTAATTAGGTGTAAGAGACTGGGGCATCAACTGTTGAGCATTGCGTGTAATCTCACGCTGACTAGATGTAACACCTCTAAGGGTACGTGGTCATGTTGCCCACGAGTTATTGCGACAAGGTGCATTAATAGAGGTCGTTTCAGGTCATATCTTTTGGTTGAGCAAGAGTGTTTATATCCATATAAAGGGCCATATCAGTGGCCCTAAGTTCTTTGTTTAATAAAGGGTTTGGACTTGTTTCGTTTCAGTTATTAAGACTGTTCCAGGGAATATTGTCATTTAATCCTTGGGTATGGGTCAAAAGGCGATATATCCAACGCTGTTCTTTAGAGAGGAGGAATTTGTCGTTATTGGTGTTATGGTATGGTATATGTTCTATTATTGTCCATGATATGTCATTGGGGGTGTGCCCTTTTTCCAGGTAGTGATCCATCAGTTTGCTGTTTGATTTTTTGCACCTAATGGTGCTACGGTGCTCCACAATTCTTGTCCTTACTTTCCTTGTAGTCATGCCGATATAGCGGAGTTTGCATGGGCATTCAATTAGTTTGTAGAGTTGCAATTTGTGTGTTTCAGTTGGTGCCACTTTTTACCCGGTTCCAGATCGAGTGTTTTGCTGGGTTGCGTTAGATGACATACACTACAGTTACCACATGGGTAGTGACCGATCACATTAGGTAAACCCCACGTATTCAGAACAGTGTTGCTAGTGGTGTTCAATTTCTTAGGGCGGGTGGATACCAAACGGTCTTTTAGGCTAATGGCCTTCTTATATGCAAATAGAGGTAGATCCCATTCCCTGGCTCCTGTGTTGAGAATCCTCCAGTTTTTCCGTATTATTTTAGCAACCTTGTTAGATACTTCGTTGTACGTAGTGACACAAGTAAGTGGTGTCGATGTGTCATTTCGTGCTTGATCTTCAAGGAGTGCTTCCCTGTTCTGATTACGGGCACGTTTCTTCGTAGTTTCAATGATTTTTTTGGGGTAGCCTCGTTCCTGTAGTTTTTGTGTGAGGTCTGTTGATTGTCTGTGGAAATCTGCAGTAGAGCTACAGTTTCGTCGTATACGGAGGAACTGTCCAAATGGTAGGTTCTCCCTGAGCGGGCGTGGGTGAAAACTTTCAAATTGTAACAATGAGTTTCTTGCTGTCGGTTTATAATAAGTGGAGGTCTTGAGAGTTCCAGCCTCTGCTTCAATGGTGAGATCCAAGAAGGTTATACTTTGGGCATTGGCCGTGCTAGTGAACCGTAAGTAGGGGTCACATTCATTGAGCCAGGCAAGAAAAGTGGTCAGTGACTCCATAGTGCCGGTCCATGTCATCAGGATATCGTCGATATATCGGCGCCAGAAGCAAATGTTGTTAATATAAGGATTCGTGGTTGGTAGAATATGAGTCTTTTTGAAGTGGTAAACATATAGTCCGGCCACACTGGGGGCAAAAACACTGCCCATTGAGGTACCATTTGTCTGGAGATACAATTCTCCCTCAAATTCAAAATAGTTCTCTTTAAGAGCCAGCGTGGCACATTGAAGGATGAATCCTCTGGGGGTAGTATATTCCCAGGTCGTCTCCATCATCATATTGTGGAGGACTTTCAGGGTGGCATCTTGAGGAAGGCTGGTATATAGACTTTCAATGTCCAGCCCTACCAGAAGTTGTGTTGTAGGGTCAAAGTTCTTGTCTTTAATAAGGGACAACAAGTGTTTAGTGTCTCTGATGTAAGTAGAGGCTTTCTGGGTTAGTGGGTTCAAGAAAAAGTCGCAATACCTCGAAAGAGGTTCCAGAAGGGAGTTGATACCGGAGACGATTGGTCGTCCAGGTGGCGGTCTAGTCTCTTTATGAATCTTTGGTACTGTGTAAAAGTAGGGAATTTTTGTGTTTTTAGTGCAGAGATAATCTGCCTCCTGTTTGGAGATATCTTGATGACTTTCTGCTGTTTCTACCATTAAGGCAATGGTTGTCTGTAGAGTACTAGTTGGATCATCTTCAAGGCGTCTGTAGTTACGTCCATCACTGAGTAGTCTACGACATTCAGAGTTGTAATCCTGTTTGTTCTGGATAACCACTCCACCCCCTTTATCCGCAGGCTTGATAATTATGTTGGTGTTTTCTTGTAGTCTGCGTACTGCCTCCCTCTCTTTTCTTGAAAGGTTGTTAAAGGTGTTTGGTTGATTCAGATTTTCAACCTCATTGTAAACTGCCTGTTCAAAGGCACTAATTTCTACCGGGACGCCTGATGGTGGGGGAATGAACGTCGATTTTAATCTTAGACCTGTTTCATTTTTGTTGATTGTGGGGTCCGGTAATGGAGTTTTCTCAAAGAAGGCTTTGAGTTTGAGTTTGCGGAAGAAGTCTGCTAACTCTAAATGGAGATTAAATTTGTCCAGTCTCGTGGTTGGGACAAAAGAGAGTCCTTTATTAAGGACATCTTCCTCAGCAGAGGTGAGGTGAATAGATGATAAGTTAAAGACCAGGGATGCTGGTTTAGGTTGTACGTGCGGTGTTGTTAACGGGACATTTGCTTCTGGCGCCGATATATCGACGATATCCTGATGATATGGACCGGCACTATGGAGTCACTGACCACTTTTCTTGCCTGGCTCAATGAATGTGACCCCTACTTACGGTTCACTAGCACGGCCAATGCCCAAAGTATAACCTTCTTGGATCTCACCATTGAAGCAGAGGCTGGAACTCTCAAGACCTCCACTTATTATAAACCGACAGCAAGAAACTCATTGTTACAATTTGAAAGTTTTCACCCACGCCCGCTCAGGAGAACCTACCATTTGGACAGTTCCTCCGTATACGACGAAACTGTAGCTCTACTGCAGATTTCCACAGACAATCAACAGACCTCGCACAAAAACTACAGGAACGAGGCTACCCCAAAAAAATCATTGAAACTACGAAGAAACGTGCCCGTAATCAGAACAGGGAAGCACTCCTTGAAGATCAAGCACGAAATGACACATCGACACCACTTACTTGTGTCACTACGTACAACGAAGTATCTAACAAGGTTGCTAAAATAATACGGAAAAACTGGAGGATTCTCAACACAGGAGCCAGAGAATGGGATCTACCTCTATTTGCATATAAGAAGGCCAGTAGCCTAAAAGACCGTTTGGTATCCACCCGCCCTAAGAAATTGAACACCACTGGCAACACTGTTCTGAATGCGTGGGGTTTACCTAACGTGATCGGTCACTACCCATGTGGTAACTGTAGTGTATGTCATCTAACGCAACCCAGCAAAACACTCGATCTGGAACCGGGTAAAAAGTGGCACCAACTGAAACACACAAATTGCAACTCTACAAACGCAATATATCTAATTGAATGCCCATGCAAACTCTGCTATATCGGCATGACTACAAGGAAAGTAAGGACAAGAATTGTGGAGCACCGTAGCACCATTCGGTGCAAAAAATCAAACAGCAAACTGATGGATCACTACCTGGAAAAAGGGCACACCCCCAATGACATATCATGGACAATAATAGAACATATACCATACCATAACACCAATAACGACAAATTCCTCCTCTCTAAAGAACAGCGTTGGATATATCGCCTTTTGACCCATACCCAAGGATTAAATGACAATATTCCCTGGAACAGTCTTAATAACTGAAACGAAACAAGTCCAAACCCTTTATTAAACAAAGAACTTAGAGCCACTGATATGGCCCTTTATATGGATATAAACACTCTTGCTCAACCAAAAGATATGACCTGAAACGACCTCTATTAATGCACCTTGTCTCAATAACTCGTGGGCAACATGACCACGTACCCTTAGAGGTGTTACTTCTAGTCAGCGTGAGATTACACGCAATGCTCAACAGTTGATGCCCCAGTCTCTTACACCTAATTAGTCTGTTTTCCCTTTCTATACTGAGCCCACTTAGACCAACCAGCCACGTGTTAATTTATTAGCAGCAGTTGCTCTAAACACATAACATTTTGCTCTTCAATAAACTGCCGATTGGAACAATTATCACATTCTATAGTGAAGCTACTGATGACACTACACACACGTGCAGTCTGTTGTCTGTCTTTACTCTTTCCCCAGACGCTAGTCGCGCTGGAGAGGCAATCGACTGCAGCTGCGGCACCTGACAGACGCTAGTCGCGCTGGAGAGGAAATCGACTGCAGCTGCGGCACCTGACAGGTATTTAAACCCCGCCAAAACCATTACGAACATCGACGGAGTTCCTGTTATGACCAAGTAGGTGGAGTTGCGGGTTCTGAGCTGTGACAAAGTAATTAGGGAAATGGGGGATACCGCTGCTAATCTGTGGGGCGTATACGTGTGACCACTAGGGGGTCACATCCCTCCTTAACCATTTCCCTTCTTAGCCATCACCAGAGTGTGACTGTAAGCCGGACCCCCTCCAGGGACTCATGGAGTCAGCCTCTTAGACTATAGGAGTAAGGCTTTCTGTTTTCCGTGTTCACGTGCACTAATGTCACTATTTACTGATATTGACTTTTCCGAAGTGATAGCACGGTAACGCATAATTACAAAACGACAACTGAGCATCACATGCCGACACATACCGCATTATTCTGATTTAAGGCACGACAATATTAAGTCACATTGAATATTACAGTACCTTATCGTATTTCTTACTCTTGATGTATGTTTGTTTTCTATGTTTTTCCCATGTTTGTTCGTCCTTATTTCACAGGTACGACTATAGAGGAAACCATCCTCTTACATTTCTCACACCTTAGCGTGTGCGTCACATAGGAGCCTGTACATACTCTGTAGACTCCTTTTAATTCACTACACACATACGGTCCTGATGAATGCCAGTTTTACCATAAGGCCTGGCTGAAACTAGTTGACCCCACTGGATGTAGGGGGCGATAATTACCCCCAGACTACATCCGTAGCCTTGTTTTTAAATACTGCCATGAGCCCATGAATAAAACTCCCCTGTGGACCCTGGGACCCATTAGACAGTTTTTTATTTTCACATTCACGACACCTATCACTGCAGACTCACCTCACACAATCCGCTCCGCTGTAAGCAGACGTTGCAGCACACCCGAGGCACACTCGGTGCCGTCGGGTGGGGCCCGATGATGAAGCATGCCACCAACTAGGTTGGTGGGTGAGGACCTTCATATAAAACAGAATTGTTTTCTCTGACATACACCATAAGAGTTCTCTTATTCATATAGTTAGCTCCTATTGATTATTGCTACAATTCCTTGGGGAAGTGAACTAGTCTATATCTTATTCCTCTCTCTCTCTTTGATATTTATTTGTGAATGGAATATGCCATTTGCCCCTTTTATAGCTCTTATATAAGTTTTAGCCGGTTCACTGACAGAATATCGAACAAAAAATATCGTGTGGACAGAATATCGTGTCCAAAATATCGAGGACAAGAATATCGAGTAGGTAAGTGCAAATAGATAGATATAAATTTACTATTCTTAACTCCAGATTTACGTACCTTGAAGATATATATATCGTCAAAGTACATATATGTGGAGTTATATATAGTAAAACTTTACTTACCCATAAGCAATGACCTTCACGATATTCTTGTCCTCGATATTTTTGACACGATATTGTGTCCGACGATATTTGTGCTTTCGATATTTTGTCCACCCACTGTTTTAGCCCTATCCTCTGCGACCTTATAAGCCAAAATCCTGCCTATTTGCTCGCCATATTCGTATTGCGTAAGACGATATTTATTGAATCTTACCGCGATTCTCTCCCTAAATGTCTTCTTTGTAGCTAGTCTAAGATCTATTAAGGAGAGAAGCAGTTGTCCTTGATCGTTAGTACCCAACAAGACTGCCTCTGAATGTTGTTCTTCCACTCTACGTATAGCTTGAATAGCCTCCTTACTTGCGATTTTACGTACTTTATTCTGTTGCCATACATATTGTTGGGTTATGCCTCTTACAACTGCCTTCCAAGTATCCCAAACCGTAAGCGGAGAGGCTGACCCGATATTCTCTTTAAAAAATAATTCGAGCTGTTTCCTAATATTAGCCAGATACACACCATCTGAAAGTAGATATCTAGGAAAAGAAAAGGGTCTAAGTGTCTTACATTCAGCTATGGACCTGAACGATAGTAATATAGGATTATGATGAGAAGTAACTCGTGGGCATACTTCCATATCTGACAACAGCATTATTTGGTCCAACACCAATGCCATATCTATTCTAGAATAGAGTCTGTGTGGGGCAGAATAATACGTATACCCTGGGATAGTTGGGTACAAGTATCTCCATACATCTCTAATAGACTGGAGCCGCCCCAATTCTAAAATTGCTGCCCGTGTCTTCCACATTCTATGGGTAGCCCCACGTCTAGTTGTATCTATACTATAATCCATAACACAATTAAAATCTCCCATTACCACCCGCTCCCCCTCCCAATTCAGCATTTCCATGTTCAGCAGATCAACAACTGTAGAATCATCAATATAAGGCCCGTACAATGAACAAAAACATATTTCTTTCCCCTTATTTCCAGCTGTGCAATTGCCCATCTACCCCTCTGATCAGCCAGTGTCTTATGTATCATACATGAAAAACGTTTGTGCTTTAGTATTGCAACCCCCCTCGTTGAAGTACCTTGTGACGTACACACTACAGTTTCATACCCCAAGTGTTTAAGAAGACTCCGATCCTTAAATGAAAGATGCGTCTCTGTTAACAAAACTATCTGGGGATTATACATTTTTAGCTCTTCACAGACAAGTTGCCGCTTAATTCTACTATTAAGACCTGCGACATTCCAAGCAAGACACTTATCCAATCCATTACAAAAATTATTCCCTTCCGCCTTATTACTACCCAGCCCTATATACATCCTTATTCCTGTACTTATTCCCTTTTCATTATCTCTGTTTACAAGCTTGCTTCTTAATTTCCTATATGCCCTCATGTTGACCTTTTCTTGCCCCTCCAGAGTCCACCGCCCCCGCCCTTCGCCCTTAGCGACCCCACCCCCCTCCCCGTATCGTGAAGGAGGAATCATCCCCTTTTATGAGCTGCTGCTGATTTGGCAGCTTCTTGGAGACAGTGCTCCCATGGTGACTCCCCAGCCGAGCCCACACCCATTACTCGAAAACCATTTATAGGTTACCAATTACAAGAAAGCAAAGAGAAAAGGAAATAAAGATAAAAAATATTTAAAAAAGCGGTCAAAAAGCAGTCTCCCCTCTCCCCCTTCTTCAACCAAAGAACAAAGACCTCAAGCTTTATCCGACTCCCCAGTTTGCCATCTGCCAATAGCTTCTTTTGCTTCCTGTTCGGTTGAAAAGAAATACAGTTGGCCCCCCGCAAGACTTTCAGGCGTGCTGGCTCCTGTAAAAATACTTGTGCACCAGTAGCTTTTAGCGCATCAATCAATTGACGTAATTGCCAGCGTCTGTCCATTGACACTTTACAGAGATCTGACTGCACAAAGATAGTAAAAGAATCAACCGTCACCGGGGAGCTAGGGCGAGCCTTCAGAAATACAGCCTGCCGGAGCAGGAAGTTTCCAAAAAAATCAAAAATGGCCTTGTATAACGAGACCCCTGCTTATGCTGTACAAGTGGAAGTCTATGAGCCCTTTGCAGCTGACAGTCCCAGTCTCAATCCCCCAGATTCGGGAAAGCCTTCTGTAAGAGCTGGACTATAAATGCTCTGGGATCTGACCCCTCCTTCCCCTCTGGAACTCCGAACAACTTTAGGTTATGCCGCAGCTGGCGATTCTCCAGGTCCTCTATCTTAAGCTGAATAGCTGTGATATGGGCATCATGCATCTGAAGCGAGCAAGCCGTTTGAGAAGTAGTCTCATTGGTGTTTGCAACCCTCTGCTGTAATTCCAAAACATAATTCGCAAGTGTCCCGACCTTTAGTGTTACCTCCTTCAATGACTGCTGAATGCTGTAGTTGTCAGCTCTAGCCTGAGCATAATGCTCCTGTGCTTCTAATCTCTGATCCTTTAAAGTCTGTAGAATCAAGGAAAGTGACGGCTCAACATGATCCTGAGCCTTCCCCGTTTGATGTTCCCCCGCACCCTGTTGCAGCGCTTGAGAAGAACCAGATATCAATGGCAGACCAGTAGAGTACAGGATGGGTGATTGGCCAGAGGATGTCGCAGGTCCTAACTCAGAGTTGCCTGCCCTTATTTCTGCCGCCTCCATGTTACCAACGCCGTCATCTGTTGGGCTAGTACCTGATAGTCAAGATATTATTGTCTTAACCCCACACTTCGCTTGAACCCAGCGACGCAGGGGAGTATCAGCTGAAGCATCTTTAACCTGTGGTGGAGCAGTACGTTGCTAGTGGTCCAGCCCATTATGAGTTTTCTTCCCACCTTTCATTATTTTGGACTTTGCATTTTTCTTTTTAGCAGAAACATTGGGTGCAGGAGAAGGCCTCCTTTCCAGAGATTTACCAGAAACCTGTTGGAAATCCTGTAGCTCAAGTATAGTTCCCCCATCTCGCTGCTCGGTAACTCCAGTCAATATCCGAGGTGCAGATTGCAAATTGTTATCCATATCAGAGTTCAATCTGGGAGGAGTTGAGGCAGGGATTATAGCCGGAGTTGTGACAAAAAAACAGCCAGTACCCCCCTGATTCTGCTCCAGACCTAGCAAGTCGTCGGATACTGAACTTTCTCTACTATATAAACTGGATGCACTTCCAGGTTCATTAGATTCAGTTTGTACCATGTTGATTACCCTGCCTTCCATAGGGTTACTCGCTGTCAGGGGCCCCGTTAACTCTGATGTTAATATATGCACTTCTGTTGATTCGCCTGAATGCATTACAGCATTTTCGGCATTATCTGTCCCCTCCAACTGATCAGAGATAGTCTTTTGCGTGAGCCTAGGAGTGTTTAAACTACCAGGAGCATTCTCAGAGTTATTTTGTTGCACTGGGATCGCCTCCAGAATAATATCTGCAATTTTGTTGCCAGTGATTTGTTCGGAGGCAGCACCTGCAGCGAGCAGCTCCGCCGCCTTCCCTGACTGTAAGAGACGTAACAGTGGCCTGCCGACTTTAGATAAAGTCTTAGTGGAATCCCCTCGCTGAGTCACCAGTGCCTCTTCAGCCTCGTCAGCACGTACAGCGCCTGTTATTCCTGTTGAGTTCGCCGGCAGCCGCCCTGCCCGTGTGCCTCTGGACGCTGTCTTTGGTGGAGCCATGTTTTTGCCAGAAGCCAAATCTGAAGCAGTGAGTGATCCAAAGGCCAGTCTCTGCCAATGGATTGCCGAGGACCGCCCGACCACCAAGCGAGCAATCCGAGAGACGTGCACCAGCCGCCCAATGCCGCCCAGCAGCAGGAATGTTTTCAAAGCTTCAAAAAAGAGCGTATATTCAGCTGGTGCATTGATACCATTTGACTCAATGTTACAGTCTGTGTTGACACTGGATACCAGTGGTGTGGGGATTGGTGCAGTTTTATCCCAGGTACTCAGAGATGCTGAGAAAACAGTAGCTTTTGCTTCACACTAACTGACGAAAACACACCGTAACTATTCTGTGACTGAGCGTGAGGCATTTGCAGCAGCTTGGAGTACAGAGTACTTTAGAACATATTTGTAGAGCATGAACTTCACTGTGCATACCTATCACAAACCATTAATCAAAGTGCTAACTCCTGGGGGAGCTGGTAAATGTTCATCGAGATTAGCAAGATTAGCAGCCTGCTTACAAGAATATCGATATATCGACATTCTGGGGTGGCACAATGCACAAGTGGATGGTCTGTCATCTTTACCAGCAGATTGGCAAGTTGTGGATGGCGATGCAGGAGTTTCTAGAGAGAATGAAGTGGCTGCAGGCTGGTTGGAGAATGTGACACATTGTGGGGTTGGAGAGGTGCCTTTACCAAGGCAAAACGAGAGCGAGAAGTTGGAAAAAGATGGTGTGTTGAAGGAGGTGAAAAAAATTATATTGGAAGGGGGGAGGGAAGAAAGTGTGGTTGTCCCATCTGCCAGGCCGTATATAAAAATCTTGGATGAGTTGTCTCTGAATGGTCCGTATGTTTTGATGAGAAATAACAGGTATGTTCTTCTAGAGAATTTGCGGAGAAGAGTGATGCAAATCGCTCATGAAGAACACTTGAGGCAATCAATGACTAAAAGAAGAATTAAGGAGGAATCTTGGTGGCCTGGAATCGCTTTGCAAACGGCTCAGTGGGAAGAGAATTGTAGTGTGTGCAAGTAGAGCGAGAAGAGGCTTAAGGTAAGTCTTCAAGTTGTAGCTGATCATATTTGTGATCCTGGCGAATCATGGTGCAGTGTCTGTATGGACATAATAGGTCCAATGGCTGATGTGAATAGGAAGTTCAGATTTGCCATGGTATTGGTAGATGTCTTTTCAAATTGGTTGGTGGTAAAATTCATGAAGGAGATTACCACAAAGAACACTATCTCTGTTTTGGAGCAGATTTTTAGGGAGGAAGGGTTTCCCCTACTTTGACTACAGACAATGGTATGCAACTTACTTCACAGGAAATAAACAAATGTCTTGGTAATTGTGGTATTAAACATCGTCACACTACCTTGTACAAACCTCAAGCCAATGGTATACTTGAGAGGGCTAACCATGTGATGAAAGGAGCAGCTCAAATGTCAATTCAAAGTGCTGGTAGAGTAGTGAGAGTTGTAAATGATTTGGTGTGGCCACATCATACTAAGGTGAATGGTGTGACTCTGGTTTCTCCGTTTGAATTAATGAGAGGGTGGAAATCTAGGACTAAGTTTGTACAGAGTTGGCTAATGGAGTGTAATAGTGAGTTGGAATCCCAAATAAGCAAGGGAGTGTGCCACTTGTCATCAAGTTAGGAGATAGGGTTAAGGTTAAAGATGGGCGTTTGAGGAGAGGTCTCTTCAAATTTAGAGGGCCCTTTAGAGTGAAGTAAGTACATGAGTGCTCTGTGGTGTTGGAGATTGGTGACAAGTGGAACAGATGGAGAGTAGCACTCTATCAGAAGGGAGGTGGATATCATGGCAGGAGTGGTGAAGATTGCTATAGTAGTTTTATATTGATGATTGATGGAGAGTTGAAGAGTTGTGCGAGAGTTACAGGATATAGTGATCAGGGGAAAGGAGGACGGCAAAATTGTGTGCGATACGAAGGTGGTATGATAAAGAGTCATGCGAGGAGAGAGAGGAGGCTGTCTGCGTATTTGGGGGATTATGTGCAAAGATATTTACCTATACTCCAATTATAGATTTCCTTTCATTATTCTTTATTGTATTTCATTTGTAGGATTATGTGCAAAGTTAATTTCCTTTACTCTAGTTTTAAGTTTTCTTTATTTACCCTGCATTGTAGTTTGGGCTTTGTGCATAGTTTTGTATTTTTATATGGGCGGGAGGGCAGTATGTTGTGTCTTTAAGACATGTATTGGAATACTGGGTACTTAATTTTCTATTGTTTGGTTTTATGTGCGTGGTGTTCCATTCAAGCCAGTTGATCTTTTGGCTGGCTCAGGGGATATCATGCTTAGTAAGGTTACATTAAATTTAGCTGAATATTGCTCCCTCGTGCCTAAGTTGTATTTGTTACAACAGCAACATTAAAAATGTAATGTTATTTTGGATAGATTTGAATTAACATAATTTTTGACACAATGTAGAACAAATGTTCTAACTTTAGTGACAAAAGTATGGAAGTCATTTCCTGCTGCAGTCTTTGTCTTGCTGACTCGTTCAACAATCTCTATGTCAGGCTGCTATATCCAACAAACATGCTGTGTTAGGAAGACCAGTCCAGCAAATGAAAAAAGCAGCCACTGTCCATATTTTGGTGGACCATTAAATAAATACAGATTACGGCCATGGACTGTAACTGTCTGACTTGTTCAACAACTGTGGATCGCAATCCAGGTCTGGTGGACTGGCCAACCAAATGTGGACCCAGCTGTATCTGGCTGTGGACCATGTTAGGTGGACTGGTCTAACAATCTGAAAAAACTAACATTAGGGGAAAAAATCAGAGGGGAAACACAACGTTATGTGAAGGGTTTTCTATCACATTTCAGAAAGTCAGAAATTATGTTAAGTTTGTGAATGAATTCTGCTCTCATGTAAATCAGTGGCCTTACATATGAAACTGTATGGCAATATATAGAAGTAGAAAATATTGACCTACAAAAATACTTTATCCACTACGTTCTCTACCTCTACATCATCATGGTAGATATAGATGTATTGTTCTTAACTCCACACCTACTTAGCTTGGCTCACCTTGTGATGTAGTGTTTAGTTTACATAGTGGATGCAATATTTTATCATGTAATATATGCAACATATATACTGATGGTATATCATATGTGACGTCTTCCATAGCTTTCTTCGTGATGTCCCAATCTGTATCCTGTTTCAGAATCTTTCAATAAACTGAGATGCAGAAAACCCTTGCTCAGGGAAGTATACCAGCACACACTTCATATTATTCATTTATACGAACACTTGTCCCATATAAATAATTATTGTGATGAAATCATTATGGGGCCATACGTCTCCAACTACGAAATGCCTGAATTAATTTAAATGTTTGCACGTGAAAACCAAAAATTTATTTTCTGAAAAATCAATGTATTATTTTGGATTCTTTGATTTTCAAATCTGTCCCTCGTTTTAGTAGTTTCATTTAATAGAAATGAATTGCAATTCACTTAGTTTCATTCAAATCTTAGGGCCAAAGAAACTGAGCCTCGTTTTAACTTTTTTATGTTAAAATAATTGCTTCTACAGATCACATTCAATCGCATCGAGGTGTCTGGTTCTTAAATAATGTGTAAAAACAGTAGCAAAGGGATCTACAACTCCCCTAACAGCTAGTTTGTATCATTATTGCGACTTGCAGGTTTGTCACTAAGACCCCTTGTTAATCACTACCTAAAAAGGGTCTCAATTTGTGGTTGTTTGTCGCAGTGGTTACAATTGATGTATGACGTCAATAGCACACAAAAACGGAACACAAGCAGTACAAAATGAGCGTTTTAGTGATTGTTGGACATGCCCTTCTTAGGGGATGTCCCTAAAACTTTGTGCTTCTTTTCTCCTGGTTTTTGCTGATTCTCTTTTCGTGGCCTTAGGACTCTGGGCACTTTCCCACTGTAATGTAGTGTGAAAGCACCCGTGCCCTTCCTACACACGCTAGGAAGTCGTGTTTACCTGATTGGTTTAGGTGCTGTACCTGTGAGTACCCTGTAAAGAGGTATACCACATACCCAGGTCAGGTACTGCACTGGCTACTAGTGGGCCGCAGTACTGATTGTGCCACCCACAAGAATAGCCTTTCAAACGTGTCTCAAGCCTGCCATTGCAGGCCTGTGTGTGCGCAGTTGCACTTATACTCAAGTTGGCATTTCTAAACATTTAGCCAATGCTGAGTGGGCCGTTCACTACCACTAGGACATTCCTAAGGTAAGCCCTGAGGGGTGGGGCAAGTGGTAGGGGAAAGGCAGGGCAGGTACACGTGTGTTCCCCGCCCAGGTAGTTAATAATTCCCAGGTGGGTTTTACCTACCTAGGAGTTCTGCTCTTCCCATGGGTCAACATGGGGGAATTGCTGAATGACTTTTAAACTACAGTTTTAGCTTACAGCAGGGAGTAGCCTCATCGTGTTTTCAGTCATGTCTTAAGCCTGCCATTGCAGGCCTGTGTGCGCGCATTTACACTTATGCTCAGGCCGGCCTTTCTTAATTATTGCCCAATGCTGAGGGTGCCTTTCACTAACACTAGAGTACCCCTAGGGTGAGCCCTGGAAGTGAAAGGGTGAAGCAGGTGATAGGTGAAAGGCAGGGCAGGTACATATGTGTGTTCCCTACCCCGGGGGTGAAGAACCCACATGTGTGTTTTCACTACCTATGAGGTCTGCTCTCCCTATAGGTTAACATGGGGGAATGGCTAAGATTACTTTAAGCTGCAGTGGTGGCTTACAGTGGAGCAGCCTCATGTTGTTTACTATCATTGGATTCACAATGACAACCCGTCTCCTGTGGTAAAGGTGGATTTGTCATTAATAGCTTAGAAATGCCACTTCTAGAAAGTGGGCCTTTCTCTGCACTAAACTCTTTTGTGTGCCTTTTAGTTTGACTCCAGTCCACACTAGGGGCTGGGGGAGCACATCTGTGCATTCCCCAGAGGCAGCCTTAAACATTGGGCATGAAACTAGAACGACAGACCTCTGCCATTTGAGGACTTGACTGGATAGATTGGGGGGAGAAGTTTTGACACTAGGCCCCTGGGAAGCCAGATCACGCCCCACTAAAGATTAAGATCTGCATTCCAAGGCCTCATGGCAGTGAGGACTGAAATGTAGGGAAGATGTGTGGTAAATAAGGAACCCTCTGAATCTCCTCCTACTTCAAATGCACACTACAGTATAACCACTAGTGCCATACTTCAGCAGGGCAGAGATACACTTGTAGGGACGTGGGACCAGAAATCCTGGTATGCGTGGTGCACACTGCCAAAGGAATCTGTTGTGCACAAGGAGGAGACTGCCATTGGAAGGGACCGTGCACCCTGACTGAACAGTGGCTGGCCTGGGCTGACTACTTGCTGCTGTGTGGCGTCCTGAAGTGTGCTATCTAAGGGTTTGTTGGCTTGCCCCCTGTTCTTTGTGGAGGTCTCAGGGACACCAAAGATCTCCTGTGAGGGACCTACACCATCTACGTGTTTCACCTGGAGAGTGGTGCCCTCTCAAGTGCCTACTTCATCTGTTGAATCTTGACTGCAGCGCGGTGGGAGCATGGGACTATGTATTGTGCCTGGAGACCGGATTGCCTTGTGTGGATCCCCCAAACCTTGCACACATCTAAAGAGTGTGGCCCTTTCATCATGGGGCCTCAGCAAGCACAAGCGTCTTGTTGATGGTGAGAGGATTCACTGGTTGCAGGAATCAGCATGGCCCGCTTCATCATCCGTGCCGCATCTCTCTTGTGCGACATGCTGACTGCATGCTCATTGCATGCAGAGTTCGATTCACAGGTTGCGACCCTTGGAGAGAGGGCACATCTGTAGTATTGCCTCATTCTCCCTCGTGCTGTACTACTGAAGTTACAACTGTGTGTGTGGGACTTGATGTTCTGGTGTGACTCGTATCATCAAGCACCAGACGTTCTGCCTCATTCCAGGGAGGTACAGCGAACCCGACCGTGTGTTGATTGTACCCGGATTGTCTGATGTGACGCGTATCATTGTGCACCAGATGTTGTGCCTCATTCCAGGGAGGTACGACGAACCCGACTGTGGGTTGACTGTAACCGGATTGTCTGGTGCGACTCGGATCATCGCGCACCAGACGTTGTGCCTAGTTTTCAGGGAGGTATGACGAACCCAACTTTTGGTTCATTGTGACCGGATTGTCTGTTGCGGTTCATATCTTTGCGCACCAGACGTTGTGCCTCATTTCCAGGGAGGAAAGGAGAACCTGGCTCGTGGTTCATTGTGACCAGATTGTCTGGTACAACTTGGATCAACGCGCACCAGACGTTTTGTATCACTTCCCTGACAGCTGCACCCCCATTCACCGAGTGTTCCGTCTTGCCCTTAGTGCAGCGAATCAACTGCCCTCTCCTTACCCGGCCCAACGACTTTGTGTTGCCAGGTAGTCTCTCCCGGATCAGGCCTGGGTGGTGAGAGTAAGTGACTGGGCTGAGGAACACTTCCAAGAGTGATCGGAAGCGGGTCGAGAGATTGAATAACCTCCCTCCCCCATGCTTCGCAGAATTGGGCTGGTGCCGTAATGAGAATTGAGGGACCACTTAATTGAACTGGGACTGCCTCTAGCCCGTTTCTGCTCCTCATAAAGTGGGTGAACTTCCCGATTGGTAGCCAACCCCCCATTTGTCGACTGTTGCCTGGTTACCCTGATAGGTACTCCAGCCTTCTCCCCGGGGCCCCTGGCTAAGTGTGACTCTGGCCTTAAACCGATATAGTAAGGGGTGAGGGGTTTTGACTCTAACCTGTGGGCAGAGTAGTGAGGGGGTATCTGAGAGGTGGGGGAGGGATTGTGCCACAGGGTCCGCATTCATATTATCAACTGACCTGCCAGATATCATTTGCACTGCGTTACGGTGCTGAGGGCGTGTGTATGCGAGTGTGCTTCATAGGGACTTGCCAATATCCTTTGCACCATGTTATGGTGCTGTGTGTGAGAGTGTGCTGCATGAGAACAGCCTAATATTAGTTGCACCATGCAGCGGTGTTGTTTTACTTGTTTGTTTCATTGCCTAACGAATACTCCATTTTGACATTGGTTTTACCCATGTGGCCTTGGCTCACGGTGCTGCTGAAAAGTGTTATAATTTTCTGTGTGTACACATTCCTGATATTGTTGTGACCTGGGGTACACCCTAGAAATGCATGGATTTGAATTGTGTTATTTGCCAGTGTGAACCGCATAAGGTTCCTGGGGTAAAATAGGACTTTTTCCAAGTGTGCATATTACTGATGTCATTTTAACACTGTTGGGCCTAGTACTGCTAGTAATATTTCCAAGTGTGATTTATGCCAGAAATACATGATGTTCATGTTGTGTTAATTAATGTGAGTGTTGAATACAATCTTTATTTAAATGCCCCACGTGTGATGTCTCTTTTGTGATGCTCAGTGTATTTATTGTGTGAGAGTGCTGTGCAAATACTTTACACAGTACCTCTGTGATAAGCCTGGCTGCCCAGTGCCAAGCTACCCAAGGGTGAGCGCAGATTATACAGTGAGTGTAATCACCTAACCCTGACAGGAGTGGTAGGTTCTGCCTGGCTTGGGTAGCGCCACAGCCAACCAGAAAGTCCCAGTTCCAAGAGTGATGATGCACTGTTTCACGTAAGAAGGTAATAGTTTTATTTGTAGACACTCTCTACAATAGATATTCTCTGTCCAAAGTCATGCAGCAGAAATTACTTGCAAAAAATAAATCCATTGCAAGAAGCATTAAAATGTCTATGTATGCTCAATACCAAGTTATCCCCGTGTTTTAAGTGAACAGCCCTTCATGTACTCTGACCATTCATTGACTGAAAATGACTATCATCCATAATCCAAGTCAGTTTGTGGGAGCCCTGCTATCCCAAGCAGATTCCAACCATGAAAAGGATGGTGTTCCAGAGATACATTTGGCTAAAGCAAAAGTCTTTGCCACCTGCCAGTAGGACACAGATGAATCAAGGCACCTTGTTGGGGACGAGGGAGATGTCTGTCCAGTGCCCGAAGCAACAAGATATTCCAACATATGCTTTAAAATGTATAAACTATATAATGGTAGACACAGTGAGGTGCCTCCATACACTCTTTTGACACCCTTAGGAGTGGTACAATTAGAATGTTCTGATGTCCTACCTGTGCTCTATTGATAGTTTAGTGTCACTCCATATTTACATTGTTGTCAATAATCTAGGGTTGTCTATGCCCCAGGATTTCTTTGCTTTTTTCTGCGTGATCATCACTGGGTTAATGTACTAGAAGTGGTCAGAGATGAGGTTGGGCACTAGGGGCTATGTAGGAGAAGAATGGTGCCTGGGAAGGGGTAAGGCTAACAGCCTCTAAGAGAGTAGAGGTGTGGTCTCTTTTTCCATGAGGCAATTGCCCTATTCACAGCATGTAACAATTTAAACTTGATAATTGTGAATGATTTTCAATGGCTTTTTGAAAGTCTAAGTGTGCACACTGTAAGTGGGCAATCTTTAGATTAGGCCCCTGCAAGGAGGTGTGTCGGGTGTTGAGGACTTAGGTTGCAAGGGAGAGGGACCCAAAAAGGAGCCTGATTGAAGCCTAACACACTTGAAAACAGTAGGGTCAAAATACGCTTGTGGATAATGAAGTTTAAAGTGAGTTAGGAAGAAATTTGAACATGTGTTGTCTTTCACATTCTAGTGCATTTAAAAGAATAGTGTTTTTCCTGTCAGGTCTGAACCCTTGACCACCCAGAGCTAATAGATAGTTGTCAAACATTTCCATCAAATCTTCTCATTGGCTAGGCGGGGACCCCTGAGGCGAAAGGAAAGGTGGGGGGGCTGCCACAGATGAAGATTCCATGGTGCAATAGATATTTTACTGAAAGAAAACACAAGCCCACAGCACAAGGAAAACATCAACAGAAATATGTAAAAGTCCTTTTTTTAAATGATGAGATGGTGTCAAGGGTACTTCCTCTAATGATGCACCAGGAAGTGAGAGTATTTTCCTCTAATGATGCACCAGGAAGTGAGAGGGGCAGAACCTCCATGTGTGCCACACGCTGTCAGTGAGTTAGAGCGATCATTATAAAGTTGCCTGCACACAGGTTTTTTAGAGCGGCAAGTGCCCTGATCCTCTGAAGTGCGGACCTCCAGAAGGGAATTCACCCTTTGAAGGGCCACACGTGTCACTGCGATGCACATTCCAATCTGAGAGGCCACTCACTCGCTTGGACTCGCACTGAGTCTTTGCTCCTGCTGCAACTGATGCGCTTAAAGTCACGCTGAAATTCGGTAAGCCTTCAAACTGTATGGCCTCCAAAATAAAGAGTACCTATTGGATAATATAAACAATCCTCAGGTTCTTCAGGTGTCAGGGACATTCCTTAATCACCAGAGTCCGGCTGGAAGGATTTGCTCTGTGGATCCATTTGTCACTTGGAAGGCTGCAGGGCTGGCTCCTTATCGCCAAAAATTGTTGTAACAAATACAGCTGAGACACGAGGGAGTTATCTTCAGGTAAATTTAATGTAAGCTTCCTAAGTAGGACATCCCCCGAGCCAGCCAAAAGTTCAACTGACTGGAGTGGATCAATGTGCACATAAAGACAAACAATAGAACATTAAATACCTACTATTTCTATACATCTTTTAAAGACAACAGTTGCTATCATGGAGCATGAAAATTCTATATGTAAAGAATGCTATAATGAAAACATACCTATACATTATTTTGCAAGTTAAGGTATTTTGGAAAAAAATGAATCTGCACCAAAAATGTCATTTAGTCAAAAATATTTTTTAAGAAAAGCTCTTCTTCCTTCCTTCTCTGTGTGTGAATAGGTACATAAGAGGCTTGGTTTTGAAAGATTTGTACATTTTATAGTTAATTGTGGGGTTAAATATTAACCTGTGGCAGTTTCTGACAACCAGTTTTAGTCACCACCACAATTTAATCAGTCCTCTTGAAATTGCACACACTGTTGTGTCAGTTATTGTGCACAAAATGCTGCAACATTTTTTATGTTATCTCCCTTTAATTGGTTGCACAGGTATTTGGAGTACATTAAAGAAGACTTACAGCTCAACAGCATTGGTTGGTCAATTTATGTGTAGAACCAGATAGAATAACTAGTAGGGTTGATTACCCCGTTTCATACTGTATTGAGAATATTCTTTTAGTCCTCACAGGGTTGCTGCATCTCTTCAAATAAAAAATGTGATGAATATTGCACCAGATTTTCCACCTTGTGCATGTTCACCTGATTAAACTATCACACAATATTCGATGTATTAAATAAAAAGTGATTTATAATTGTTAAACCTTGCTGAAGGCATAGTGCATAGTAAGGCAAGCCTGCCGTTTGGAATCCTCTGTTGTAGATTTTAATCGCTGTAGCTCATTCCCGGTCGACTGGTTCACTGTGAGATCTGGTTGGTTACATGGAAGATGGAAACGCCAGCTTCAGATTTTTCCGACGCCAGCAAAGCCGGTTGGACGATTAAAACTCAAATACATGCAGTACTACATGGTACACCTTTATTTATTTATTTTTTTATGTTGTTCATCCTTGAAAACAACAACTGGAGGGGGAAGGGCGAACAACATTTACACTGATCAGTGCCAGTGCCAAGCCTTACAATCACTTTTTTAATTTCAAATAATTTTATTAGGTATTTTCATAAGAAAAGAAAAACAAGATGACTACATACTTCGTAGAGTGTACAGAAATGCAACATTTAACGCAATACCACAGCTGGGAGAAAGCATTAATCTTATCAATAGAAAAAACAAGAAAAATTATCTCCATCAACCTATACGAAACATGAGAACAAAAGTGGCAGCTGGTATCAAAAATTGTACACAAGTAGGTAAACATCGAATAATCCACAAAATAAAGAGGAGAGAAAATGAAGAACAAACTAAATACTAAGAAAGAAACTACTAGCACTAAAGAAAGAATAGAGAAATTGATGCGGGTCAGAATAATAGTAAGATCTGCACCTACTTAAGAAAAAAGTCCTGTGAAACAGAGTCTACTAGGTTAATACGACCAAGAGTCCATTGGAGTGTTAAGCATCTTTAGGAATTGGTTATGGTTGAGAGAATATGTAAAAGGAAAATCTCTTAAAGAAAAATAGCGCCTGTATGTTCATGGTGGTTTATGTGTGGAGAAATATGTATCTAGAGTATCCCACATGTATCTGGTAGAAGATTTCCAGGGAGAGTTTTGAAGAGCAATATTATCTGCGCCCCTGAGGTGAATAATCCAATTCATCCATCCTTTATATGAGGTCTTATGTGTGTCTTTCCAATTATTTAGGACCATTTTTATTGCTGAAGTAAATAAAAGATCTAATAGGGTTTTGTCTGCACAGTTTAATATATCATCAAGAAAACCAGTTATCAATGTAGCGAATTCTCTTTTTATCTTACAGTTGAATAGTTTAGATAAAAAATCAAATACATTATCCCAAAATGACGATACAGCTTTACAGTGTAATATAAGATGGGCTAAATCGCCTGTTTCTTCTTTACAATTCCAACAAACAGAGTCATTACGGAGATGTTGTGAGTGCAAGCGAGCAGGTGTCCAGAATGCTTTATGTAGAAGCCATAGCTTTGTTTGAGACAAGACCGGAGATATTTTATTACGGGTAGTAGAGCTCCATATTAGAGGCCATTTAGATTCGGGCAATGGGTTAGAGGAATGTATCTCCCAGAAGTCAATACGTTTTTTATTAAGATTTGAGGATTTAGGGCGGAGAATGTTATAGATATATGATACTTGATGGCCTAGCTTATTGATCTTTGTCACAAAATGCGGTAGGGATGGGGTTGAGTTGTGTAGTTTGGCTTTTGACAAAGCTGCTCTAACTTTTAGAAAGTTGTAAATAGGGAAAAATATCCCACTGTTAATCCAAGTATCGTAATGTATAGTTTTCCCTTTATATAAAATATTACGATTGTTCCATATGGATTCCAACTTGGAACGCTTAATGCTTGAGTCAAGTTTCTTACCTAGCTTTAGTAACGCTGATTTCGTATTTTTGAAAATAGACTTAGATCTGATTAGTTTTGTTTGGTTAGAGGTGAGCAGGATGAAAGGGTTGAGATTATCAAGTATGGCTTTTTCAACTTCTAGCCATATAGGAGTGTAATTGACGGGAGGCGTTATCTAATAAGAGCCCTGTTTTACTAGAAAGGCTGTTTGGTAAGTTTTAAAATCGGCTAAGTTGACTCCACCTAGGGAGTTTTCCAGCCTTAGTTTTTTAAGTCCAATTCTGGCTTTCTTACCCTGCCATATGAATTTTGAAAGAAGGATATCAAGTTTATGGTGAAAGTCTTCTGTTAAGATAAGAGGAAGCATGTTGATTAGATAATTTATTAGTGGTGTGATCATCATCTTTATTGTTTTGATTCTCCCCCACCAAGTAATAAATTTTGGAGACCATGCGTCTAAAAGTTTTTTAATTTTTTCCAGTGTTATGTTTTCATTGTGATGTAGTGTATCTATTGTATTGCTACCAAATTCTATACCTAAGTATTTTATATAACCTTGTTGCCACGCAAGACCTGAGTTTCCTAAGATCTCTCTAGTACAGTGAACATTTAGGGGTTTTACCTCCGATTTGTCCCTATTTAATTTGTAACCCGAGTGTATAGAGTATTTCTCTATCGTTAACATCAGAGCATTAATTGAAGGACCGGGGTCTTCAGTTACTATTAGGATATCGTCCGCATACGTGGCTAATTTAACTTGAGTACTATTAAACCCTACTCCTTTTATGTCTGTATTCAATTTAATATCTTGTATTAAGGGCTCTAGCGCTAGTAGGAAAAGGGATGGTGAAAGTGGGCAGCCTTGTTGTAACGTGAAAGATTCCGAAAGTGAGCCATTAATTGCAATACGTGCCATAGGTGCCAAATAAAGGGCCATGACCATATTTATGTAGGGTTCCCCTAAGTTAAAAGAATACATGCATTGTTTTAAAAATGACCATGAAACCCTGTCAAACGCCTTTTCAGCGTCCAAGGTAATTGCTATTGAAGGATCCAAGTTAATAGTTGCATTTTCAAGTACATGACATAACAGACGGGTGTTATCGTTCGACATACAATTTTTAAGAAAGCCCACTTGTGAGTTGCTTATCAACTGTGGTAGGACTGTATTGAGTCTTGTGGCTATAATTTTTGCATAGATTTTACAGTTGACATTGATGAGAGATATTGGTCTATACATTTTTGGTAGTAGAGGGTCTTTCCCTTCTTTAGGGATAACTATAATGTTGGCCTCTGTCATGGAATTTGTCATTCGTCCTTTATTTGCTATATTGTCAAATACTTTTAACATGGTTGGTTGTAGAACCTCTGCAAATGTCTTATAAAATGTGGCTGTGAAACCGTCTGGTCCCGGGGCCTTATTGTCTTTCAGGGATTTAATGGAGTTTGTCACCTCTAGTGCACTTATTGGTTTCCCTAAAGCCAATTTATCTGTTTCTTTCAGTTGAGGTAAGTTCAGTTTGTTCAGGTATTGAGTGCATTCATCAGCCTTACAGTCACTTTTCTGTCACGCCTGCTGCTCATAATAGCTCTGTTACTGCAGTTGCCGGCTGTGATAATGTCGCTGCTTGCGGTGTTGCGTCAGCCCATTCTATTGTTCCTGTTTAGAATCCCCCTTGTATCTGCCCCATAACGTCAAATGTGTTTGCCTCTTTCAGTTTGACACACAAGCAGTGGCAGGGCCAAGGCTGGACCCACCACAGGACTAGGGGTGGCTAAGGGGGAGAGTCAACAGTTGTTAACAGTGAAGATGTGAAGTAAAAAAGAGAAAAACTTGTTGGGTGGTTGATTGCTGAAGTGTGCACAGTAGCTTTCAATATACAAAACAATATTGTGATGTATTTGACTTTATACAATTGCTTCATGAAACGTACCTAGGCAATCACTGCAGCTAACATAGAATTAATGTTTAATGGCCGAGGGAAGAAGTGATGTGGTGGGTTGTGTGCAACCTTGCCTTTAGCATCAGAACATTTAAGACTTATCCTGGGAGGGTAAGTTTTGTTTAGGTGAATTTGCAGGGGAAGTTCATTGTATTTACACCCTTGCATGTGACAATCATGTTCTAAATTACCCACACTCAGCATTAAAAATTAAACAGAATGTATTGCCCCATAACTATTTCCACTTCTGTGAGATAGCTCTGAGTGGTGTGCCATGCCTCCTATGTGCTGCCTTCCGTACCTTCATTTATTCTTCCACTTAGCGCTTACCAAATGTTCTTCCCCTGAGATGTGCTTCTGGGTCGCACGGTTCTCTATTAGCTACTGAGTGTTTTTTCATTGTCTTTTCTGACTTTTCACTACTGCTTCTCCTGATCATCCTCAGTACTGCCTCTCTTCCTATCTATTACACAGATGGCAAGACATATCATGTGAGACGATCACATAGGTGGAATTGACTATGATATGATTACTGCATATGGGTAAATGTAAATGGAAAGTAGCTCTCCTCAGCAACTGGGGACAGCAAGTCTGGTTCACTGCAACTTCCCAAACAACCCTCTCTAAGTACAGAGAATGACATGGCTAAAAACGTCTGAAAGCATTTATTTAAAAGGACGTCAACCCCTCACCCACTTGTTAGTCGCATGCATGTCACTGGGTCTACTCCATGTCAATGTGTGTTGAAATATTTCAGCATTCAGGCCAGGACTTATGGTTCTCATGCAATTCATCTAATTGAATGTTTGTCTAAGTCAATGTTGTGTGTACTTACCAAACAATCCGAATGTAGGGGCGGGGCCCCTCGTCATGGCCGTGTGGGGATGATTCACGGAGGCTCCACTCAATACCCTACAGATATCATGTAACCTTAATCCTGCCGCAAGATGAGGACAGAAACCTGAATTAATCAGAATAATTAGTGCTCTGCCCTGACCACTGTGATGGGGAGAAACCACCCTTGACTGCTGAAATGCGCCTCTGTGGCAACATGGCGACAGCAGAGATCGAGACGCAGCAGGATGGCTGAGGCAGCCCGAACCCTGGCTAACATCGCTGGGGGAAACAAACTCCACTAAAAAACACCTTGCTATGGTAAGGAGAGTGGGGTGCGGTCCCTTGGCGGGAGGAGCTATCCTTTCTTCCTAGCCGGTACCTCCGACTCGTGGTAAAATGGCAGACGCTTGTGCCACAATGGGTCCCGGTTTGTAACGGGCAGCTTGCAGGGCTTCATTAACACTCCTGGAAGGAATGCGCACCCTATGAGAGACACCCGCAGCAAGGAGAGCTACAGAGGAGAGGCGGATGACCGGGACAGGGCCCATGGTGCCTGACCCTGCAATGGCGACCTCGCCGGACTATGGCCTGTGCGTCTCCATCCCCGGCAACCGAACAGCCCACCTTACCACCCTGAGACCATCACCGACAAGGCACTCATTTGACTTATCCTGTGAACGGCCCTGAAGTGACCTTCTGCACCTCTTAGATGGGTCTGTCGACATTGTCTCCTACTGAGCACTAGCCCTGCCACAGTCCCAGTCTGCATTCAGGTATACGGGCTCTCCGGGGGACACTGCAACATCTCTGAAAAGAGGAGCGAGCATACACATGACCGACACCAACCGAGATGTCTTTTGGGTATGCTCTCCTCATAACACCCAATACCATTCTGTCGCAGGATGCCAGCTGAATGACCCATCATCCTTTCTGAAACTGGTGCAGCCCTGACATCCTGGATCTACCTGCTCTGCTACCCAGTATTCTTGTTGGCAACTATCCTCCTATTACTTTTTGCCTCACAAACTTAAGTTGCCTATTTGCCACCAAAGAAAGTGCAGCTAACAGGGTGTCTAGCTATTTCACCCCAACGTAATTAAGGGTATCAAGTACCGACCCCTCCTTCGACCCAGCAATGGTCTTAACTAAAGAGGAACTCCTCTCCTCCTTGTGCGATTTCATGAAGGGACTTAGGGAACAGCTCAAAGCCAACATTGCCGCCTCCCTTGAATCTTTCAAGGCAGACGTCAACTCCCACTTGGTCTCTCCAAGCTGATGTCGACTCAGTCGGAGCGCGCACATTAGACCTGGAAACGAAACATCAAAACTTCGAACATCGCCTGAGCCTGGTAGAGTGCACCACAGAACAACTCCAATCTCACCTGGACACAATCCTTCTCAAGTGCAAAGACCTAGAAAATTGGTCTAGGCGAGACAACATCCGAGTGAGGGGTCTGGTGGACGGAGTCGAGGGCCCTGATTTGGAGGTCGTCATAGTTGCCTTGTTTTCTGAACTACTGGGTGACAATCATCTGGAGGTACAGCAGGAAAGAGTGCATAGAGTGGACCCTCAGACATCAGACATCCTTGCTAAATTGAACTCTTTCAAAACTAAGGAACTGATCCTCCAGGCATCCCGAAATAGGGACTCCATCACCTTCCAAGGAGCAACATGCTCCGTCTATCAGGACATTGCCCCCGCTACTCTAGCCCGAAGCCTGCAATTTAAGCCAGTGACAGATGCCCTGCGTCGAGATCGTGTTAAATATCTCTGGTGTTAAGCTTTTGGCATCGCCTTCGAGCTTCACAATAAGCAACATCACTTTATGGAGTTGAAGGATGCTGCCTCTCTGTTGGGCCTCACTTTACCCGCACCTCCTGGCCCTGAAGGTCATGGCAAGGGTACCTCATCGGATCCCACCGACAAATCTACTACAGGAACATGGCGCTCACAGAGAAGGGGAAGGCGCGACATCAAGAGCTGAACTCTAGATCACTTCCCTTTGTGACCACCAACGCGTTCTAAGAATCAGCCGCGGCCACTGCAGGTAAGAGCGGTGGGGCCGGCTGGGGGGGATTTCGAGAGACGACCACGAGGGAAAATTAAATAAAAAATTAATTTTCCCTTGTGGTCATCTCTCAAAATCCCCCCCAGCCGGCCCCACCGCCTACCGCTCTTACCTGCAGCGGCTGCTAAGACTTGAAGATTTGTCCTAATTTTCCCTTCCTCCTATTTAGCATCACTGTGAAGCTTCTGGTCGGCGCACTGTGCAAATGACTTTTGGAAGGTATTTCTCTTAGCTACCTATTTTGATTTCTACCTAACATCACACAGTTTGATTATCTTATGCTTGAACAACAGACACGCTTTGTTAATCAGAAGTAATCTGTAGAGTATATTGGCAATTTGTGACCACTACGACCGCACTAATTGAGTTTCAGATGGAACTATTGGTTAAGAGGGAGCTCAGACTCCCCAGTTCATGTTGTTTGCTATTTTTAATTTTGTTGCATGGCTGGAATTGTATTTTCAGAACAAAGGGGGGACCCGGGTGGTGGGAGGAGGGAAGTGGATTTGGGAGACCGCTGGATTGGAGGACGAGTGATGATTTGTTTTTCATTTTTGACCCTCTGAGTGGAGACCTATAGAACGCATGTGTTTTAAACCCTTCCATGGTACTTAAAGCCTTAACATGGAACGTGAAGGGGCTAAACTCCCCCACTATACTCCACCAACTCTGGAAATATATTCTTGACAGGCGCCTCGATATCGCAGCTCTCCAAGAAACACATTTTAAGCGAAGTGAAGACCATAGACTATGACACAAATCGTACCCCCTAATATGCAAATCATCTGCCACCATTGAACATAATGGGGTAGTTCCTCACTGAAATTTCAAATCACGGGTAGCAAATCAGATAAAGAAGGAAGGATATTGATGGTCAAGGGCATTGTCAGAGGCGGCCTATGCACAATCAGGACGGTTTACAGCCCCAATTCGGGACAATCTGAATTTCTCCTCTCCTTCCTCTCCCTGTTGGGTGGATTTGAGAGGGAGACATTATTTTTCTGGGTGATTTTACTCTTGTTTGGGACCCTACCTTAGACAGTACCCACCCCCACAGGACAAAGGCCGATTTTCACTGAAAATACAAAATTAGCACTATGCCAACTAGGATTACTAGATGCCTGGAGAGCTATTCACCCCACAACATGCAACTACACCTTTCTTTCCCCTTCCCATCGTACCTATTCTAGACTAGATCACATTTTCATTAGCCATCCCCTACGGCACACTATTTTGACCGCCACTATACATCCCATTACTCTTTCAGATCATACCCCAGTGGAAATAGTAGTAGATTGCCACACCCCAAAGTCTACTTTCTGTAGATGGTTCTTTCCCAACACCCTCACACGTGATCATCTCTTCTGCGATGAGCTCCGTAAAACAATTAGAGAATACTTCTGAATGAACAGGCCCCAAGATACCACTCCCTCTATGACCTGGAACGCTTTTAAGGCAGTTATTAGGGGGGAAATGTATATCTCTGATGACTAACCTAACCTAACAGAAAACTAGAGAATGACAAGCGATGGAGGCTGAACTCGTAATAGCCAAAAAAGCCCATAAAGCCTAACTCACTCTTACCAACCAGAGGAATGTTACAGCCTTAAGGGAGAAGATTTTTTTTTTTTTTTTTTTTAAGATTTATTTATCATTTTGCTTTAAAACAACCACAGTGGAATACATTTCAGTACACATCACATTTCGGACTCATCGTACAATAATACATCATCAAGCAATGTTCCATCCAACAAGCGTCATGACCACAATATTATCCCATTATTACCATTGTGTCTTCTGATCAAACACCAGCACAGATGCAATCGTTGTCTTGAAACTGTCCTTTAGCAATGTCCGCTACTACCTCAACAGCATACAACTTCAACCCACCCCCATCCGAACATCTGCAGGTACCCCCTCAGGAGCCGCCATGTCCAATAGATACGCTCTATACGGCCCCCATATATCTTTAGGTGCACAGTTTATAGGCATTAGTTCGTTATATGCTTCGGATTGTGTGGAGCAGTAAGCCATATCCTTTTCCCATTCAGTCACTGTAGGCAATGGGCCCTGCATCCATCTCATTGCCACACACCTTTTGGCAAGCATCAGACCAATGGCAGCCAATTTCCGCACCCCCTTTGGAATCTCCCTGTCATAGCCCAAAACCGCCATTAAGAGAGTCTCAGGAATAATACAGCCCAGCATTTTTGTTAAGATGTTAATTACCTTACTCCAAAAAAGTCGTATACCAGGGCATTCCCAAGCCAAATGTGTAAAATGTGCATTTGGAACCTTACATCTAGTGCAGTTATCTCTGTCTCTAAGACCATATCTATGTAGCCTCACAGGGGTGTAATAGGTTATATGCAGATATTTAAAGTGCAGCAGTCTGTGTCTCCCGTTCATGGAAATTGTTTTAATGCTGCGAAAGCACCAGGTCCATTGATCTGCAGATATTTCTACCCCTAACTCGGCCTCCCAGTCCATTTGGAACTTTTCTTTAACTTGTGTACCCTGTGGTTTAAAAAGCGAGTACATTAATGTTCTACAACGGTGCTGAGTTTGCGCTTGCATTAAATAAGTGAGAGCAGGCATTGCGTTCGGCTCAACCAAGGCTGTGCCTATCACCCCCTTCAAGGCATCCCGGAACCTATAGTAGTGGAAGGTATCCAACGGTGAGGTCCCCACTATCTGTGCCGACACCTGGTCCCAAGTTTTGACCAATCCGTCTTGAAACAGATCCCCAAGATATTCTAGTTTGAGCTTTGTCAATGTGTGTATCACGCCCTTATCTGTGTGGAAGGGCAGCCAGTTGCACCAAACTATGGGTAGCTTGGGGGAGTATATCACTGGCAACTTATACTTGTTAGCAATCTTTGTCAGCTGTTGTCCCGTAGTATGCACCGGGTTAATTGTTCGTATCGTGGAGTGCGCGGCGCCGGTCAAAAAGGTGGGTAACAATGTGGGAGCAACACTATGTTTTTCTATCAATAAATGCGGGATGTTTTCGTTTGCGCAGCTCTATAATAGCGTTCCATATCAGGAGCATTTAACCCTCCCTCTGAGAATGGCTTTGTCAGCGTGGTCCACGTAACCCTGGGCTGCTTCCCCGCCAACACTAATCTTAACAATAAGGTGCGCAGTGTATTGAAAAATGATTGCGGTAACCCAATGGGTACATTGACAAAGAGAAACAAAAAGCGTGGGAGTACCACCATCTTAATCAGTGCTATACGGCCCATTAATGAAAACAGTAACCTAATCCACCTGTCTATTGCCTCTGTCAGTTTTTGTATCGCACAGCCGTAGTTCTCAGACATAACCAGCTCAGGGTCCGTGTGAATTTTTATCCCCAAGTATCGGACGGGATCGGAAGTCCACTCTAAAGGGTAATCTGTCTGTATCTGCTTGGTTGCAGCCGTCAGCGGAAAAACATTGGATTTATGCCAATTGATACGAAGGCCTGAATGAGAGCCAAACCATTCCACTTCTTGAATTATAGGGACTAAATTGCGCTCCGGGTCACGAATATATAATACTGTGTCGTCAGCGTAAGCCGCTATGGATAAATTATAGTGCGGAGAGCGTATCCCCCTATGGCCGTGGTATTCCCTCATAGCACTAAGAAGAGGCTCCGCAACTAGCACATACAATAAGGGGGACAGGGGGCACCCCTGCCTAGTTCTTCTCGTTATCGCTATGGTCCGTGAGAGTGCCCCATTAATTCGCACTCTGGCTATGGGTTGTGTGTATAACACCTGAACCAGTTTAATAAAAATGTCCCCTACCCCCACCTTGCGCAATACCGCATACAGGAATCGCCATTCAACTGAATCGAAGGCTTTCTCTATATCGATGAAGAGGGCCGCTGCCTTGACCTCAGGGTGAATATGTGCTATTGTGCCAAATAAGGTGCGAAGGTTACTCGAGAGGGATCTGCCCGGCACAAATCCTGTTTGTTCCGGTCCCACCAATCTAGGTAACACGAGTGACAGTCTATTCGCCAACACCTTCGCGAATAATTTTGTGTCCGTATTTAATAACGATAGTGGGCGGTATGAAGAGCAGTGATCGGGCGGCTTCCCTGGTTTCAAAAGCGTAATTATGGTGGCCTCCCTCATAGAGGGGGGCATCTGTCCCTCCCCAGCCATTTCCTCAAACAGATTCACTAGGTGCGGTATAAGCTTGTCTTGAAACGCCTTATAAAAGGCCACCGTCAGTCTGTCCGCTCCAGGGGCCTTCCCATTGGGCATGCCTTTCAAAGCTGCTATGATTTCAGTTGGCCTAAGTGGTCCTATTAAATGTACCCTGTCTTCATTCGTGAGCCAATGCATTGTGATGTATGTTAGGTATGCATCATCTGTCTCTGCGTATGCCTCATCTTTGGTTGAATAGAGATCGTGATAATAATCTGCAAAAGCTTCTAGTACATCAGGAGTAGTGTCCACGAGATCTCCACCTACATTCTGCACACTCATCACATGATTGGCGCCTTTCGGAGGTTTGACTGCATTTGCTAAGGTCGAACTAGGTCTATCCCCTTCTGCATATCTTCGTGCCGTGGCATACTTTCCTAAGTGTTTCACTGTCGGCTAACTCATTAAATTCAGTTATATGTGTCCTAATCTGTGCCAGTATGCCAGGGTCATTCGAATTCTGATGTTGACTCTACAGGTCTTTAAGTGTACTTTCGATATGTTGCATACGGTTGCGAATAGATTTTAGTACCCCTGCATGTTTTGAAATCGTGATGCCTCTAATATACAATTTAAAGGCTTCCCATATAGAGGACATGGTAGTAACACTGCCTATGTTCGTTAAAAAATATTCATCAATTGCCATGTCCAGGTCAGTACGGAATGCGGAGTCCAACAGGGAGTACTGCGGGAACCTCCAGTTTTGCCTGTATAAGTCATTAGAGCCCAGCGCTAAGCTAAAGACAACCGGTGAATGATCCGATAATGTTCGTGCCATATGTTTAAAATTACGCAGCGAGGTGAGCAGGGGGCAGGAAGCAAACCAGTAATCAATCCTCGTATGGATATCGTGGGCCGCTGAATAATGTGTGTATTCTCTACCTTGCGGAGCTAAGTACCTCCAAATATCTCGCAGACCTTCTATCCTTGCAATGCCTGCCACCGCCCTTGCCACACGCGAAGGAGGCTTAACAGTTCCTCGTGACTTATCTAAATCTGAATCCTGCACACAATTGAAATCTCCACCCCATAATATTGGAAGATGGGCATATTTGACAAATTTCTGATGTAATGTCCGATAGAAGTTGGGGTCATCATAATTCGGCCCATAGACTCCCACCAACAATAACGTATTGTGGTCTTGTCTACATAAGCGATTACATAGCGTCCCTCCACATCAACCTCCATTGCGTGAATCTGTATTCTGGAGTTGCGTCTAACCCATATAAGAACACCCCTAGCATGTGATGTGAACCCCGCTGCGATACATGTACCCCTTATTCTTCTGTCAGATAACAGGCCCGTTGTGTGTGTGAGATGCGTTTCCTGTAATATAGCTACATCTACCTCATGTCTATATAGATACGCCACCACCTTACGTATCTTCCTGCAATCGTTCAATCCCCTCACATTCCAGCACATAAATTTAATAGTGTTATCTTTCTTATTGCATGCAGTCATGAGACCTGGTAATTATCTTCTTGACATTTTCCATGTAGTCGTCAAGAATTCTCCACCCCTGAAAGGGCATCGTTACAATTTGGTGTGCTGTGTCTGAAATGCGCTCCTTAACAGTACCCCCACCCCCACCCACACCATATCATAACAACTAGATACGGTCAAAAAACAGTTCCCGCCCCACCCACCCTTCAAGTGTGCCCAACCCCAACTGCACATTACCCGCTTAGAAACTAACATGTGGCCTACACGTGGGGGCAATGGTGACCCAACCCAAAGTACGAACCGGAAGGTGAAAGGCCGGGGCCGCCCACTTCTCTAACCACCAATAGGTTATCTCAAACAACATGCAATCTATTGCAAACTACACCTCAATCGTTAGCAGTCATCTCTATATAGAGCAAAATTATAAGCTCGGAACCCTCATATCGAAGCGTTTTCAGATCACGTGCTCTGCGTAGAGCGGCATCCCTGTCTCTATAATTAAGGAGACGTGCGATCACTGGGCGCGGGGGCACCCCCGGGGGGGGCCGCGCCGCCAATGTTCTATGTGCCCTCTCCACCACAAAGACCTCCAAAAAGGTCTCCCTGCCCAGCAGCTGAATCAGTAGTTTTTCAATGAAGAGTTCCATAGTGCCTGTGGCCGTGGTTTCCGCCAAGCCAAGAATGCGGACATTATTGCGCCGTGAGCGCGCTTCTATGTCTTCTGCTTTATCTTTCAGCACCGCCATCATTTTTTCCATTTGTTTCTGTGAGGTCCCCATTTCGTTCTGTGTGTCCTCTGCCTCCGAAATCCTGCGCTCTGCTAGATCGATCCTTTCTGTGTGCTTGTCTACACGTTCGGACATTCTGTCCATTCTATACGACAGGGAGTCCATCTTTGTATCAATTGATGAGAGACTACGCTGCATTGCCGCAAGTATCTGTCTTATATCTCCTTCAGAGCCAGTAGCCTCGTCCAATAGTAAAGCCGGCGTGGCATCGAGGTCGTCGTCGCGCAGCCTGGAAGACTGCCTCTGGCTAAACTGTATTTTAGTTTGTGTTTTGTCGTTTTTACCCATGTTGAGCAGCCTGTAGTTAAGCTTTATGTCTTCCCGACCAATGGCGGCGTTCGCCTCCTTGCGTGCACATTCAACGTATGGGGGTCCCAGAGCTCAACCTCCGTACAGCACGGCCTCCGCTAAGCACCTATGGCCTACTGCTGGTAGCTCCTCCTGAATGGGTAACCCTCCACCAGATCAGCTATGCTATACTGTTCCAGTCTTTCATCCCAATGTCAGGCTGTAGATCCTCAGAGCAACACCACGCTACGGGGTACTTTACGGACAACTCGTTACTGGTGCACTACACGTCCCCTCCACTTATCAGCTTGTTGCTCCGGTGCGTTGCCGAGACAATTACTCACCCCCGGCGACCAGGCCAGTCACGCACCACTGTATCTCCACCGCAGGCAGTTCCAACCAGGCACCATGTACACAAGCGGCCCCGCTGATTTGAAGTGCGCCGTCTCCTCTTCACATATCACGGGAGGGCCGCCGCCCAGCCCTGCGCCACTCTCCAGCACAAGGCGCTGCAGTAGGCCGCTACTCTCGCAGCAGGGCTGCAAGACCGCAGTCCGCGCTCCTCACCTCCTCGCCGCGCCCAAAGGGCCAACAGTCTCGCAGCGATCCGCGGCGGCAGCCCTCAGATGCACAGCCGGCAGTTCCGTGGATGCTCGCTCCGCTCCGGTAGCGCCGCCGGCTCTCCCAGCCGCACAGCCTCCGCCGCGTATCAGCCACTGCGTGTCGGCCCACGGCAGGGAAGCTGTCCAAGATGGCGGGCGCCTGCTCTCACCAGCGCCTCTCCGCTGCAAACTGTCGATATTCGCCGAGCCGGCTGTAGAACTCCTGCGCCCTCTTACTCACACCGTTCTCCGCTGTCACTTCCACCGCTTCTGTTATTTAAACGTGCCCCATTAGTGCAGGATAATAAAGGATCGGTTCCGGCGGCCGCCGGAGCTCGCTTAAGCAGCGGCCATTTCCCAGCAAGGCAAACCACGCCCCCCTTAAGGGAGAAGATTAAAGCTATATACACCAATAGAGCAGAACTGACCCTCCTGCACCTTACCAATGAGCAAGACAATAAAGTGGGCTCAATACTAGTGAGACAACTGAGAACCAAGCAGGAAAAAGAATACATATAGCAGATAACAGGAGGACTCTGGGTATGTCCACCGAATAGAGGAGGGGAAAGCTTGTGCGTTTAGAGACTTTTATAAACGACTCTATATCTCAGATCCTACGGACACTGAGGAGCAAATAGCCTACTTGGATGCAGTTACCCTACCTCTAGTTTCCACAGCCCTCAATGAAACCCCGGATTGCCCCATTACAAGAGAGGAGGTTCAAACTGCTATAGACACCCTTAAACTACATAAAGCACCCCGCCTTGACGGATTCAATGCCAAAATTTTATAAAGCCTTCAGTTCAGACCTAGTCCCTCACTTGATGGACCTTTCCAACCATTTTGCGGACACTCATGCAGCGACTCCCTCAATGGGAGAGGCCTTGATTTCTGTTATCCCAAAGCCAGGGAATAACCCTCAGTTCTGTGCATCCTATTGCCCAGTTGCCCTACTTAACCTCAATGCCAAATTATAAACTTAAATCTAAGCCAATAGACTGGAAGACATCATGCCAGAATTAATACACCCAGATGAGTCTGGCTTTATTAAAGGGAAGCAGACCCATGACAACTTGAGACGGGTAGTCCACTTGGTCAAAAATGCTACTAAGAAGAATATCCCAATGATTTTACTTCTGCTAGATGCCGAGAAAGCTTTCAACCAAGTGGACTAGACCTTCCTTTCCCCCACACTCCACCATTTTGGATTTGGAGAACGCTTCATTGCTATGGTTCAGGCCAATTATGCATGCCCCCACTCCAGGGTATTAGTAAATGGGTCGGCTTCTGAGTACTTCAACCTAACACGGCGAACAAGACAGAGGTGCCATCTTTCCCCTTTATTATTTGCTTTCAGCATCGAACCCCTAGCCACAAAGATACGTGCCATGCCCTTGCTTCATGGACTTTCTTTTAGCACAGTTGAGTGCACAATTTCATCATTCGCAGATGATATCCTGTTATCTCTTACCTTCCCCCAGACATCGCTCCTCGCCCTACAAGCGGAACTCCAGCACTACGAATCAGTAGCCAGGTTTTGTATCAATCTCCACAAATCTTTTTTACTCATTCTGACAGCTCCACCAGTAGAAATGGAAGAGATTGCGGCCACCTCTACCTTCCAATGGGTAAAAAAGGATATTACTTTTTTAGGGATAAAATCACTCCCAGAGTGACAGACTTATATAAGGCAAACTACCCTCCCCTACTTCGGCAGTTAAAGGCAGATTTCAAACACTTGACCCCATTGTACTTGACTTGGCTCGGCTGCATCAATGCAGTAAAAATGACAGTGCTACTGTGCATCTTATAAATCTTTCAGGGGCTCCCTATTGAAGTAGACAGAGACTTCTTCTCTTCTAGCAAACTTTATTTGGCAAAATTGCAGAGCCTGTCTGTCACACAAATTATTGACACTTCCTAGAGACGCCCGAGGTTTAGCTTTGGTGGACTTGTCATCATACTACAAGGCAGCTCAAATACGAGTCATATCTGAGTGGTCCCTTAAGGAATCTGACAAACACTGGCTACATATGGATAGAGCGGTAGTGGGAAGTACAATCTTGGATGTCCTGTGGAAACCCAAACATGATCACCCTCATAATGCCTACTTAAGCACCCCAACTGCTACCACTCTGAAAGCTTGGGATAGTGTAACTCGAGTACATGGTTTGTCTATTTTCCCCTCTCCCTACACACCAATCCACTATAATGCGGCCTTCCAGCCTGCGCTGCTGCCGGGTCCTTTAGATTTATGGCGGGAGGGCGGTTGCCTTACTATCTCGGATCTATTTCATGGGTAGGACATACTGACCTTTGAGAATTGCTGCCATGACTTTAATTTACCTGCATCAGAGATATATCACTACACCCAACTGAAGCACTGGGTACTACACCAGCTCTATGATTTGCTGCCACCAGAGATCTGTTCCCTAGAGCGGTTTGTGTGGAGAGCATCTCATTCTTTATATGCTTTTGATGTCCACTGCCCGCACCTCTACTACCTGTCACATTTCATTCTGGAAAAAAAAACTGGGGACGCCTATCACTGCTAAGAAATGGCGTATACTTTGAAGCAACATCTCCAGATGTAACCGCCAACTAGGTCTACAAGAAGGGCACTATAAAGTGCTTTATGATTGGTATATTCCCCCAGCAAAGCTTCAGAAAATATTCCCAAATACATCAGACCGGTGCTGGAGGGGTTGTGGGCCATTGGGTGATTTTTGACATATTTGGTGGGACTGCCCAACTATACATCCTTACTGGGCCAAAATACTAGCACAAATAAAAGATTTTCTGGGCTACACAGTTCCATGCACTCCAGAGTTTGCCCTCCTGGGTCTCCAGGACACGTACATCAAATATCAAACACAGGGAGATCATTATATCATCTAGTTCTGTCAGGGAGCATCCAAGATTGCCCTGGCTTCAGTATGGAAGAAACCTGAGGCCCCCTCCATGCCACAGTGGCATGCCCATCTCCAGCAAGCCCTCACGACTCACAATGGCATGTATAGCTGACATTCTTGAAGACACTCGGAAAAGTTTTGATTTTATCTGGTGACCACCAGTACAGTTCCTCTCGCCGGGCCTCCCGCTTTTCTCCTGTCCCACTCGCATGAGGGTGCTCCACCTCTTCCAGACTTAACACCCCCCAATCGTATATATATCTTGGAGTCCTCCTAGTCATACCACAAGAATACATCCCCACACACCGATCCAAAACTCCCTCCTGAAGCTAATCACCTCAAGCACTACATCCATGTTTACTGCAATGTTTTTCCTTTAGTTACTTCTCTTTATTTAACATATTCTTAACTTATAGGTTAACGGGCACTTTAATTGGCATATGTACCAGATTTTAATGATGATGCTATATCACTTTCCTTCTTCACACTTGATTCATGTACCAAAATATGGCCACAACTTACTTATTTCAATACTGAACCTACCATTAGCCTTTCGATTTTATTGATTGCCTTCTGTGATAATGACAATGTCATGTTTCATTCTGTGCCTTTGAAAAACTAATAGAGAAAGTGGGAGAGAAAAAAATCTATACGTAATATATAAAGGATATCCCTTGATTCCTATAGCTGGTGTTGCAACTGCAGATTTTATTGATGCCTACAAAAAAAGAAGACCCTCACGTCAGCTGTGTTAATTGTGTAGTTACTCGTCCCCCGTTCGGGCGACTTGCTGCTCGACCGCTTTCTGCATCACAAACCTTTTTATCCTGTCACTTTGCACTTTATCTGCATTTTAAACCTCGCTTGACCTTTGGTGATATTTTTAAAATACTGCGATAAACTTGGCTGCTATTTTTAAATATCTGTCTTATTAAATTGTATTTTGAATCTGACTGTCGGAGGGAGGGCGGGAAATGAACTTGGAGCAGGCAGTTCCTTACTGCTGACACGGAGCGCCACCATCATGATGGGTGAGCGCTCCAGTTGTTCAGCCTCGGGAGATATAAGGCGGTGCGCTGCGCGGAAGCTGTTGGCCTCACGTCAGATGTGTTAATTGTGTAGTTACTCGTCCCCCGTTCGGGCGACTTGCTGCTCGACCGCTTTCTGCATCACAAACCTTTTTATCCTGTCACTTTGCACTTTATCTGCATTTTAAACCTCGCTTGACCTTTGGTGATATTTTTAAAATACTACGATAAACTTGGCTGCTATTTTTAAATATCTGTCTTATTAATCTTGAATCTGACTGTCGGAGGGAGGGCAGGAATGGAGCTTGGAGCAGGCAGTTTCTTACTGCTGACACGGAGCGCCACCATCTTGATGGGTGAGCGCTCCAGTTGTTCGACCTCGGGAGATATAATGTGGGGCGCTGTGCGGAAGCGCCCGTCAGCGTCCCGGAGGCGGCCGGCGCCGGCCATGCTACCGGTTTTCCCACCCACCAAGGACAGCACATAACATACAGCAGAACAAAGCTACTTGATATAGGCAGGTTCGTGCGCTACCACTCCCACAAGGCAATGAATCCTGACTGCACCATCTTAATGTGCTCTCATTGTAATTGGGTAGCCCCCAACTATCACGGTGAGACTAAACCGGGGAGGGAGGATAAAAGTGGGAACGCCCACCAAATAAGATCCCTGAGGGGGAACTGCGCTTATCTAAAGGCTTTTTACTTAACACCCGCTCCTTAAAAAAGCATGATTTGCATGTCTTCGACCTATTGCATGATTCCAAACCGGACATATTGTTTCTTACAGAAACATGGCTCACCGAGGCTTCAAACCCCACTATTGCGACTGCTATTCCCTCCGGGTACCAGATCCTGAGGAGGGACCGCGTGGCGGGCAAGGGTGGCGGAGTCGCGATCATTTTTAAAAAGGACATCTCCTGTACCATAGTTCCGACAGGAGAATTGGATGGGGCAGAATGTCTCGGATTTCACTTCGCACTCTCGGCTCACCAATCCTGGGCGGGAGCCTTAATATATAGACCCCCTGGCCCTGCCAGGAATTTCCTGGAGTCGATTAGTGATGCAATCTCACCATTAGTCCCTAAATACAAGCACTTCGTACTGCTGGGGGATTTCAACATTCATATGGACAAACCGTTAGAGCAGGAATCCATATCACTGTGGGAGTCTATGGCAATTTTCAATTTGCTCCCTTATGTCCATCATCCCACCCACAACAAGGGGCACACACTTGATCAGAGCTTCTCTAACATAGAGATCGAAACAGAGGTGCCTCTCTTCCTTGTATGGTCTGATCACTATCTGTTGGGATTTAAGGTGTGTAAATTGCAAAGATGCCCTCAACCTCAGGGGAAGCATCGCTCTATTACCTCTAGACCCTTCCATCGAATCACCCTGACAGCCCTGAGTGAAGCGATCGTCCTTCAACCGCTATCCCTCAGTGGCAACCTTGAGAGCATTGCCCACCACTTGGAGAATTGGCTCCAGCAACGAGCCCTGGCGCTCGCCCCTCCTTCCACTAACTCCCCCAAATCCAATAGGACTTCGGCCCCTTGGTTCAACGAAGTTCTCAGGGAGAGCAAAAGTAACTGCAAACGCCTGGAGAGAGCATGGCGAAACGATTTCAACTCTGAGGACAAAGAAATCTATAAGCATGCTCTAAAGGTCTACTACAATAAAATTTATGTAGAGAAAAAAAACTTCTTCTCAGCTAAAATTGAGTCAGCTGACAACCAAAGTAAAGAAATTTTCAAAATAGTGAAAAACTTCTCCTCCCCGAGTGTGGTCTCGAGAGTTTTCACCCCCACTAGCGAATGGACATATCAACTCGCCCTATACTTTATTGACAAAATTAAAATTATCCAAGATTCCTTTGCAGAATCCGTTCGTACAAAGGGAAGGAGCACAGTCCCGCTACCCTACAGTGTCCCTACCGGGGGTCCCTCTCTCATTCAGTTTCCCCCTATCCCTTTGGAGACGTCCCTCGAGATTTTGAAAGGCCTCAAGTCAGGCTCCCCCTCTGACCCTTGCCCGGCCATAGTGCTGGCATCTATAGCAGAGATCATTAACCCAGCTGCCAACATCGTCCTCAATTCCTCGCTGGAAACCGGCCAGGTGCCAGGCAGATGGAAAAAAGCAAAAATCCTCCCACTATTAAAAAAACCCTCTTCCGACCCCCTGGTAGCTTCCAACTACAGACCGATTTCACTCCTTCCCGTCTTCTCCAAAGCCCTCGAGAAGTATGTGAACTCAGTGACCACAGAATACGTGGAAACCAATAATTTGCTCCACCACAACCAATCTGGCTTTAGATCCAACTTTAGCACAGAAACTGCCTTGCTTGAAATCTCTGAGTCTATTAAGGAAACATTAGACAGAGGGGCGGTACTGATCTTGCTAGACCTCTCTGCGGCTTTTGACACCGTGCCCCACATCCGTCTCCTGCTCAGACTTCGGGAGTGCGACCTGGGAGGCACGGTGCTCAAATGGTTCACCTCCTTTCTGGAGGAGAGACACCAAGAGATCTGGTCCCCCCCCCTTTGCTGCTACCATTCCCTCCATGCAGGTGGGTGTCCCTCAGGGCTCTATCCTGAGCCCGACACTGTTTAATTTATATATGGTCCCCCTTGGCCCCCTGGCGGAAGGAAGTGGCGCGACAATAATTTCGTACGCTGACGACACGCAGTTGTTGTTCACATGCGACAAGGGCGAGGACTTCATAGGCGAGAAGATCAACAAATGCCTGACGGGTGTCTTTACTTGGCTCAGGGTGAACCAATTAAAATGTAACCCTGAGAAATCTGAAATAATCTTCTTCGGCTCTTCTCCTCATGACGACTGGCGACAGTGGTGGCCATCAGACACGCCTTCTCCTTCAACCCCAGTTAATACAGTTAAGAACTTGGGGGTTAAGTTGGATGACACCCTGTCCATGAAAGCCCAAATTCAGGCAGTTGCGGGCTCCTGTTTTGGCCATCTACGACTGCTAAAGAAATTTCTCCCACTACTACCTATTACCCACAGGAAGACCGTGGTCCAAGCCCTCATTGTCTCCAGATTGGATTACATAAATGTTCTATACCTGAGTCTCCCCGAGTACCTATTAAATAGGCTTCAGGTGGTCCAGAATGCGGCCGCCAGGGTGATCCTCATGCTGGGACCCAGAGCTCGGATTTTGCCCCACCTGAAAGCTTTGCGTTGGCTTCCCGTACGGAAGAGAATTCGCTTCAAAGCCTTAGTCTTGGCTTTCAAGGCTTTTCATGATATGGGCGCTCATTATATCAGGAAGAGAGTTCTACATTACGTCCCTGCCAGAACCCTAAGATCCTCTTCCCGGCAGCAGGCTATTGTTCCTAAGTTTTTTCGCACCCGCACCGGCGGCCGCTCCTTCCAAGTTCAGGCTACCCGTGTGTGGAACCTCCTGCCGTTATCACTCAGACAGGTGCCTGACCTACTTACCTTCAGGAAGCAGCTGAAAACTTGGTTATTCCGTCAACAACCTTAAACCTTCCCCCTTCTCATCAACAGTAACAGTCCTGCCGTGAGGTCCTCAGCACCGGGACACTCTTCCTGAGTAGCTGTGCGATCTATAAGTACCCATTAACATAACATAACATAACTTCCTTATGCATCTTCTAGGCCAAATGAGAGTAGGATTACTATGTCCCGATTTGGAGTTCCATACATTAGACGAGACCCAAGGATAGAATGGCGTGATCTTGAAGTGATATAAATAGCTGTAAACTCCCATGGCTAGACATACTGATAGAAATGTGGCACAGGAGACCCATGATTGATAGCGAATATGCTTACCTCAATCCCTCAAACAAGGAGTGACTGATGAACCACAGGTCTGAGGTGAATCTCAAATGATGGCAAAGGCAAACCTTTAGGCGATTCACTAACTGAAAAACAGTTTGCAACAGAACATGGATTGCCAACACTGTTCCCTTAACCATCATTTTATAATTCCTCCCCATTGAGTTCTAAATTATTAATATCCATGTTTCTCACCCGTTGAAGAACAAAGTTTACCTTTTTCAGCTTCCTTCACCTTGCTGTATTTAGCACCCTTTTCACAGCAGGCTCTGCATATCTAACTATATTAGTAAGTGAAAATCTGTTTTTAGAAGAAGTGTGATCAGATCTAAGTGCAGTCATCCCGAGGCACATTTCAACGTGAATTGCATAGGGCATCTTTCTGTGAGTGCCAGATTATTTTAAATAATTCAACAACATTAAGCCAATGGTGGTGATAGCGGATAAGGGAAGCATGGCCCTTGCGCAGTGATAACTGGGCGCAAGCTCAGAACTCCTGTATGTACACCCGCAGGGGTCTTTATCTCGAACTGGGGCTGAAATTGCAAATTCCTTAACATTTAATTGACAGTGAAGCAGATTTTGCTCCACAGTAATGACAGAGAAGAGTAGATTGCAAACCATAAACGTGTATTAACAGATTAGTAAAGTTACACTCTCCAAGTCAATTAGATAAATTTGATACTCACCTGAATACAGCATACATGAATATAATCTAAGTGGTTCAATTAGCAAAGAAGTGTTTTCATTATTAAGGACAACGTGGAAATTGAAGCAACACATGTTTCCACAATGGAAACTCCCTAATGCTAAGCTAAAGTTGTGGGGAGATTGGGAAATTTAGAAGCAGCAGGTGTCAGTCAAAATAGAACCAAAAGAAAAAAGCAGATAAAGGTTCAAGTTAGAATAAGAAGAAAGGTAGTTGCTCAGGAGAGTAGATCTATGAGCAGAAAAATAAGGAGCACTGGTCGCAAGAGAGGAGAATGTATGTCTGCATGCAAAGGTGAACCGGGACATACAGACTAATGGCGTTCAAAATGTAAGCTAACAAAGAATACATTTCTACATGAGAACATAATGAATCTTTTGTCTACAAACAAAATAAGGGTTATGCACAACAAACAGGACTACAACATTTATTTCAAAATGGAATGAGGCACCTAGGCCCAGTCAGGCCAATTTTAATTGCACTTGAGCTAACTAAAGTCGATCAAATATATAATTGATTTTGCTAAATCTAAATATGATCCGATATGAAGACTAATAGGAGACATAATATGAGTACATAATGAATAAATTGTGTGTGAATCATGTAAGCTGAAGTTAATGAGGGTTACAAATTAACATAATATATAAGTGCAAATAAACGAAATCGATTCTGTGTCATCAGTGATCGAAATCTCTTCTCTCTTTTAAGAGTACATTCCCTAGACTATTTGTGGCTGTCTGACTTTGCTTGTTCGTTTATTTTGATCAGTATGTTCAGGTCGTCATCTCTTGGCAAGTGCTTGTTCATGAACTCATAAGTCTGTACTCCCATTTTGCTATTAAGCACCCTGTGATTAATTCACCTGTTAAAGAAAGTGTTACTACTTGGGGAGCTTGCAAATGGATGGTCACTCTAAGGCCTTGTGTCACTAGAACTGAAGAGAGAATGCACTTTGCATCATGTTCTGACCAAGAAGACCCCACAGTACACAACAAAGAACAGATTTGTGAGATCTTGAAATGGAGTTAGAGTGCTATACTTTCCTCATATGTCCTATGACATTTGCCTGTCTGTTTTACTGTATACATTTGTTGTGGACAGAACATCTATTGGCCATCAACGTTTGATGGGAAAGTCGTAAGAGCATCATACCTTATAGAACAAGATTGTGATTGATGAAGAAACCATGAAAATTGTGTTTGTATGGCGGAGACATGGACTGTGTCTAATAAAGTTCAAGTTTCACCACACACTTTTCAGATTAGGCTTTTAGTGCAAAGAAGTGCGCCCCATGAAGTCAAAAAGGTCATACATTTCAGTCTGTTGTGGGACCCTGAAATAGACCGCAGTACTGCCTCCTTTCAAAGTATGGGGGCGATGTCTGCTGCTCTCAAATGTGACCTTACTGATCTGGGCTTGGTGGATGCATGGCAGCATAGGCACCCTGGGGTTCGAGGCTTTTCTTTCTACTCTCACGTCCACACCTCTTACTCACGTATTGATTATTTCTTTCTTGCTCACACAGGAATTGGACTCCACCAACATTTCAGATATATCCATTTCAGACCATGCCCACTTAGAGATAACCTTGGCTAGAGTGATGGCGCATTTCCCCGCAACTGCCCAGGGACCCAGTTGATATCGCCGAGATCCAAAAGGAGATTTCTGTGTATTTCGACACCAACACCCACCCTGAGATCTCTGGACACACACTCTGGGACAGCTTCAAAGCCACTATAAGGGGAGGTCATATCTTTCATATCCATCCCCCGTACACGGGAAGTCAGACTGGATGAGACGGGCCTTTAAGTGGACATGGAATGCCTCGACCACAACAACAGGTGCAACAAAAGACATATCATACGAACAAGACTGAGGGTTTCTTGCTGGCCTTGATGCAGAGATAATATGAAGGGGGGGATAAAGTGGGGTCTTTACTCACACTCAAACTCCTTCAACAAACTACACTCACTCATATATCTAAAAGCAAACTCCGGCACCTGGGCCTCCAATAAGTGGGCAAAACAACAAGCATTTCATGACTTCTATCAATCCCTTTATGAAGGTGATAACGCATCCCAGGTTAACATAGATTCCTACCTTAAAGACTGCCCTTGGGAACCCCTAGGCCCTCAACACTCGGAACTCTTGGATGCCCCCATCTCCCTGGCTGAGTTACAGAGAGTCCTCAAGGAATTACAAGTGGGCAAAACTCTGTGTCCAGATGGTCTCCCTGTGGCGTTTTATCACAAATTCCTCCCACAACTCCAGGACCATATGTTGTCATTATTTAGCATGTTTACAGCAGACACAGGCCTAACCCTCACCATGGTGGCAGCAGAAACAGTACTTAACCCTAAACCTGGTAAGGATCCCGCTCTCTGTGCATCTTACCTCCCGATAGCTCTTTTAAATAAAGATGCCAAGATCTATACAAGGATTTTGTCGAATAGACTAGAGCCATATCTTCCTGGTCTAATTGTTCCGGACCAAGTTGGCTTCATCTGCCAGAGACAGGAAGCGGATAACATCTGTTGCGTCCCACACTTAGTCGAAAAATCTCACTGTTACAACCAGTGGCCGCTGCCTCAAAACTAAAGTGGGGGCGGGGGAAAGAGTTGAGGGACGGGGAATAATAATAATAAAAAGCCTACCTGTTTCCGATGGACGTCTCTATGTCTGTGGTTTTCTGCTCCTGGCGGTCACTGCGAAAGCACAGGCTCCCCGCCAAATCAAGATGCTGCTCTCATGCTATACCTAGAATGAAAGCAACACTAGGAGTCGTCTTAGTGGCCTGTTCTGCCACTCAGACAGTGCATGAGAGTCTGTGCTGTTTCTCCAGCCTGGCTGTGCAACACAGCTGGGTTGGAGAAATAGTAGTGCGCATGTCGGTTTGGCTGGCCGAATCACTGCTCCACCTGCCATGGCCAAGTCTGCCGCACCCTACTTTAGCATCGGCTCAGTCACAGAAAAATAAAATGATATAATTGTTTTATTATCATTTTATTTTTCTGTGACTGACTTTGACCAGTGGGATGACGCTCCTCTGCCATTACGGAGGAACCGCCCTGGTTACAACATTATCGCCTGTCTTCTCTCACTAGATGCAGAGAAGGCCTTTGATTGGGTTAGCTGGCCCTTTTTAAAAGCTGTTCTTAGTAAAATTGGTCTCAGACCGGGCATGATTTCCAAGATAATGGCATCTTATGTCTCGCCCACGGCTACTATCCGTGCTAATGGGCAACCCTTGCAACCAATCCACCTGGGGAGGGGCACCAGGCAGGACTGTCTGCTCTCGCCTTTACTCTTTGCCCTAGCTGTAGAACCCCTAGCGATCATTATCCGCTGAGCAGAGGACATTGCGGGCATCCCCTTTAGTGTTCGCGAGCATAAGATTGCCTTATTCGCGGGCGACCTCTTGCTCACCGTCACCCAACCTGCATCTTCTCTTTCAGCCCTTGTGAATGTTTTAACAGCCTTTGAAAAGGTCTCCAGCTTTAAAAATATTATGGCTAAATCACAGGCCCTGAATTTAACAATTCCTAAGCTGGTTCTTCTTGCTTTGCAGTCCCTTGCCCCTTTTTAATGGGCACCGAATTCTATCAAATATATAGGTCCAAATGAAACCCCCAATCTAGCGTCATGGACACACGCCAATTGGCCGGAGTATCGGCGCTAAGTCTTAGAGGATCAATGCAGATGGAAGCCATTACAGGTATCCTGAATGGGGCTTCTCAATGCTGTTTAAATGTCCATCCTGCCAAAAAACCCTCTGCCTGTCACAGACACTACCCACCCCCGTCCCCCATGATGCTATCCTTCGAATCCAAAGGGATCTACGTAACTTTATCTAGGGAGGGAAAAGTCTGAGACTATCAAATACAGTACTGGTTCTTTCCAGAGATCTGGGGGGACTGGCGTGTCCTAATCTTCTCGAATATTATTGGACAGCTCACTTACGTTACATTTCAGAATGGGATGTCCGAGAAAGTGAAAAGCACTGGTTCCACATGGACCGAGCGGTGGCATGCCGGCCTCTCTGGGATTTGGCATGGCTCCTTAAATATGCTCGGCCATAAAGTAGCTCTTAAGAGGGGTCTCACCAGCTTCCCTTACCCGTACAACACGCTTGCCCGCAAGCCAGAGTTCACTCCGGCTTTACAGGCCCACTCCATTCCAGACTGGAGGGAGACTGTCGCACTCTCCGAAATTTATTTGAAGGAGAAACGATCAAGACGTTTGATCAGTGCAAACAGGATTTTCATGTTCCCAAGTCATCCAGGTTACAATACTATCAACTGGGCGCTCCCCCCCCCCATTGCTCGGGGGGCGACCCAACCATTTACCTCCTTTGAAGCATTAGTTTGGTCATTCAATGGGACAAGGGGATTGATCTCATGCACCTATCAGGTACTCCAGCACTCGACTCCTGCTCGATCACGCACATACCAATTCCAGTGGCACTCTGTTACTACTGAGAGAATCTCCCAGAAACAATGGGAACAGTTGTGGCCCGACATCCCCAATTTGTATAGGAACATACCCCAGCACGAGATGGCATATAAACTGATGACACGGTGGTTCTACACCGAAAACACGCTTACGTACTATTTACCGCTCTACCTCTCCAATCTGCTCGCACTGCATCTAGGCAGCCGGCAATTTCCGAAATACCTGGTGGTCATGCCCCCTCATAGCCACGTACTAGAAGGAAGTCCTGAGTCGCATCACAGGGGTTGTGGGCTTCCCGCTCCTGAACTCCTATAACATCGCAATACTAGACATCTGCCCTCATACACTGGAAACAATGACACATGCTGATTGGTGATTAGTAGCCCATATGCTCTGTGCCGCCAATCAACTTATTGCACTCCACTGGAAGAAATCGTCTGCCCTGCCGATTGCCAAGTGGTTTACTCACCTTTGGCACGTCATGGCCATGGAACTCCTATCCGACAGGGTAGCCCACACACTCAAAAATTCACGCACACCTGGCAACCCCTGATAACCTATTTTGTGAACCCCAACTGATTCATTACTAGGGAGCTCAGCCTAAGCATTTTATTGATAAGATTATTTAAATGGCAAAACAATGCACAAAAAATACAGAAAGATGAATTCATAGAACAAATACACAAATTAATAAATATTTTCTTCACAAGCAAATATATATATATTTTTTTTAATGTAATTTTAATGGGAAGGATAGAACATTTCTAAATTCAATAGACACCACTAATCATCCATACTGCATTCTGTTTGATGCACTTGCACTGCTCCCTCAAATCAATCTGAGGATACCAACTTAATTTTTAGCCTCCAATTTCAAATCCCTTCACATTTACAGAACGTTTTAAGATTTTCCGTTTTATATTTTGCTTCTTTATTTATATACACTTGATTAATCTGATAATATTATTTAATTTTCTAAGCAGTTGAGAAACCCCTGAGTAGACTCTGTGGACCACCCGGACTCCCCGGACCACAAGTTAAGAACCACTGGTGTAGACGATTTGCAAACACTCCTTCCATCGCCTTGTGAGTGTTGTGTTTTGAGAGTAGGAAAACACCTGGTTAGAGTTTTCTAGATTGGGTGGAGGGGGAGCAGATAATTAAATATTTGATGAGAGTTGGATCAATACTAAGCAGGCAAATCGAGCTCCATTTGGGTTGAAGTAGCTGTTAAGGGATTTACTTGCTTTATATGAAGGAAAGATGGCAGGATCATAGAAGTGGGGGAGCGGGCCAAGATCAAGTTTGAAAAGGACGGGAGTTGGTTTAAAAACTTATCCTGGTTGTTTGTGCATGTGAATTGGCTTTTTGGTGGTGTTTGGGTCCCAGGGAGATTGAAGGGTGGTGGGACGTTAGGAAATTTCTGTGTTTTAGCGATGTGGGGTTTTTCATGGTTATGTAATGGTTAATGTTATGGCTTACAAACCTGTCCTATTAAAGTGACCTTTTGCACTGCAAGAGGGTCTGGACTGTGGATTTTAAGCTGTCTTGCCCAAGAGGAGTTTGCCGATCACAGAAAGGCAGGCAGAAGAGGTTGGTGCTGATTCAGTTGAAGTTAACGCATAGTTTGCTCATGCCTCCCACTGTGGTTCTCCAGGGTAGCACTGCTGACATCATCCCAGCAACATTTTTTTCTTGTCAGCGCCCACCACTTAGACGGCATATTTTGCAGCTCCTACGGTGGGAGAGAAAACTACAGTGGTCAACATGCACCTTCATCTATGTGCCGTAGAGTACCAGTACCTCCTGAGTTCTGAGCATTATCCAATCACATTCTCCTGCAGGACGGCTCACACTTTGTTTTTAGTTTCATGGCGAAAGTGTTACTGTGCATTTATTTGTTGGTCCAGCGATTCAGGAGTCTGATCACGCTTTTGCATTTAGACTCTTGGGGGCCGATTCCGATTCGGGCCAGGAATCTCTCCGACCGAGCCGGACTCGGAGAGAATTCCGACCGAATCGGACCCTAGCAGTCCGACCGAACGAGTACGATGCGCACGTATGCTATCGGACTCGATTCGGTCGGACTCCCATTGAAGTCAATGGGAGCCAGTCGTACGACGCGTACACGGGCTCCCATTGACTCAATGGGCACGACGCAAACAAGGGCGCCCCCTACAGCGTGTTCGCGTCGATGAGGGTCGCACCGTACATGCACCCATGGCTCCCCCCTGTGTGCGACTCGCATGCCTACGCTTCCAGGGGGGTCCGACACGGACCTCCAAAGTGCGGCTCCGACAGCTCCTTGGAGCGGGACTGCCCGAGTCGGTCGGAGCGGTCGCGATGCGCATCGTACTCACCCGGCCGGGGAACTTCTCCATTGCGCGGTGCGAGTCGTCCCCGTGCGAGTCGGTCGGAGCGGTCGGGTCCTGCGAACGAGTCGGTCGGAGATTTCGCGAGCGCACGCATCGTACTCGCTCGCCCGGACGCACGTACGATTCGGTCGGGAAATAGGGCTCCGAATCGGATCCGGTAAAGCCGAATCCGATTCGGAGCCCTACCGGCCGAGATCGGAATCGGCACCTTGGTCTTTTGGGGCTCCAGTCAACACAAATATTGGTAACCTGCTGGCTTTTTCCATGTGCAGCAATTCATGCATTTTGTGCGCTGTTTTATTGGTATAGAGTTACTAGACCTGCAGTGCTTAATTTATGAACGTAATTGCAGGTGGTGGGCACCAACACTCAATTTTTGTGACTGGGTCTTATTTGTCATCGTCAGATTTTGAAACAGAGCAAGAGAGAGAAAAGCAGAAGAATGAGAAAGAATGAAATAGAGAAAGATAGGAAAACAGTGGTGTTGGAAAGTGGATTATTAGTAGGGGCAAATGTATATCTGGCACTGGCAATAAGGCCACTAACACAGTATAGGGCTCAGAATAGGTTTTAGAAAATTACTCCTATGCTCAACCCTTTGTAGCATAGCTGCGAGCAGGCAAGCTTAACTTCAAAGACAGGTATGTAAAGCATTTAAAAACACCATTTCAGTAAATAATTAAGACACAATACAAACTAAAATTCTAACATCAATTTATAAAAATAGGAAATATTTGTATATTTAAAATGACACCAAAACAACAAAAATACAATGTAGGGAACCGTAGATATGAATTTTCAAAGATTTAGCAATTTCTAGCACATAGAAACCTATAGCGCTTTATCAGGTACTCTGGTCGCAATAGACCGGGTCAAAGCCAAAGTTTCAGGCTGACCGTGATATAGCCCTGGGCAGCTACCCCTCGCGGTAGGTCTGGGTCAAAGTTTTTACCTTCTGACTTAGAAACTTTTCTGGAGCTTTTCTTCCCAGGATCTCTCGAAGCTCTCAGCCAGTCCGGATTCGGTGAGGGTTCGCCAGATTGCCTTGCGACGAGCTCCCGGTCAAAGTTATGGAAGTCCGACCTCCGGAACGTTCCAGCGGGGCAAACCAAGGATCCAGGCCGACACGCGGTTGAAGGCAGGCGGCTTGGCTTTCGCGGTTGCTCCCGGTCACCTTTTCTTCATTTGGACTTAGAAACTTTTACAGAGTTTTTTCTCGCGGGGTCCCTCGATGCTCTTCACCAGGCCGGATTCGGTGAGGGTTCACCAGCCTCGGATTTCGACTACTCCCGGTCAAACTCTGGAAGTAGGACCTACGGAGCTTTTCAGCAGGGCAAACCTGGATGGCAGGCTGACTCGTGGTTGAAGGCAGGAGGCTTGGCTGGCCAGGTTAAGCTGGTCCCCTTATGGAGCTTTTTTCCAAAGTTTCTCCAAAGTTCTCCAAAGTTCTGGAACTTCTTCCTGAAGTTCCCCAAAGGGTCCCAAAGTGTCTCAAACTCACTCCAAGGGTCGGGAAGCTCCAAGAGGGTCCTTGAAAGTTGAGGACTTCAGTTCCCACAATCCACTTGGACAAAACCCTTACAAATCCATTGGTAGTTCTCGAGGTTGAGGATTCTTGGTGGTGATGTTCCAGGTGAGCTCTGTTAACCTGTAGCTTGCAGGGAGTCCACTCTTTAGTCCTTTTTACAGCAAGGTAATCGACAGGCGGTAGTTTCAGGTGGTGCATAAGGTGCAGTCTTCAGAGTGCAGGCCTTAGAAAATGCACATCAAACTTCCAGCATGGCCCGTCTTGCTTTCTTAAGATTCAAGCTGCAGATCTGAGGGGCTCTTCCCTTCTCAGATACTTATTCCAACTTCTCTGGGTCAAGCAGGAGGTCACTCCTGTCCAATGGGCTGCAGGGTACCACCCAAAGGTCTGATCACTTCCTGCAGACTGTGGCACAATTTTGTCCCAGAGTGCACCAATTCTTCCAAATTCATAATGGCTGATTTTCCAGCAGGGAGAAAAGAGATGGCTAAACACACACCTAAAATGGCTAATCTCCATAGTCTCTCCCCCTTGCATCTGCTCATTCCTTCTTTAATCCTAGCATCTGGCTGGGGGTCAAAAGAGTGGAGTTGTAAATGGCACTGTCTTCCCCTTCCCTTGAAGTCCATTGTTTACGGCTCCTCCCCCTGCTCTGGCATTCCTGTGCAACAGGACACTGCCCTCCCATCAGAGCTGATCAACCCAGGGGCTCTTTATCACCTCTTCAAAGAAGCCTATCTAATCCACTTAACTCTGACCAATCAGGACAGACTACTGGAAGGCTGAATCTGGGCTTACAAACAAGAAAGTACTATAACTTCTTGTATGTACATTTTAGGAGAAATTCAACAATATAATATTGTTGGATTTATTAACCATTACCATTCTAGGAAGTCTTTGAATGTTATTTTTAGCCTTTTCCTATAAAGAGTTATTAGTTAATAACTTCTTACCATGTTAACCTATGTGGCATGGGATTTGCAATGGGAAAAATTACTTGGGCCATTTTTTCAGCACCAGGGCTTATAAAAACATATTTTGTAAGTACTCTACATATATCTACAGGACCCCCACCCCAGGAACACCTAGGGGAGACTTTAGGGGTTCTGAATATGTAACAATATTGTAGATCCTCCCTCCACAGTGCTCCTACCACCAACGTCGATTTTGGGCAGCACTTTATCACAATGTGGGGAGTGAAATGTGCCATTTCACTTAACCCAGGGCATATAAAACTCATTTTATAAGGGCCCTCCTTATACATACCTGGTCCCCCACCCCTGGGACACCTAGGGGAGACCCTGGGGGTACCTAATATGCCCAAACATTGTAGGTCAACCATTTCTAAGTGCCCCAAACACCAAAGTCGAGTTTGGGCACAATTTACTTTTTAAAAGCAGTCCTGCAACACAGGGCTCCTTTTAAACTGACCTCAGGCTTCAGCAGTGCACACATGCAAGTGCAGAAAGGGCTGCTGGCCTCTAAACTGCCTTGCCCTATTATATACTAGGGACTGATAGGTAGTTTCAATCCTCCTGCCCTATTATGTACTAGTATGGCAACAATGGGGCGAACCTGTGTCCCTCAGAACCTGGGTATGTGTATAATAGGCTACAATGGTTCTGTCGGGGAGAACCCAATTGCTTTAAAGTAACAGGAAGAGTTGCTTGATACCTTTTAAATAAGTATGAAAAGTAAAGCATTTACATTGGTTAATTCATAAAACGTATTTCAAAAACGTTGGAACGCATATCAAGAGACTTGGGAACACAGATTAAAGCAACACACCTAATAGTAAATGCTTGCAAGAGGCTCTTCTTTTATATCAAGTAAAGCATAAATCAATATTTACAAATAATCAGAGGGCTGTCAATACAAGAAATACTGACAAAGTGACGTGATACGGTGACATTAAGTGCTCAGTGATAGTGGTGCAGTGCATACATACAAGGTGATATTATGTACAATTATTTACACTGGGGACTAGAATGCGGTCAGAATGAAGGTAGGCAATAACTCTGGTAAACAGAAAGTTAGCTTATTGATTTAACAACCAGAGATTTGATTGATCTGGACCATATGTATTCGTCGACGTTTCGACCCTGACAGAGCGTTATTGGAATGTCGTGGCGGGTCTTCTTCAGGACAAGTGGGAGTGTTGACAGCCTAAAAAGTGAGCGGAAGAGAATTTAAAGTTGTGTTCCAACGTAAGGGCCAAGGCAGCTATGTAGCCAAAGGGTGTCCTATTACTCACCCAGAAAGTGGGATGACTCGCTGAGGCGTCCCTTGCTTAGTGGAAGCCGTCAGTGGATCTAAAAATTAGATCAGACAAATTAAGCCCTGGCAATTAAGCCCTGGCAATGCTCCGTCTCTTGATATGCATTCCAACGTTTTTGAAATACGTTTTATGAATTAACCAATGTAAATGCTTTACTTTTCATACTTATTTAAAAGGTATCAAGCAACTCTTCCTGTTACTTTAAAGCAATTGGGTTCTCCCCGACAGAACCATTGTAGCCTATTATCTATTATGTACTAGGGTCTTAGAGAGCAGGTCGTGCCAATCACAGGGGTACCCCAACCCATAGTGTACACTAGTGTAAGTAGGTGTTTTCACTGTATTCTAAATTTGTCTCTTTCAGCATAGCACTGGCCCTGGGCCTGGTTAGGCAGAGCCCAGGGTCAGTCAGAGTCAGTTACCACCAGTACCAGTCAGCAAAAAGTTGGGGGGTGCCCAGGGCACAGGATGACTTTCCAACAAGTGGCAAAGGAAGAAGGCAGGGATAAGAAAGTACCTGCAAGACCGGGGTAAGGCGATGGGAAGTGTATGGTGGTGAAAAGAGGCATAAAGTGCAGTTAAGATTAGACAGCCCTGGTATTTGGCAATCCATGGTATTCACCAGCACCAGAATCGGGATCCTGATAAAAACGTTAGGCCTCTGCACTTTTTTCATAATTGAACACTGCCTCCCACCTAGTTTATTCCAGTTTTCCCCACTTTACCATGTACTGGCGCTTGTTTCCCCCTGCCCCCCGCCCCCAATATAAAGATATTCGTGATGATAACACAAGGACATTCTTTCATTTGGATCACTCACAAAAAATAAGTCACTTGACTTTTAACGTGTTCATCAAATGCAATCTTCTTTCTTTGGCAGCATGGCGGTGTGTCTTTTAGTTTCTTTCTCTTCTTTTTAAGTGAATACGTTTTCAAATCCATAAGGTACACTCCTGTGCTCCACCCTTATTTACGTGCAGGGCCTTGGTAAGCGCCATAGAAGGAAGACTACATGAAGTTGCTGTTTAAACGAATCCATCTTTCAGGAAAACCCCGCAACCACAAAGTCAATTTGCTTTGGGGTATCACTGTTGAACGCTCCAAACAATATTCATCATCCAAATAATTTTCAAAGCGACTGTGCAGGAATCTACTTCTGGTCTAATTCTGGCAAGCATCCATTAAAAGGGGACGCTGTCTCTTCCGCTTCCGGTAGAGACAACTTTCAGCTAGTATGAGACTAAAGAACAAACAACTTAGGGGTTTATTTATAAGCCCCTTGCGCCGCAGTTGCGTCACTGTTTGTATGAGTAAAAGTGACGCACTGGCAGCGCAAGGGGCTTGTAAATAAGCCCCTTAAAGTTTATCAGCCTCTGCCAAAGAATAAAAAAAGATAGTTGGCTTTATTTTTTTAGAAGTTAACCTGACGGCTGGTATAAAACAACATGGCTGCTGCTGTGTACAGTAAAGCTGGTTTGCAGTCTCCCTCCCACCCCTGCAGAAATAATGTTTCGCATATAAAGAGAGCTCACGTCTTGTTTAACTAGCCTGCTATTCTGTGTTTCGTAACCACCATTGAGAGAACCGTAGGCATGCAGAGACAGCACTCCAAACCCTTTTTAGTGTGAATAATGCTAAAGACATCCCGGGCCGCAAACTAACCACGAGCAACGCTGGCGCGAGCAGTCAAGGCACAGAGAGATCGGCGGTTGAGAATCAGAGCTGAAGGAAGTCAGAATTGTACCGCGCACATCGCAGCGAGCTATTTTAGGCCTGAAAGAGATTGAGGAAAGGAATTCGGTCATTAAATCAAGTGCGCCACTGAAGTAGCATAGTCTTGGCACGAAGGAATGGAGATAAGGCTGTTTTTAGAAATGTTATCAAACGGAGGACCATTGTGGGGTCCTTGTCAAACTGAGTGGTGACGGTGATGAATGTGTTATGGAGGACCAAGGAAGTGGAGAACAATTCAGTTTGTTTAGGAGCGTGATCACAGTGACGGACTCTACGATTTGTGCCAGATAATGCAGTAGTAATAGCCAGGGGCGGCTGGCAGATAGATATATTGGTGTGGCAAGCAAATGGGTGGTGGGTGGGTGCGTGCATGCAGGCAAGGCCAGTGGCTATGAAAACAAGCATTTGCAATGCAATCGGTCTCGCCTTCTGGACCTTATATGTATTTAGCTATGCAGCACATTAGCCTGGGTGCTGAAACATCTACTGTTCTTTAACATGGAGGGAAAGTAAGCACCAAACTGCGTGACTCGCCAGGTATGGGAACACATGGAGAGAAATATTGCCTTTCAGCAGGAAATGGTATAGTCCAAAGCTTTGTTTTTAATATAAAATCAGGGCCTTCGGTGGTTATATCACTGAAAATACAAGATTTGAAAAAAATATTGTCTACGGTGCTCGTGGAAAACAATTTCTATGGACTGGAATCTAGAGAATGCTAAACTTATTCTGGTATTTTACTGACCTCTGCTGGTCGTTTTCTATCAAGAAAGTTAAATAGAGGCAGTTGCCAGAAAAATTAAAAAAAGAAAGTCCCTCAGCAGAAAGCAATTCTGGTATTTTACTTACCTCTACTGGTCGTTTTCTATCAAGACAGTTAAATAGAGGCAGTTGAACAGAAAAAAAAGTCCCCTAAGTGGAAGCAGACAAGTCATAGGGCTGATCTCCAGAGCCCACAAAGTACATACACAAAGAAGTATATACAAAAGTATATACAAGAGGTCTCAAATGCTCGACCTAAAAATAAAGTCACTTACCTTGCTTGTTGCACTTCCGACGTCCTCCTGGCTCCGGTCCCTCGGCTCAGAGTACTCGTGCTCCAGCCAGTTCCATTACCCAATCCTGGTGCTACTCTCATGCTGGTAACCAGCATGAGAGAAGCACCAGGATTGGAAGGAGCGGGCTGGCTGAACGTTCCTTCAGGCCCTGGAGGCCTGTGCTTCGTCTCCACCCAGCTGTCTAAGACAGCTGGGTGGAGAGCTACAAAGTGGGCATGTCACTTTGGCCAGCACAAGAGACCCGGCCAAACTGACCTGACATGTCCAGCTAGCTCCTCCAGTCCTCAATGCTGCCAATCGGCAGCAGAGGAGGACACGCCCCCATTTCTCCCGGCTGGGGGCAGGCTGGCGGCTGCGGTGCACCACGTGAAAAATAAAACGGCAGTGAAATAATTTCGTTGCCATTTTATTTTTCACATTTAGCGTGGATGCAGCGGACGGGGGGGAGGGGCGATGCTTCCCCGCCCTCCTGCAGAAATCACCGCTGGTAATTGTGGGCCTAGCCTTACCCATGCCAAGTTGTATTACTGCTCCTCACAACTCATAATGAGAGCCTCAGTGTGATTTTTGCACTTTATTTCAGATCTCTAACCCCTTCATACAGGGCCGGCATTAATGCTGGTGGCAGCCGGTACGATTAACTCTTTTGGCATCCTGCCCTCAATTACCTACTTCTCCACAAATGCCCTCACTACCACCCTCCAACAGTACCCCTCGTCTCCCCATAGCTCCTCTCTCATATGCATTTCATTTGTTTAATAGCGCTACTCATTCCAGTTATGGGTGTCCGAGTACTTTACATCACACACACATCCTACAGAGACAATGAATCATATGTGTGCATATCAGTGTATAGGAAATGTTACACAAGACAATGAGGATTACAAGGTGTAGGAGTCACATGGCATCCATGCTAGTAGTCAGTATATATTAAGTGTGCTTCGTCTGGAGGAGCACAAACTCAGGATTTAAAACATACCTCAGTGATTGGGCTGCTTTACTACTAAGGGGCCGATTCCGATTCTGGTCGGAAACCGTTCTGTCCGACACGTTCCCGGAGCGATTTCCGACCGATTTGTGCCCCTTGGCTCCAAGCGAGCGAGTACGATGCAGCCGCATGCTGACGGACTTGGTTCGATCGGACTCCCATTGAAGTCAATGGGAGCTGGTCGTACGACGCGTACATGGGCTCCCATTGACTGAATGGGTACGTTGCGCAAAAGGGTGCCCCCTGTAGTGGGTGCGCGTTGGTGCCATCCGCACCGTACATGCATGTATAGGGGGACCCTTGGGTCCCCCCCTGTGTCCGACTCGTAAGGCTACGGGTGAAGGGGGGGTCCGGCACGGACCCCCGAAGTCCGTTTCCCAGAGTGTTTACGTGTCGGAGGCTCCGACTCGATCCGGCTGTTCGGATCGTGCATCGTACTGGCTCGGTCGTAAAACGTCTCCATTGCGCGGTACGAATCGAGTGCGAACGAGTCGTACGGAGCGGTTCGGACCCGGAAACGATTCGGTCGGCGATTTCGCGTTCATTCGCATCGTACTTAGGCGTCCGGACCTCTGTACGACTCGGTCGGAAACAAAGCCTCCGACTCGGATCCGGTAAAGCCGAATCCGATTCGGAGGCCTTCCGACCGAGATCGGAATCGACTCCTAAGAATGTGTTTCTAACTAGACGAAACCTTTTTAGCAACATTAAGATAATGAAAGACTGGGGGAAAAACATAACGTTCTAGCCTATACCATGCAGTTTGTATGCAGCTCTTTTATGACAGTTCATAGGTTACTGTGTTTTATGAGGATTGTAATTTATGAACCACAAGTAACAAAAGGATTTCTATGACAAAGACAGTAACCCACTGAGCTATCCACATAAAATACAGTTCTGTGATCTGCATGTACACATTCTTTACAGCAGGCATATTAGCCCTCCGTGCTACTTTATGATGAGTCAAGACTCCCACTAGACAAAGCTCCATCTCTTTCCAGCAGGAACATTAATCACCAATGTTATCTTGGCATTTTGTATTGATGCCTGAAAACTGCTAGCCATACAAGGAACTCTGCAACAGGTGCTGTTAAACCCATGTTTTTTCTAAGCACAGTGCCGCCCAAGATCACCACCAGGTGCGGCTGCACAGGTCGCACCACCCTAAAGCAGGCCCTGTCCCCATTCCATTGCATTGGAACTATTTTTTGGGATTAGCAATTGTATCTAATTTGAATTTAAAGTGAATGTGAAGTATGTGGCTGTGTAAATATATATATATATATATATATATCCAACACTCCTCTCTTCCATACGAAGAAATTACTCAGACGCCCGTGTATGCTTCAACATGGCCAATTTAATGTCAATGGCAATCCGACGCGTTTCGGCTTTACGCCTTGCTCACGGCAATAAGATTTACAAAGCATTATTCCATTTTTAAATAGATGTATAAAAAGTGAAAAGGACTCACCCATCCCTCTGTGGTTTAACAGTGAAAATGTGTCGGCCATCTTAACATGATCATATACAAAACTTTATCAAGCAGCATGTAATCGGTCGCAACGATAATGTTATAATTCAATGATATACTATAATTGCATCAATACATGAATTTATCCATATTTAGCATTGAACTTTTGAATATTTAAATGTCCAATACACATCACTAAAATCTCGCCATAGTGGGCAATTGTAGTCAATCTGTGACCCAATGGATTGGTTAATATTGTTAAATACAACTTTTCTTGTGAATACAAAATTTACAATACGGTACATGGTTTAAAACCTGATAAAAACCAATTCTAGTACCTATTCAACATCTATACATTCTATCCATATGTGCCTGATTACATTTCTACGGCATATCTTAATACCATCCTGAGTCATTTCATCCCTCTCAGATGGAATCAAATGTTGAAATAAAACAATTCTACCTAATTAGGGTTATTCACAATAAAATCCATGTATTATGCCTGCAATCCTCTGAATATCGAAAGTAGATGGCTCCTCAATATGTACTCAAAAGAGCAAGAGTGAAAAAGTGCCTGCACCTGTGTAAAAATGTCAAAAACAAAAACTATTACCATTAAAAACCATCTGGAAAGATTCATAAATTCAAAATAATTTCAAAATAATTTAAATACTCAAGTGGATCGCCAATTCTTCACTAGAATTTAATCCCTTAGGCATGAGAGTTTCAAAATCAATAATGTACTTTGATTCAAGCTTTCTCAATGTTAACTCTCTATTTACAGCATCAATTACCATCATTTTCAATAGTTTCTCATTTTGAAAATGGCAATCAAAAAAATGGCGCGCCACCGGGTAATGCTTATCATTGTGTCTGATGGCCCGTAAATGCTCTAATACACGTTTCTTGGCACGATGGATTGTGCTACCTATATACATTTTGTAACATGGGCAAATTAGAGCATATACACAGTGGGAGGTATTGCAATTCAAAGTCTTTTGAATAACAAATTGCCGTTTAGAGTTAGGAAACTAAAACTCAGAGCAATCAGAACTATTGCTGCACGCTTTGCACTTTTTACAACAGCGATAACCTGATCTATCCCCAGTACTGGAAGTTATATCTCTAGTGATCAAATTCACACTTAACTCGTCCCTCAATGATCTACTCTTTTTAAAAGTTATCTGTGGGTTACAATTCAAATGCTTGCATAAATCATCGTCTGTCATCAATACATGCCAGTGCTTCTTCAATATATTCTTCACATCTTGCGCCTGATGGGAATAAGTTGTTATAAATCTAGTTGTTTCAGATTTTTCTTCTAGTTTTACTGGATGTAACAGCTCTACTCTTGTGACCAATTCTACTCTCTCAATTGCTTGGTCAATCACCTTCTGACTGTATCCTCTTTCTACAAACCGTTTGCACATAACTTCTTTCTCAATGTTAAAATCAGAATCAGTGCTACAATTTCGCTTTGCACGTAGTAATTCTCCATAAGGAATACTGTACACAAGATTTGGAGGATGAGCACTTTTTTTTAAATATGTACACACACACACATATATAGCTTGTGGCCATTGGAGACTTGAGGACAATCTGAGTTGCATGCAGTGTGGCTGTTTTCCAAGACTGTTACGAAAAACACTCCAGGCCCAGGTCTTTTTTTAGGTAACATGGCAGATTAAGAAGCTTGTCTGAGTGTTGGGACTGGCTCAGCCAGTGAGAAGGCCTAGAATAAAGGCATTGACAACTGCAGTGTGTCTTCATCTGTCACTACATGTTCAAAAATCAAACCGGCATTTTTACAAAGTCATCTTTATATAGTCATATTGTTACATTATCAAACCATTACATCATCAACGCCTTTAAACTGTCCACACATGTACATCCTAGCATTGGGCCTAACCCTACTCTTTATTCTAACACCTAAGAATAAAAGAACTCTTTTTTAACCCTCAGGTGCTTAAGAACTCAGCAAAAATCTTAAAACAAAAGCTTCACTTTGCTTAACTTTATTATTTGGGTTCATGAGAAAAGTATTTGTCCTCTCAAATGAGATATTCTACAGTGACAGCACCAGCACTGCTTTCTGTCTAAGAGTTAGTATATTGCTGGTCCAATATATATTTCTATAATGTATTCATGTGCTCCTTTAAAGGCAGCTGTCTTTGACAACTTGTATTACTAGAATCGACCGGAAATTGTACTTTCTAATTTGACTAGGTACATTTTCTTTGTATCTATCTATTTGCGTGATCTTTATCCACCTACTGTAATGAGTTTTAACATAAACTTCATGTGGCCTGTGTTGTAGAAAACCAAAATGAATAAATAAAACGTACCGTAAAGCTGCCCCTTACACTCAGGTACCACTTACCCTGACCCTTAGTTACATCCTTTCCCTGATTCTTCCCCAACGCTAAGCGTATCCCTTAGCCTACCAGTTAAGTTAATGTAATCCTAGGGTTAATCATAACCCTATCCCTTGCCCCAGCCTTGTACCTAATGCTAACCCTAAACCCTACACTAAACCTAACACTGACTCTGACCCCCATGTTACCTTTTCTGGTTGATGTAATGGCCTCTTTTCTTACCTTCCTGAGGTCAGTGAAAGTGAGGTCCAGGTGAATGAAGTAGATGGGGTGAGTGAGCTGCTGTGTCTCCGAGTCAGTTTTCTTTAAGGTATTTCCATGCAGAGCATCTGCCCCTATTACCGCATACACTTTCTAGCTGGCTTTCCACTTTAACTCTTATTGATTTCCCACTTAACAGACACTTGGCGAATTTGTAGACAAATGACCATATTGAAGAAAATCGAACTCTTGGACCTTTTGAGTGTAAGTGTTGGGAAACCATACACAGAGAAGGGTTGAGGCAAAATACCCTCATAACTTAAAGGCACGTAGGACCAGGCTAGGTTAAACAACGTGACTCTGTAATGTGCAATGAATTTCAGAGGCTCCAGTCCTCCAAAAGGGGATATTTAGGATGTATGAATGAACTAAGAAGGCCTATTGGCAATTGAATATTTCGCTTGCATTATAATGCTACAAATCCAAGAGTTTGGACCCTATAGTAAACAAAACACAGCTTTTGTTTATTTATTTATTGAATGTATGTTTATGGTGCCACATAAGCACAAGGGCAATGGATAATTTCGTAATTTCGCAATTAAGCTTACAGTAATATATATATATATAAATATATATATATATATATATATATACACACATATATGTACATATATACATACACACACACACACACATATATATGTTTTACAAGATCTTACATTGCCAAATGCGATCTGAAAAGGTGGGCTTTTAGGTCCTTTTGGAAAACCAACAGATTGTCTTAGGCCCTCTGGTAATGGATGCCATATTCTTAGCGCTTGGCATGAGAATACCTGTTTTAGCATCTTTGGACCCAAGTTAGAGTTTGGCGTACTCCGTTGCAACAGCGGCACAGTACCCTGTCCTTCAAATTCTCTGTCCATCCTTCTAATATTGAGTCGGGCCGACCGCCAGGTTTACACCAACGGAACAAAATTTACTCAAGTGGTGTAAACTTTCCTCCAATGGCCCGTATAAGTGCGGGCCATCCTAGGTAAGTCATCCACCTGTTTGCCCTATTTAGAGAGGGCAGTCTGATGGCTTTTCTTTACTGTTCGCCACCGCCAGGTGGGACAGCAAAAATACATTGATGAGGCGAGTTGACTCATGAAGAGTGGTTTTGAGGGGATCCAGAACAGATTTCTGGAAACCTGAGACTAGGGCGTGAGAGAGGACCAGCTCCTGAACCTCTTGTGTGTGTGTGCTTGGGGTAAAAACGGTTTTAGGGTTTTTGCTGCAGTTTCTGGAAGTTTTATGATGTGGCTAGCAATTTGAGGTTTTGGTCGAAAGTGAAGTCCAGCGATTACAAAATACAATTCATGAAGATTCTGCAATTGAGTTTTGGTAGGAAAGACAGAACAAAATCTTCCTATTAGATACTCTATATTCTAAATGCCTATTATAGTTTAGTGGTGCGTTTGTTTTCAAGTATGTAAAGAGAATATTTGCGTTAACCACATAATTTATTGATCACTTCCTTACAGTATTTTTCAAGCAGATGTCACAAAGGCATCATGGATTCGTATGTGCTGTGTTCAGTTTACTCACAAACCACTGCAGTAGGCACGTTAACCGCTTGAGCTACCTCCAGGCAACTATTTACACACTTACACGATGTGGTTCAAGTAGGAGAAAAGTCGATACAAATGCTTGCTGAGAAGTATTGAGTTCACTCTGTTCCCATCACATGTCCACCTCCTTCCGTACACGCCCAGTTCAGTGGGCAGCGTCGGTCACGGCGGCCTCTCCTTCACAGCGTCCCTCTGTATCCTTCCCTACACGCCCCGTTCAGTGGGCAGCGTCGGTCACGGCGGCCTCTCCTTCACAGCGTCCCTCTGTACTGCAGCTGGTATTGATTGGACGCGTTATGGTTCTTTTAAGTGAGGTATTAAAACAGGGTAAACATTTTCACGGAGTGGCATCTTATATCGTTAAACCTGTCGTAATCCTAATAGGTCACACATCTTAGGTGGACAGTTTTATGTCATCTTAATTACTATATAATATGGTAACAAGCCCTTTGGAGAAATAATGCTGGTGGATAAGGAATATTGAAGTTAGGTAATGGGGACACTTAGTGGCATTTAATGCACCTTGTTAACGTTTAATTCTAAGAAATGAAGCCTGCCATTCCACTTCTCTCAAGCAGGGATGAAGCACAGCATTTCATTCCATCCATCCCAGGAGATTGTAATACACACCTTTGCCTTCTTAAGGGAATCCAAAGTATTCCAGTTCAACAACACACATGCAGGGTAAGCACTATGGGCCCGGTTCACAAAGGGAAACTGAGACGAAAGTCTAACTTAACGACTTTTGGTATTCACAAAGGGCATTTACGAGTAGTAAAGTTAGACTTTTGTCTCAGTTACACTTAAGTTTTGGTCTTAAGTTTAACTGAGACCAAAACTGAGACACAAGTCTAACTTTACTTCTCACAAATGCCCTTTGTGAATACCGAAAGTCATAACATTAGACTTTCATCTCAGTTTACCTTTGTGAATCAGGCCCTATCACTCCTGTAGGCTGGACACCATCACACCTGCAGGATGGACCCTACCACACCTGCAGACTAGATTCTGTCACACCTGGAGGCTGGACGCTGTCAAACATGCAAGCTGGCACTATCAGGCATGCTGGCAGGACACTGTCACACATGCTGGCTGGGCAGTGTCTTATATGCAGGCTGGAAACTGTCACACATGCTGGCTGGGCAGTGTCTTATATGCAGGCTGGACACTGTCACACATGCTAGGCTGGGCAGTGTCACACATGCTGGCTGGGCAGTGTCTTATATGCAGGCTGGACACTGTCACACATGCTAGGCTGGGCAGTGTCTTATATGCAGGCTGGACACTGTCACACATGCAGGCTGGACACTGTCACACATGCTGGCTGGACACTGTCACATGCTGGCTGGACACTGTCACACATGCTAGGCTGGGCAGTGTCTTATATGCAGGCTGGACACTGTCACGCATGCTAGCCTGGGCAGTGTCTTATATGCAGGCTGGACACTGTCACACATGCTGGCTGGACACTGTCACACATGCTGGCTGGACACTGTCACACATGCTAGACTGGGCAGTGTCACACATGCTAGGCTGGGCAGTGTCTGATATGCAGATTGGACACTGTCACACATGCTGGCTGGACACTGTCACACATGCAGGCTAGAAACCACCACACATGCTAGGCTGGACACTGTCAAGCATGCAGGCTGGACACTGTCACACATGCAGGCTAGAAACGGCCACACATGCTAGGCTGGACACTGTCACACATGCAGGCTGGCACTATCAATCATGCTGGCTGGACAATGTCACACGTGCTAGGCTGGACGCTGCCATACATACAGGCTGTTCACTGTCATACATGCAGGCTAGAAACCGCCACACATGCTAGGCTTGACACTGTCACACATGCAGGCTGGCACTATCAAACATGCAGGCTGGACGCTGTCATAGATGGAGGCTGCTCATTGTCACACATGAAGGCTAGAAACTGACACACATGCTAGGCTGCATACTGTCATACATGTAAGCTGGACACTATTACACCTGAAGCTGGACACTGTCACACCTGCAGGCTGGGAACTGTTACACATCTACGCTAGATACTGTCAAACATGCAGGCTAAACACTACCACACATGAAGGCTGGATACTGTCATACATGCAGGCTGGACACTGTCACACATGTAGGCTAGAAACGGCCACACATGCTAGGCTAGACACTGCTATCAAACATGCAGGCTGGACACTGTCACACATGCTAGGCTGGACATACATGCAGTCTGCTCACTGTCATACATGAAGGCTAGAAACCGCCACACATGAAGGCTAGAAACTGCCACACATGCTAGGCTGGACATTGTCACACATGCAGGCTGCTCACGGTCCCACATGAAGGCCACATGCTAGGCGGCATACTGTCATATGTGCAGGATGGACACTATTACACCTGAAGCTGGACACTGTCACACCTGGCTAGACGCTGTCACACATCCAGGCTAGACACTGTCACACATCCAGGCTAGACACTGTCACACATCCAGGCTAGACACAGTCAAGCATGCAGACTGAACACTGTAACACATGCAGGCTGGACACTGTCACAAATGCAGGCTCAACACTGTCACATCTGCAGGCTGGACACTGTCACACATGCAGGGTGAACATTATCACACGTGCAGGCTGGACACTGTCACACAGGCAGGCTGACAAATTGAACACCATCCCACATATCAATGCAAAACGAGCTCCAGCCCTTTCTGACAGACATGAAGACGCTATGAAACAAACGATATGTAGGCAAAGGTTTATGTCACACACTTGCACAGAGACTGTGACTATTGTATTGCACTGCCCAAAAAGTGCCACCTTTCCCCTTTTGTTCCAAGAATATAGAGAGTCTACAATTGGCTCCCAATTTCCAAACACCATATTGTGTGACAGATACCCTGTAATTTATCCTAATACTCGTGATTTTAAATATTATCCTCTCTGATCACACAAGCAGAACCCCATCCCCTGAATGATGTGCATACTTAGATCCATTCATGCATAGCACTATCCATACAGCTTTCCACTCACAGGGCCCTCCTGGTTCTTTCAACACTGTTTCAGAACAACAGCTCTTGTACCATTACTCATTGAGCATGCTGCTGATCCTTTCTCCAGCTCTTGCCCTCTCTCTCAACTACCCTTTTCTCAAAATCACTTGTATGCCTTGTGTTGAACCCACAATGTCTACACACAACCTACCTAATGACTTCCACTTGAGTTCTGAGTGCTTCACTTCCTGGCAACAGCCCTCACTCGTGTTGACTTTCATGACCTCTGCACATTGCAGTTGCTTATCCTCTATTGTCGTTTTTATTTCAGTACTTGCCACATTTGGACACCACCAAATCTCCCCCATCTTCACAACACAGGTCAATCTTTGGCGTCACCAGATCACTCTTTAATTGGTCCTCTGTATAACTGGTCTTTCACAGTCTCCTGGTGCTCCTCCCACTCTCCTACAACCCTTACTACGTGCTGTCATAGGAACAGCCGCAGAGAATTTTTTTTAACTTTTGGGGTCAAATCTGCTAAAATTCCTCAGACCCTCATAGGTCATTCATTAAATATACCAGCACTTTCATGCTGCACCAGGGAAGCCGGGCCTTTCCTTGGAGCAGATAAAGTTTTTTTCCAAACGTCATAAGTCAGAAATTACTCCCACTATACTAAGGTCAGCATTTTTTCAGGGGTGAGACCCTTATGCCAAGGAGTAAATACAATATGACAGAGCCAGATATTTCTCTCTTCTTTCAAACACCTCTTTACTTGACAGACTGTCCTCACATGGCTTCCTCTGTTGCTCTGTTCCTTTGTTGCTCAACACCCAAACCCTCTTCTCTTTCCCATCTTTCTCTCCTTGTTTCCGGTTTTGCACCTCGCCCTGCTGAATTGCAGTAAAGCACTGTAAGGCTTTCCTTTCTCTTGTACTGAACTCATCCAGAACTGAAACTCTGTACTTCTCTTTAGGACCACGTTTTCCATTTCATCCTATACTTTCCCTTTGAAGTAATCTTATTCTTTCACCTCCCTCCATAAACCTTGCTGTGCTATTTAACTCCAGAAGCGTCTAAAACACTTGTTTACCATATCTACGGCGGATGCGTAGCAGTTACTACACGTATGCAAGATCTCCCGCCTACCTTCCATTCCACACATCCAAGACCCTGATCAGGGCAATAGTCATGAGTTAACCTGGTTACTGCAACGATCACCTGGTGGTCTAATCGAAGATAAGAATGCCTCATTTAGCCTCCCCAGGCAAAACACCACATACCACCAGCAAACTGTCTGACTGGATGAACTACATATACCTGACAAGGGACAACTTAATCTGGCTAAAAGAAAGGGGTGATTGGAGGGTGTGGATGAGATATGGAAGAAGCAAGGGGGAGCCAAGCAAGGAGGTTGAAAAGGAACGCTGGGGACTGGAAGTGGGCAGTTATTAAATGGGGACAGAGGGAGGCAAAGATTCGAAATAGAAAAGGTAAGGGGATGAGACAGAGCACAAGGGAATAAAAGAGAAGGGGTGTGTGTGTGTGTGTGTGTGTGAGAGAGAGAGAGAGAGCAAAAAGGAGGAAGGAATGTAGAATGGACTCCTAAATCCTTTACCTGAACAAGTGCCAGACCCCCATAGCCTACTTCTATATACCTCCGAACTCCAGCCTCAGTGAAGGCCCCTGCCCACCTTGGATACCAATATCCCAGTGCCAGCATTCACCCATTTACTGTTTATTCAGTGCTTTCCCCCGCTGCCAGCCCTACTGAATACACCTGATCCCCCAATACCAGCACTCCATTATCACACTGTGTATTTCCAACTCTGCAATACCGGCCCCCCATGAACATCAATGCGCTTCCCAACTATCACCCCCCTTTACCAGGCAACAAAATTCTGCCATCTCAGCAAAGCCTGCCTCCAAATATTTGCACCTCCCCAGTACCAGTTCCAAACTCCAAGCTTCTGTGTTATATTGTATGTCAATAATATCTCACCCCCTACTCCAAACATCATATCACAGGGTAAGTGCAGGAAAGTGGATGTGGAGCTAAAATAGCAAGGTCCAGATTTGCTATGATTTTGCGTCGGGGTTGCATCACTTTTGTGGTGCAGCCCGAACACAAAAATAACTTTTGACATTTACTATAGCCTTATAGCCCGCTGCCGAGGGCTATACCAGTTGTTAAAGGCCCTGATCCCGAGTTATAGGCCCGAGAAGCATTAACAACCGGTATAGCCTGAGGCAGAAGGGCTATAAGGCTATTAGAACATTCCACCCACTAAGGGTAGAATGTTCTAAATTAAAAATGGAGAAACAAAAAGACAAACATTGGAATGTTGGAGCACTGGGCTTATACCAGCCATTATAAGCCCAGAGCAACTCCATTGTCTTCAATGGAGCTCCCAACATTCCAATGTTCTAATAAACCATACAAAGACACTTTACGTGGCTGTGCGTGGTTTAGTAAATACAAAGTAACGCAAGGCAGTGCATAGCACTTCCTTACATTACTTTGAGTCAGGTAGGTGTTATATGAGTGGAGCATGGGCGTTCCCATGTATCCACCCATATATTACAACCCAAACCCAGATATACAAAGACTTGTAAACATGGGTTTTCGCCTAACTGGTATGCCTACTGGCCAGAGGCGTAACAAGGAGAAATATCTTTATTTCTCCCCGAAACTACCTCTTTCTATGTGTGATGCGTTCTGCAGCCCTCACAGAAAGAGGGTTATGACTATAAGGATTGTCTTTCTGCAGGAAAGAACACCTTCCTGCACAAACACAATCCTTAGAGTCATATATCCCCTTCTATGAGTGCCGCAGAATGTAGCACACATGGAAGTAGGTAATAACAAGGAGAAATATAGATCCCTTCCTGCACAAAAACAATCCTGCCCATAACGCAGGCACCCTTGCACTTTGGTGCAACAGTGCTTGCATTGGCAGTAGGCAGCACACAGTGCACCAGTGCAAAGAAAGAGCAGAAATGCTCAATATCATTGTAAATATGGAGCATTTCTGCTCTCTCCTTTTCACACAATGCAGCGCAGCAAGTTCCCTTGCTGCACCGCGTTGCGTGAAGCAATAGTAAATGTGCCTCTAAATATATATTTACCCTATGATGTTGTGGTTAGGTCGATGAAGTGGATGGGTTATTTTTGGACGTTTATGTATCGACCTCCATGTACCTCAGTATGGTGTCACTGTTTACTCCTAACCCATTGATGGGTACTATTATACAAAAAAGTGAGGTGACACAGTCCATAGGCGCTCTGTGAGCGCATTGACTACATATCTATCCTTTGACATCTTTCCCAATTGCTTGGAACATGGCCCTTGATATCATGCTGTTGCTTTTCATAATGGGAAGTTGTTTTGATCACTGTACGCAAAATCAAGCAACAAATTAAATGGATTCATGTCAGAGAAGTACCGCCAGCTCTATCATTTCTTCACGTTTCTCTGCCTACTCTAAAACCACAGACCTTACTTGGCAGTTGCAACTGTTTATAAAAATATGTGCTACAAATCCATTTAGTAGAAGCCAGCAGCTCCCTTAGAGCAATGCGGTAAATTGTACCATTCTCAAATTTCACAACCAAGGTGTGGTATGCTGCCTGCTGCAGCATGCAGCTGGTTCTTTTGCTGATGTCATCCTGGTTTCCCAGGTGATGGAATGTATCAGTTCAAGTGACCAGGACTGTTGTTTTGACTGGATGCGGAGCTGTGGATGGGTTGTTCTTTAGAGAAATAAACCTGAATTTCTCCTGCATACCTGCCTCCTTGCGTGATCCTTTCGCCAATCTAGGATCTTACACAAGGATTTGAAATATGAAGGCTGGTACTGGCTTAGTGGGCTAGTTTCGTGGCATTCATTTGCTGTCTATTCTTTTATGAACTACTTTGAAGCATTTAAAATGAAGGAAAAACTCCCCATTACCGTTTTAGGTCTGGCGCTAATACTAAAATTATATATATATAGAATGTTTACGTATTGGGCCTTTCAGTCAGCCCTCTTCATCCACCGGTCTGCTGTTGTGTCATTCAAATATTTCTTCTGCCAACTACAGACTTTAACGTGGGGCAAAGCGTCAGCCAATTTCAGCCAATGGCTAACTTCACTGTGAGTGATAACCTGCTCCTTTTTCTTGAGTAGCACATCCACCTACAAAGTAGTTCCCTTTTGTGCTAGGCACTACTATGGCAATGTGTGTTTTTTAGACCAAAAACCTATTTTTGCTTTTAGCCAATTAATTTCTGTGTTGACAATGACTCTTTAGCACCCTCAAAAATAAAGTTTCACAATACAAAAAACAAGCACTGACAAAGCCAAATTGATGGCAGCCAACTCCAGGTTTCACTGATAGAATATTGATGTCACAAACATCGATGTTCTAAATATCGACTGCAAAAATATCGACTGCAAAAATATCGACTCCCATACCTTAACAGGTAAGTACAAAAATATCGACTCAAAAATATCGAGGTAAAAATTATAGATGTAAAAAATATCGATTTAAAAATATATAAAAAATAAAAGAATATATACTAAATATATTAAATAATAATATAATTTTTAACAAAATAAATTACATTTATTATACATTTTAACTAAATATAACAAATAAACTTCATTTAAAAAAATATAAACACACAAACAATAATTTATACATATACATATATTTACTTAAAAATAATTGATCTATTATCTTTATTTAATTTTTAATCTTTAAAATTATATAAAAATAATATATATATATATATATCAATAATTTAAAATAAAATAAACATTCTATAACAAATTAAAACATTAAACTATTAAAAAAATAAACTCACATTTTCCAATACAATAAGTGCAACAGTAGGGAAACTGTTGGATAGCGGAATAATTACATTTACTATTCCAACTCCAGTGAGTGCAACAGTAGGGAAAGTGTTGGATAGAGGAAGGGTAAAAACTACTATTCCCACTTCAGTGACAGTAACAGTAGGGAAAGTGTTGGATAGCGGAGGGGAACAAAATACTATTCCCTCTCCAAAGAGTGCAACAGTAGGGAAAGTGTTGGATAGCGGAGGGGTAAAAATTACTATTCCCACTCAGGGCCGGACTGGCTACCGGGCGCTTTGGTGTGCTGCCAAGCTGGGGGCTGATTTCACTGCGGTGGGGGCTGATTTCGTTGATGGGGACCTGCGTGTGCTGCTAAATAAACAAAGCAAAACAAATGGTTTTAAGCACACGCAGGTCCCCATCAACGAAATCAGCCCCCAGCTTGGCAGCACACCAAAACGCCCGGTAGCCAGTCCGGCCCTGTTCCCACTCCAAAGAGCGCAACAGTAGGGAAAGTGTTGGATAGCGGAGGGGTAAAAATTACTATTCCCTCTCCAAAGAGTACAACAGTAGGGAAAATGTTTGATAGCGGAGGAGTAAAAATTACTATTCCCACTCCAGTGAGTGCAAAAGTAGGGTAAGTGTTGGATAGCGGAGGAATTGCATTTACTATTCCAACTCCAGTGAGTGCAACAGTAGGGAAAATGTTGGATAGCAGAGGGGTAAAAATTACTATTCCCACTCCAGTAAGAGCAACAATAGGGAAAGTGTTGGATAGCGGAAGGGCAAAAATGACTATTCCCACTCCAGCGAGTGCAACATTAGGGAAAGTGTTGGATAGCGGAGGGGTAAAAATTACTATTCCCACTCCAGTGAGTGCAACATTAGGGAAAGTGTTCGATAGCAGAGAAAGAAAAATTAATAATAACACATAAACAGTTGGAAAAAAACAAAAAATATTACAAAATTTAAAAATTCATAAAAATAAAAAAACAATATTTCAAAAATATAAATTTAAATATAGTAAAGATGTAAAAAGAACACATACTATAATATTAATTACATATAACAAAACCTACAAATAATATATAAAAAATAATAATAAATACATTTATAAACAATATTTATTTAAAAGTAGCAAATATTAACAAACAAAAAAATTATTTAAAACATAAATATATTTATTTTATTTCATACCCTACACACCAATAACAAAACACTTCAACATTTTTAATTACATTTATTTCCATAATTAACATAATTAACAATAAATTAAAAAGCATCTTATTAATAAAAAAATAAAAATCAACATTCATTGAGTACACAAGCTTTAACACTGTAATATCCACAACACACACCTAAATTAAACTACAAAATAATAAAACACAATTATATATTATTTTTAATGAAAAACTATTACTATTAACAACTAATAATTCTTTACCCCTTTAAAAGTAAAATCAAAACTCAAAAAATAAACATTTACCCAAAATAAATATTAAATAATTAACATTAATTAACAACTATTTATTAATTAATTAAACACAAATTACTTCCCACCCTTTACTCCTATAAACACCACAACACACACATAAAATTAATTACACAATTACCATAATTAATGACCAATTAATTAATTAAAATTAACACCTAATTATTAATTCATCAATTAAAATTAATTTACTTCCCACCCTTCCCACCTATAAAAACTACCATACACAAATATAATTAATTACACAATTACCAAAATTAATTACAAATTAATTAATTAAAATTAATTAACCAATTATTAATTAATTAATAATAAATTAATTTACACATTTAACACTATAACATCTCAATTAAACAAATATTGATAAATAAAAATTAGTCAATAAATTAAATATAATTTAATTACTTCCTACCCTATTCCCCATTTAAACCCACAACCCGCTATGGAACTAAAAATGCAAAAATAAAATAAAAAAAATAAAATAAATGTAATATCATTGAATTACTTCCAACCCTATTCCCCTATAAACCCACAACCCGCTACGGAGCTAAAAACGCAAAATTCAAATTAAAAAAATAAATAAATTTAATATAATTAAATTACTTCCCACCCTATTCCCCTATAAACCCACAACCCGCTACAGGACTAAAAGCGCAAAATTCAAATACATTTTTTTTTATAACTACTAAAAATTTAACACATATATTAAAAATACAAGCAAATCTTATACAAAAAAACATACATCACATACATATAAAATATATACTAAAATACATAATAATAAAAAATATTTTTAACAACTATATTTTTGAAAACAATATTAAACACTTCGATATTTTTAAAAACGATATTTCTTACCTTAAGTCGATATTCTTGACCACGATATTCTTGCTGTCGATATTCCTGACCCACGATATTAATGACTCGATATTTGTGCAACTCGATATTTTGTTCTCGATATTCTGTCTCTGCACCCAACTCCAGACCTATTGGCTTTGCCAGTGCTTGTTGTCTGTTTAGCTTTTCACAGTCATTTCCTGTTTCACATATATCTTTTCAGAGAAACAGGTTGTGGTACTTCCAGCTCTAGAGGAAGGCCTTCAACATACTATCCCTATCTCATTTAAATTAAACATGTGGGTATTTCTTTCTTTCTTGTAAATGAAATCCGAGCTTGGTTAATGGATGACTAGGTGTACTACCTTCTTAAGTATTCCAGGGGCAACCCCTCGATTATTCTGTGGGCATCCCTGCAGCCAGGCGAATCTCTTTACTCCACATCAACAATCCTACACGTTTGTCCTGCACGGACCACAGCATTTTGTTTTCAGCATGCCTTGCCATGTTCACTGGGATTCAGTAACTGCTTCATTGCGGCAGATAAGGAAAGGTGGAGGGGTGACATATCTTTTCTGCCTGGCTCCAAGATGGCGGAGTCCTGCATGGAGCTAGACTTCATCCTAGTTGTGGTTTCCATAAATGATCGGCAGTACAAACCCATGCATAAGAAGAATATCAGCTTACCACACAAAATATAATATGGCATCTGAGCATGGAGGAACAAAAAAGGGGTAATAGGCACCTTAACAGTAAATATGATCCCCTCTGGGCTTTCAGAATGAGGTTATCTGAAAATCTCTCTCTCGCTAGCTCTTTCCCTCTTTCTTGAAAAAGAACTGGAGAGTATGATTAATACAGCAGCCCCGGCTACCAGTCGAGGCTGAATGTTGTACAACTACCCCCCAAGAAATATAGGGGGCATTCCTGTTCCCCTAGTGGACAAAAGCAGAAAAAGAAAGAGTCTGAGAGTATGTGCCTCCCTCATCTCTTTTTTTCTGTAATGCTCAGGATGGTGTGCAGCAGCGATGCAGAATTATTTAAGAATTTCTCTTGTTACCAAGTTGGAAACACGTCTTGTAGACATCAAGTCAAACTCTCATCTTGACCCACTTGAGACACATTTGTTTACTGAAGCTTTGGTCCATCCAGGCACCGGGAAGGTGTTTCTCCGACCAGAATGATGTACAGTGTCTCAGTCCTAATTTGTCCTGAAGAATCCTGGGGCATTGGCAAGGGAGCGGCTGTGTATTCAGGGTCAGCTGGTGTCGCAAATGACAGCAGTATCATGAACACATGTATTTAAAATCACGGTGACAGTTCTTGCTGGGTCATTGGATACCGCCATCGAGCCCATCTAATCAGTGGTGTACCTCGCTGTTGTACTCCCTGTCATACACATACTCCCAGCCTAAAACAATGAGATAAAGGGTTCTCTCAGGCTTCCACCTGCACTGCCTTACAGATGTGACCAGATCAGTAAAGTACAGTAAGGTAGCAATGGCAATGGCAGAAGAAGGAACTCTGAAGATGAGCTTTGAGGAAAAAAATAGACGCTTTTGTTTATGTGAATTTCCAATAATAAAACAACCATAGAGATCAGCAATACACCCAGAGTTTAAAACTGAAAATCTATTTCAATTTTTACTCGATGAAAAATACTAAGAATGTGAATTACTCCTTTAATCTCTTAGTAATGTCTTTACTCCTAACTTCTTGAAGTAAGGCATACAGTATTCACGTCAAGCCTTCTCTTCAGCCTTGGCAGTATCTCCGCAAAGGGTCAGGCAGTTCTGGAGGACTGGCAGGAGGTTGGCCAAATCCTATGAGTATAATCTCGAGGCACACCTTGTTAAAACCTGGCTAATGAGGCTTGTATGATATCTCAGTTACAGAAGCCAGTCTCTCTCTGTCCAGGACACCTCTTTTGAGAAAGGCAAATTAGCTGCAGACTGGCTGAGCCAAGCATTTCTATCAACTATGGGAATCGGCTGCTGAGAAGATTTTAGCAATGCAGACTGGTGGTACATCTGGTGGGTCTCCGGCGGGACCTTCTATTGGTGCTCAAGACCCTACAAATTGAAGCCACGCTCAAAATCCACTGAAAAAAACACAGTTTGCACAGTGATGTCATCAATGAAGTAATATCAGTTGCCATCAGTGATGTTATCAGTGATGTTATAGAACATGTCATAAGTGTTGTAAAATGTGAGGCATAAGCAGTGTATGGCGAGGGCATGAGTTATTGTTACTTGAAATAAGTGTAACTGGTGAATGTCAGTGTTTAGTTTAGTCTAAAATGTTACGTATAAACTACAAATTTCACCTAACTATAACGTCATTTTAACCTTTGGTGTTTTCAGTGAATTTCTGAGGTTTTTTATCGTTAAGTAATATTTTATTACCATATGTAGGTATACCAACACGCATGGCCTTGGCCCGTGCGCAACGGGGAGTTGGCCACAGGGCTGCGAAATGAGAAGGGAAAAATAAAAAAGGTATGGGAATGAATAGGCCGAGTGTTCACTGAAGTGTAAACCAAGTATTATAACAAGAGCTGTTTCAGATAATGTTTCTGCAATGCTGTCTCTGCCTGTACTGAACCAGAAGTGCTACTTCTTGGGCTGGCTCTACTGTGCTGTGCTGCACAACTGATCAGCTTGACCCTGGAAGCATTGGAGGGCATATTTACAAGTGCATTGCACCAGCGGAGCATCACGTTTTACGACGCTCTGGTGGCGCAATGCCCTGCTCCATATTTACAAAGCGTCTCTCAGCCACTTTGGTTGGCTTAATGTCACCTTGTAAATATTGTACCCTTTGATGCAGGTGTCTGCGTCAAAGGGGCATGCAATGGGTGTTGCTGTGGGCATTCCACCGCAACACCCATTGCTTTTAGATGCTGCCCCAGATTTACAAGGATGTGTAAATCTGAGGCAGCGCCAAAAACTAACACCATTGAAAAGCAGGAGTTAGATTGGAGCAACGAGGAGAAATACTTTTATTTCTCATTCTGCAGCACACATAGAAGGAGAAAATCGCCTTTAATGATTGTTTGTTTGCAGGAAGGAACACCTTCCTGCACATAAACAATCATCCCTGCAACGCAGGCACCCTTGCACCATGGCGCAAGGGTGTCTGCATTGGCGCTGGTCAGCTTTTTTAGTGCAGATGCAAGGGAAAACACAGGAGTGCGCCGTATTCTTGTGAATACAGTTATCCCTGCATTTTTTAAATGGTGCGGTGCTGCTAAATTATCTGCAGCACCACGCTGCGTCAGCTCTTTGTAACTATGCCCTGGGTCTTACTATGCAGTACTGTTTTTTCTACTGGTGTGTTCTCTACCTTTTCCAAGTTTGAAATTATCAGGTCTTTTACGGGCTAACGTGTCTGTTTACCTGACAATACACATATGTATTGTCATACCAATGCAGATTGAAATGTGAACTTGTATAGTGGTGCAAAGCTAATGTTAGCATCCTCAACCTCAAATAGTTCACCTGGTGCAGATTGAGGGCAGGTTGTTGAAAGTGAAGCGTCACGCAAATTCATGTGCACGTTGGATGCTGTGGCTCGATTCTGAATTCTCTCAACAAATTTTGAGATATTACTAGGGATGCCTATTGGTTGGAGCATTATATAAACCTGATCACAATGTTCTGATGTTGATAGTTAATTCTGTAGGCCTCAAACTGCGTGAAACAAGGACACTAAATAAAAGTGCATCACTCATGTAATTCCACATCTGCCAAACATTTGCATCTGTTTCTTTAAGAGTCATGGAGATTTGTACTGACATCGTCAATGCGTAATGAACATGTCTTTCTAAGTTTGGAGAACGAGGAACAGAGCTGTTTGCATTCGTTGTCATTTGATGTCTATTGGGTGCAGTTGGAGATAGGTTGGTTTAAGGTGTTAGAATTCAGGACAGTTGGTGTGATGAGGTAGGTGTCCTTCTATGCATGTGTAAACAGTTTATTGAGACTGCAGGTGCCTGGGGCCTGTTGGTCCGATTATACCGCTGGATGCCTACAATGGGCACAGGAGCGGTTACCTGCCCCTCAATGACAAATATCAGACCAAAATGTGTGAGGCCCCAAAACCGGCAGACACCACTCCAGTTGGCTTTTTCTTGATCCTGAAAGACAAATGGTAGTACCTTTGTGGTGCTTGCCATTTCTCAGTCTATTGTGCCTCCTCCCCACTATGATGTTGAATGTCAGGAGACCTACAGCATCATATAGTGTAATGCTTCCTGAAAAGGGGGTCCATAATAATATGGGCTGCTGAAGTCTAAACTCACCCCTCATGAAAGGAAAATATCAGTAGAAATGTGGTTATGTATAGATAGAGGGAACTTACCCAGAGCAGCACAATGTTATATACACTTGCTTCAGGAAGAAATAGAGAGAAACAAACAGTGGTGCTTCAGAACGTTAACCTAGATCCTAGTGCAGTAGAACATAAGAGAGGGCTTACTGGCATTGACGCTGGAATGCAGTTATCTTATTAGGTAATCACTTGAAAAGGGGTACGCTCGCAGATACTCTGTGCACTGGATAGTGAAAAAACCTATAGAGCCTTGCAACAGATCTGTGCCCTCAAGGACTCTAAAGCCTCATTCAGAGTTGATAGTTTTTTTTCCGACCAATTTTGAGTCAGGTGTTATTTACTGCACCCTGCAATTGCTAAGGGCCAAAACTTCATCCTGTGTTAAATTATGCAGATCAATCCTGTTGGAACGTAACATTAGAAAAATGTACAGTATTTACTGTACCATGCAGATTTTGGTATGTTAAGTACTAAAAGCTGCATGTTATTCTTCAAAATCTCAGAATAGGTGCGATTCATCGCAGCCAATAATTAATGTACCCCAGAGTACCATTATTTATTGCGTGCCATAAATGGCACTTATTTCTCCGAGCCGACTTGGAAACAGGGCCTTAGTCTACCTAAATGCACTTTAGAAATTATTTGTATTGTGTGCAAATCCTTCCCCTGGAGGTGTTACTACGGAACCTACTGAACTATGTTCCAATAGCTCACTCTCTCTATGGCCAGACCCTTTGGAACAGTCGGTTGTATGATTGTTTCAGCTGTCTAATATGCCATTTACTCCTTTAACTCATGCTGTTCCAATTGCCCACATACTGTAACCACCCTAACTGCCTTACGATTCTCTTTTTCTCTGTTTGTGCATGTACTTGAACCTCAGGGTCTTGCATTATATGTAAAGCCATTTTATGTAAAGTGCTCAGATACCTTTGAGTCCAGCTAGCGCTATATAAAACAGTACAACAAGAGAGAAACTTGTACGGCGGACTATAATTTCTGTACCTCACGCTAGTTTCATATGTTGTCACGGTCCTGCGCAACAAGCCCCGGCACCAGCCGTCAAGTGATGCCTCTGTGTTCCAGATCCTAACTGTAGCGAGTGGTGGGCGTGCGCCAGGCAATGAAGTCCAAGATATCGGTATGGTGTTTAGAAAGTCTTTATTTCAAATCGATTTATTCACACGATAAAAGAGCATTAAACTCAGCCAACGTGTTTCGTTCTCACATGGAGAACTTCATCAGGGCTGAAAGTAACATAAAAGTACACTTAATAGAAAGAAAATATAACAAGTTCAAAGACACAAGGACACAACGCAGGCCTGAAAAAAGATATAATAAAACCAGAAATTATATCAAAATGAGAAAGGGGAGGACAAGCCAATGCAAAACATTTACAATATAAGCTGTTTAGTGAATGAGAGAAAATCTGCACTACATGGCACCCCATGAAGTGCGTAAAGGGCATTGAGACAAAACAAACATTTATAAAACGTGCTATTTACATAAGAAAATATTATTTCCTAAAAAGAAGGCGTAAAAGAGACACACAGGTTGTGTATAGGTAGTGATGTCTTGGGGAGAGAAAAGAAGACAAGAATGTAAAAATACATGCAAGAGATAACCAAAAAAGTTATTTAGAAAGTTAAAAAGACCTCTCAATAGAGGGGGGAAAGCAGCTCTGTCTTGGAACTAAATAGTTAGCAGTCAATTACATGATTTTTTTTAAAAACAAGAAATTGAGTGAGAGGGAAAAGGGAGAATAGAAAAAGGGAGGAGAGGAGTGATCTACATCAAAGTACCCCACATCAGGGAGCCTAGGGATAGACAGGGTAAGGAAGAGATTCCCGTCAAAAGGGCGGAATTGTACCCTCACCTCAAATAAGGCAAGTTTCCTAACAGTAATGAAGAGTTTTGGCACATGCGGCGCTCCAGGTATTTGCACTGGGTGCAAGGCAGGAAAATCGCAGGGCCCGGTCCGGCCTAAATGCAAAGATATATACTCCATAAGTAATTGAAAGGAATAGGTATTGAGGCTCTGAACAGGTGTTAATTACATAAATCACATATAGTTTCAAGTTAAAGGTAGTACGCCCACACCTTGGATAAAGCGAGATTAGTGAAGATAATAAAGAGAATGTCCAAAGTAGGTGCTCCAGGTAGTTGCACTGGACGCAAAGCGGGAATTCCCAGGCCCAAATCCGGCCTGAATGTGAGGATCTAAAATCCATAAAAAATGAGAAAGGGCTATGTTGATCCGAATCATTAGAGATTTCCATGATGAAAATTAATGAGGCAAAAGGGCAAGACCCACAATACTCCTATAAAGGCCCTGATGCTGCATTAAAGTGGCACACAACCTGTCGACCAAGTGTCAGCTTTAAAGGGCCACTGTGTGTGCACAGGTATATATAGGGATAAAGTGAATAGGTAGGCACAGTGGTACGGATCTAAAATCATCCCACCATCCCTAAAGACGAACATCGTCAAGGAGGACGCCGCCGTTCGAGCCCCCAAAATTTAAATAAAGGGAAAAGTCCACAGTAGTTCAGAAATAGAGCCAATTTCCCTGTTAATCACCCGTTAAACCATGAGTAGAAAGTGGTGAAGGCCAGGTTTAACATTACATGTAAGTACACCAGTATAAGTGTATACTTGAAGTAGAACAGTCAATATCACCGGTGTTGTATAAACAAGGCATTAACGTGGACCAAAAATTATATCGAGGACAGCAGAGAGAGGTCCAAATACAAATAGCGGAAGAGACACATGAGTCGCCGGACGGGCGGAGACTGTACTCCGTACGCGCCTTACCCCAACAGGCTAGCTGCCCCACCTAGTTTAAATAACCTCGCAAGGAGCAAAGAACAATTCAACCCTCATACTCCTTACCTATTCGGTATCGACTATTCGTCTCAGAGTCGCTGAAAAAAGCAGTTCGCGCCATATTCCCTTATGAAGCCGTACTTCCTGAAGGGGCGTGGGCAGTCTCCTGCCACGCCCCTCCAGGAGGCGAAAGCCTAGACCGTATAAATGTGGGCGGTAGCTTATCTGCATAAAACCACCATGAAAGGTGAGTGTATGGAGTATATTGAGAATATCAGGGCATAAATAATTAAAAAGGGGGATCGAAGAACATAGCGTGAATGGCCGCCATGTTGGAGTGGATACTGAAAGGACCACCACTGTACGACCGAGCCAGTCTCCCGCCACTATAGTGTGAGTGGGAGGGTGAGACGCGAAAATTTAGACCATATAATTATGGGCGGTAGCTTATCTACATAAACCTACATGTGGGGTGAATGTATGGCGTATTCTATTAGGGCAATACTGAAAAAAATGATTGAAGAACATAGCGTGAATAGCCGCCATGTTGGAGTGGGTACTGAGACGACCACCACTGTACGTCCGGGCTGATGCCATAATATACGGCATATCACTAGATAAGCAAAGCACAAAGGTCGTGTTATGTATAGAGTCAAAGAGTGAGAATGAATGGTAATAACCTAATTGGTGATAAGGCAAACAAAACGATCCGCGAATGCGCACCATCGGGTATGCCACATCCAAAGGAGATTGTAGAATTTTAAAATCAACACAAGCTCAGACAGGATAGAGAGAGAGAGAGTAAAAAGGGTTTAAAGGGCAAAAGTGGTGAAGCACATAAGACCCTATCATGGTCAACTATAACAAAGGATTTGCAAATGAGATAAAGTAAAGGGACAACCTTGAGTATAGGAGGACACCAGTTCAATCAGCTTTGTATAGTGAGCATTAAAAGTGCCACTTGAACATATTAACAGTGATTGTGCAAAGATGACAGCTCATCCATAATGGTCAGTGTTTCTTTAAAATAGGCAGTCAAATAACAACACCAACTGTTTGGGTTAGCTGAGAAGATAAGATGGTCATTGAAAATTAGAATTAGCTGTCAAAGGGCAGTAGGGGTGGGCATCATGAATCATCATTAAGGAAAAAATGCATCTCATTATCAGTGTTGTGACCATGTGTGATGGAGCGCAATTTGCATATCCACTTGTCTTCGCACTGTCTCAGGTGACGCACCCTGTTACCACCCCTCTGTCCTGGTTCAACCTGATCAATTCCATAGAACCAGAAAGTGCTTTCTCCAGGGTGGGTTTGGACATAATGTTCGGCCAAGGGGTATCTCAGGTCGCCATTTATAACGGCCCTCCGGTGTTCCTGAATACGGAGCTTGAGATTTCTCTTGGTGCTACCAACGTAGATCAAGTTGCACGGGCACCCGATTACATATACCACAGAAGTCGTGTTGCAGTTAATAAACTGTCTGACCATGTAAGAGGTGGACCCATTATGGCTGAAATCCTTAGTCTTGTTTACCCCGAATTTGCAAACATTGCAGGAGCTGCAGATGTAGAACCCAGTAGGCCTCTCCGGGAGCCACGTACCCCTCCTTTCAGTAGTGGTGACATAGCTGAGGCAGAGTCTATTTCTAAGGGTGGTACCCCTCCTATATGTGATGGATGGATTGTTGCTAACTGAGGCCTTGAGGCTGGGGATCTCCTGTAGGAGATGCCAATTGTGTTTAAACAACCTAAAGATCTCATCACTATGGGTTGTGTATTGTGTTATAAAGAGAACCTTCCTGTTGTTCCCAATGTCCCTCTTACATGATGTCTGATATGAAAGGGTAGTTTCCCGTTTCAGGGTGTGTGCCCTTTTTTCTGCTATGTCCAGGATCTTACCATTGTAGCCTCTAGCCCCAAATCTCTTCTTTGCCTCAGTGATGTTCCTAATGAAGGTCCCTTCCTCACTGCAGTTGCGCCTGATTCTTACCATCTCCCCATAAGGAATATTTGTGATCACAGAGCTAGCATGAGTGCTGCTAGCATGTAGCACACTATTGCAGGCTGTCTCTTTGTGATAAAGGGAGCTATGTACCACCCCATCCTTTATATAGAAGTGTAAGTCAAGGTAGTTCATTTTTTCCGGGTGAAAGTTCATGGTTAGGCTCACGTTATAGGGATTATTGTTAAGGTATGCAAAATATTCTCGGAGAGAGGTCTCAGACCCAGACCACAGACAGATTATGTCATCAATGTACCTCCCCCAGAACACAATGTGTTCAATCCAAGGGGAGGCACATTTGCCCCAGGCATGCTCCCTCTCATACCACCCCATGAAGAGGCATGGCATAAGAAGGAGCAAACCTGGAACCCATGGCAGTGCCCTGCTTTTGATGATACCATGTCCCATCGTGGAGAAAGAAGTTCCTAGTAAGGATCAACTCGATCATCTCAAGGACCATTCCATTGTGTTCATAGCAATCAGCACCCTCTTTGTCTAGGAAGGATCTGATCGCCAAAAGTCCATAACTGTGTTCGATGCATGTATACCAGCTCACTACGTCGAGAGTCACAAAAAGTAGGTCCTCAGACCAACTGAGGTCTTTAAATTTGGTCAAGATGTCCTTACTGTCACGGATGTAAGAGGGCAAATTAGATACGTGTGTCTGCAGTTTCAGATCCATGTATTCCGATAGTCTCTCAGTCGGGGAGCCCATACCAGATATAATTGGCCTCCCAGGGGGAAAATTCCCTTCTTTATGTATCTTGGGTAATATATAAATGCAGGGGAATTTGGGGCTTTCCACTTTCAGATACCGGTATTCATTGTCAGATAACAAGCATATGTCTTTCCATTCAGTTAATCTCATATTTATGTCCCTGGTAAGCTCACCCATGGGGTTGGTCCCAACCCGTTCATAACAATTGTTATCGCCAAGTTGTCGATTGATTTCACCCATGTAGTCCGATGTGTTCATCACGACAACATTGCCACCTTTATACGCCTCCCTGATCACAATGTTGCGATCACTCTGTAATCTGATGAGGGCCTTCCTTTCACCAAAGGTCAGATTGTGTGGGGGCCTACTCCTAGACCTATTTGGGGTCTCCATTCTGTATAATCCTTAAGTGACTTTTTCAAAAAATTAATCAATGTTGGGATGGTAAGATGTTGAGGGAGTGAATTTGGATTTTGGCTTCAGGCCAGTATCCTTGGCCAGATTTTCAGTTATATTCAACTCATCAAGGATGGATTGTATGTCTACTTCTTCACCCCCCTCCAAAGACAATAAACATTGTATATTTCTCACGTCCGCAACTGTGTGTGCTGTGGGTGTAGGTGTGTAGTTGGACATAGTTACAGATGGCATTTTATTGTGAAAGAAGTCTTTTAATTTAACAGATCTGATAAATTTAAACAGGCCTACATGTATGTTTACCAAGTTACCATCCTGGGTCGGACAGAAGTTAAGACCCTTACAGAGTAAATTCTCTTGATCAGTATCAAGTGGTCTGTTGGAGAGATTAACAATTTTCAAATCACCGTCATGCAATACATCTGATGTGCCAACCTCGTTATTGGAGCTGATTACTATTTCTGTTTCTTGTTGGAACGGGTTGACCTTCTCAGATTCCCCTCGGTTCCCCCTTCTGCACCTCCCTTTGATCCTACGGCTTCCTCTCCTGGTTTTTTTGGGTCCTTTTTTCTTTGTTTCCCACTGATTCGTAGCTTCGCTAGTTCTCTCTGAAAGGAAGTGCCCTCCGCTAAAGGGTGGTCATTAGTGGTATTGCTTGATGCGACACTAGTTGCTGAGGAGATCGAAATACTTCTTGCTGTTCTTGCATCATCGCTCTCTTCCCTCAACCTTTTTCTATCCTCTGTACCAGTGATTTGGTTGAACTTTTTAGCGAAGGTATAAATGCGACTTTCTTTGTAATCCCTATCATCGCGTCTAACTTTGTGCATTTTCTTTTCCTTAAGGTAACTTTGATGTTCCTCAATCACCTTCCTGAGTATCTCATAGTTTTTATCAATGAGGTCCTTATTGTCTATTGCCTTCTATTTCAAACGTTTTTGAATTGTGCGATTTACTAATGTGGTGTTTCTTTGAAAAGACATGCTCTATTGATTTATGAATGTCTTTGTTGAAATATCAAAAATAAGCGAAATAAAGCTTGAAAACTTTGGAATTAATGGTCTAAGGTTTATCACAACTCTAATCAAAATAACCTCCCCAGACATCCTGTTTGCTTATTTCAATATTGAGGTGGTCCAGTCTGGGGAGTTACGGACCCAAGCCTTGCTTGATCACACTAGTATAAGGATCTGCATCATCACCAATGAAGCCCCCTCAAGATTGCTCTCCCATTCCTTGAGGAGGTCATCACTGAGATCTTCAAACGTGGGGAAAATTAAAATACGAAGACCTCTTGGGGTCTTCTTCTGATCTATATACTGTTGCAAAGTAACCCCATCCCACCAGCGGGCTAACTCCTGTTTCTTAAGGCGCTCTAGGTTGAGGAACAGGTGCCCGGGTACCCAAATTGCTCTCTACACTTGAACCTCAGGGTTGTGCATTATATGTAAAGCCATTTTATGTAAAGTGCTCTAATACCTTTGAGTCCAGCTAGCGCTATATAAAACCTATCAATAAATTGGGCGTAGCAGCTGCTCTAAGGCCTTGGTGCAGCCCACAGTCCCTTGGCTGGTTTAATGAACTGCTTATCTTTTGGCCTTTGTGGCTGGATACTTTACTCACAAAGTGCTTTTTTTCTAAGGCTGGCCCTATCGTGGAAGGCAACAGCTAACAGCTTTCGCGAATGTCCTCTATGCTGTCCAAGTTCAAAGACGGTGGAACTTGATTCACTCCTGGGGCTGTATTATACTTGGGCAAAAGACACACAATTGATGGACGGAATGCAGAACAAATCAAAACAGTCACCCCCAGTCAAGAGATCTGGGTTAAATCCATCATTCTTTTGCTCACCATGCCACCCCAGTTTAGACCTGGCCATATGCAAATCAGTCTTAACCCTGTGCCTCATGGGAACAGTCCAGCCCGAACTGCCAAGCCAGGTCCTCCCTGGACCGGAAACAAGCATCCTAGGACCGGCTTCGGGGTTTCACCCTCTTCAGCCAGGATAGCTTGATTCCAGTGGCACAGTGAGCCCAGGACCCACGTCTGGGCATACCTGGCGCACTTAGGGCGTGAAAGCAAAAGACACACAATTGATGGACAGAATGCAGAACAAATCAAAACATTCACCCCCAGTCAAGAGATCTGGGTTAAATCCATCATTCTTTTGCTCACCATGCCACCCCAGTTTAGACCTGGCCATATGCAAATCAGTCTTGACCCTGTGCCTCATGGGAACAGTCCAGCCCGAACTGCCAAGCCAGGTCCTCCCTTGACCGGAAACAAGCATCCTAGGACCGGATTCGGGGTTTCACCCCTCTTCAGCCAGGATAGCTTGATTCCAGTGGAACAGTGAGCCCAGGACCCACGTCTGGGCATACCTGGCGCACTTAGGGCGAGAAAGCAAAAGACTCACAATTGATGGACGGAATGCAGCACAAATCAAAACATTTGCCCCCAGTCAAGAGATCTGGGTTAAATCCATCATTCTTTTGCTCACCATGCCACCCCAGTTTAGACCTGGCCATATGCAAATCAGTCTTGACCCTGTGCCTCATGGGAACAGTCCCGCCCGAACTGCCAAGCCAGGTCCTCCCTGGACCGGAAACAAGCATCCTAGGACCGGTTTCGTGTGTCTTTTGCTTTCTGGTATTATACTTGGGGGCACACTGTCTCTGTTTGCACTGTGACACACATTTAATGAGGTGCGCCCTATTACATGTAATGCGGAAATGTGTGGCTGCCCTCATGGCAGAGCATCAGTGAAATGTGGAGAGGCTGTTGAAGAAGCCCCTCCATCTTTCTCCGTGCAGGCAGTACCTGGTCTGCACTAAACAGGGGGAGCGGACATTGCTCTGCAGGCAGGTGCAATGATTTACTGCACCGGTCTGTAGAGGGATGTCTGGAGGTCCATGGGACCATCTTTCCTCTTTTCAGAAGGTGCCCCCGGGGGCGCATTGACTCTGCACCACCTTTGGTAGTGCGTCCTGCTCAGCAGCCGGATTATGCGCAGGCACTAGGAAGAGAACTGGATAATGCCATATCTCTCTGGAATAAAGCGCTGCAGGTGTGCACTTCGGGTAGGAGGCTGAAGTGTCTTGCTTTGGACTTGCCTCTGGAATAAAGAAATGAAGTACAGTCATCAGTTAGAACTGAAAATCTGCTAACATTCAGCTTTATTTCCAAGTTAAGACAGACACTGCTGAAAGAGATTTTTCCTTTTACATCTTATTAGAGTTCTTAAGAAATCACCCAGCCCTGGTCCTGAGGAGAACCCATAATGATTGTGGTTCGAAACGCATAGACTATTTTATTTGGGGTCTTCATGTTCGACTAACACTAATATGGAGGATAATTAAGGACTTCCTAGGAAAAGCAATTGGGCCTTTCTTTGTTCATATTGGATGCTATTGAAACCCAAAGCTGACACCAAGCAAAAAATCGCTCTGGCTAAGAACTTTGGACTGGTTGAACATTGATTTGTTCTCCTTTTTGATTTGTGTTTTTATGTTCATTAATGTAATTTAATTAGTTTTGTTTCATTTTTGATTTGTGAACATTGATTTGTTCTATTTTTTTATTGGTGTTCTCATGTTCACTGACGTGATTTAATTTGTAATGAAAAAGTGTTTGTATAGGTTTGTAAGTATATAGGTATCACTATGTCTCAAAATATTTAGTAACGTATGTCAGCATGTCAAAGTGTCTTAATCGATTTACAGGTCATGTTTATTAAATAGAATGAACTTGTGGAAAAAAAAAAAGAAAGAAATCCAACCACCTATATTTTTTCGATTTTTTGCTTATCTCTCTAGATATGGCACTGTCCTGTTCTCTCCCTGCTACGCAACACAGCAACTCTAGGTGCTGTGCTGCGTTGTGTGACAGTTTTGAAAATCTGGGCCTGAGTGTATCCAAGAGGGAATCCTGTGAGAGGACCTATGACCTCTCAGAGAGACCCCTACTTTGCAAGAATTCTTCTGAGAAGGGTCGAGGTAGGGGAATGACTATAAAGTGTCATCAGCGAACAGTCTGTATAGAGCTCATGAGATATAATTGTGATGTTTGACCTGGCCTGGTCTAGATCACGAGGGCACATTTCGGTGTGAATCTGTTCCTTTGAGCAAAACCACCTAATGTTAATCATTGGACTAAACTGCTGGTGTAATCTAATGTTGTGAAAATGAGCTTTCACATTTCAGTTAGGTTGCTGGATTGACCTATATGAAACATTTAGATGGAATCATTGTATGTTTGCTGTGAAAAGTGTGGCTTATCTAATGTACGGCTACACTGGGGCACTTCATCACAATTAGCTCTTACAAGAAGAGTGCTTGAACGTATAAGTGTAAGGATTCATGTTGTTTGCCTTAATTAGCCGAGGTAGAGAAGGTAGCCATACTATCGGTACAGGTATGGTGCCAAAAGTAAGGATCAACAAGTTGTGTTTGGTAAATCACCTGAGCAGTGATGTGTTGGTCTAGTCTTAAGCACCCTACGTCCCTGGCCTCCCAGATACCTAATATACAAGTGATAGTGCAATGAGGAGTTCACATGGAGCTAGGAGGAGGTGGGAAATGGGCTACACATGTGTTTGCAAAGAGCTCCTCTCTGCTTGTGAATGGAAGAGATGAGGAGAAAGTTTAAGAATCTGAAGGAGCTGTTCCTCTCAGATATGATTACGATGCAGGTGGTGTGTTAAATTATTTTGGTTATAGAATTCAAGATTATCTCATAGATCCCTGTTAACCAGATAAAAAATTTAAAAAATGCTAAAAAATTTTGTGTCTTCAGTACCCATCAACCACTTTGACACGCCTAGCACAAACTTTGCAAGTCATTGTGTGAACGTCTCCACTACTCAAACATTGTGTTACTTGTGACACAGACTTACGCTTGGCACTTGAAAAGGGGGACATAACACATGAACGTAACATCAGCAAATTCTTCCCGACTTCACACTGGCGGTACAAGAGGTACGGCGTGAGTTCCTGCCAGTGAAAAAATTGCTACAGTATGCCGGTATATAATATGCAATGCTATATCCGGCAAGGCTCAAATTCTCCCTAGAGGGCAAGCAATATATTTTTCAGGACCTTAAGAAATCTGCCAAACTCCTGAGAAAAGAATGTACGCGTGGAGAGCAACCTACGCTTTACCCCACGATGTCGGGGAGGTCAGAACGACACAGCAACTCGGACTAGAACAACACTATGACTCTGCCCCTCAGAGTTACTTCAAAAAACATTTCCATAGTTATTGGGAGAGCATCAATCTTATCTCCATTTAGGCTCATATTGAATGCTTTAAATAAAGACCACCAAGCTCATTGCTGCATTGTCCGAGTAATTCATACAATATATTTTAATATGAATATAACAAAGATATTTTAACAATCCTTATTAGAATCAGTATGTACTGGTGTGGTAGTGATAAAAAGTGCTTGTGCAGTGTAAAAAAGGTGCTAATATTAAAAACAACAGCAATTTTTCAATCAAGATTTACACATTTCTTTGAAGACAACTTGGCTACAGTCCATTGGCCAACATTCTCATAACAGCGGGACACTGGCATACACTGCCTTCCAACCAGACGTCAGTAGTTCAAGTTCTATTCTCCAAAGCGTCTACGTTTCGACCTCCTTGATCATGATGCGTGACTTATGCATCTACTGGGTTCTTCCTCAGGACCAAAAGAAAAGAACAAGCCATCCTGTGTGACAACTAATGACCCAAAAAAACATGAGCCTTATAGTGTGGTCAGAATAATGGTACTTAACGAAAATAATTCCAGTGAAACAATCACTTACCAAAACTTAAGGTTGCAAACGCTTGCCCCAACTGATCGCCTCACAAAAGATCCTTTTTTGTCACCGACTACAGTTCACAAGCACTGGGTTCGGCAGTCTGGGTCAGGTTTTCCGCCGAGTGGGCGCGAGTCTCTGAAACCATGCGTTGATTAAACGCGTTCACTTCACTGCCGATGACCGATGTGGCCATTTCCACTTATTAATTAGATTGGCTACAGCACCTACGGACCTCCAGCCGATGGTGCTTGTGAACTGGTAATCTTGAGGTTATTATACCACCATACCTAACACTAGTGTAGATCTTGTACCACTGTGTTTTTTTAAAATTTTCTATTTATCCCTTGGTCCTGAAGAATTGCCGCTTGATCCCATTACGGGACTGATAGGCAAGAAACATGTTGACCTGATTATTGCCACTGGCTGCAACATTACTGTAGCTAGCCGCGATACACCTTTTAATCAGGGTAGGAGGCAGGATTATTAAAGAAGTGGCCCTGACCACCGTCCCCTGTTTTAATGCACCTTTTCACTTGTTACACCTCTACACCTTAGAGCCCCTTACACACACGCACCATACGGCAAGGATAAAAAGATCTCCGCCAAAGAGCCCACACTGAGGGTGCCCGTCAGGTATTGCACCGCCGACCCGACGAGGAGCATGCCCAATGATGAAGCATGACACCCAGCAGGCTGGGTGTGTGAGGGCACTTTATCCGAAAGGAGGAATTCCCCGTCCCCTTTCTGGATAATTAAACTTTCCGTAGCCTCTCTCTGCCGGTTACTTACACTAACTTTTCAGGAACTGCATACTACTTCTTTGGTTTATGGTAGTTGGGCATGTATGCTGGACCTTCTGATAAACGCCCATTTTCCCTGTGTCACTCTTTTTGTCAATAGTAACAGCACAGCCAACACATGATTTGTCTGAAATGACATCCTCAGGTCCGTTATGGTGCGGCACCGATGATGGTTACCACATGGATAGTGTAACAACTGGTAAATACGGTGGATCCCTGTGTTTTTAGAATGGCGGAGCGCGGCATTAGCTATTTTGGCTTAACACCCTGCTCCGCCATTCTTTTGTAAATATGCCCCTAAGTTCAGGACGAGTTGTTGAAAAATAAAATGGTAATAAATAAACTTTATTACCATTGTACTTTTTAGCTCTGGGGCTTGTGGGGCGGCTCCTCTGCTCAAATGGAGGAGCCGCCCCTGTCCGTATGGCAAGGTAAGTCAACAGTCCTAAGGTGCTGCCTACTGTTTGCACCACCTTACAAATAAGACCCGAAATACTGGCTGTGTGGGGTGGACACCCCAAAGGCAAAATGTCATTTTCTATGGTGAGCTGAAAATCTTCACACTGTCTCTGCTTGCCAGTATTCCAAATTGTAATATAATCCTATCCCTATATTGTTGTTCATTGATGGAAGCTTGCAGGCTTGTTGATTCGGAAATTGTTTCCAGAAAACAGTGACTCTCTCCTTAATTAGAAATGTGAAGCTGTAGCCTTCTGATCCCTGTGTCATTTGGTCAAAGAGAAGCCCTAACTTCCTTAAATCGCCCATTACACATTGGACAAGCTGAGGATTTGGGTCTTTTTCGGAGACTGGTAGGGCATTGAGGTCCTTTTGCCAGCTTTGTTTGAATGGCGTTGTCTTGCGATTCGTCTACATCTTGCCGCAGTTTGACTCATTCCTTGTTCTGAATTCTGGTGTGGTTATCCCTGAGGTAGAGATTTGGCAACTTCTATCAAATCTTCCCATATAGAATGGTGCTGCTTATAATGTGGATACTAGTTTGACACTTCACAGTGTTCAGATGCTTAACTTTGGATAAAATGCAGGTTTCGTGAACTAGAGATCAGCTATTGAGAAGTATTCGGCTTGTTGTAGAGATTCACATGGTCTGATATTAAGTCTGCTGCTTTTAGCCTATTTGTAAATAATTTAGTGATGAAGGTGAAGATCAATTTTTATTGATGTTAGCCAATGGCACAATAAAGGATTGTGCTAATAAACACAGAGTAGAAAACATACTGCAACGGTATCTGGGCCTCCTTTGAAATGTGCTGACAAATGGCGGATAAAGTGTTAATGTCAGTTACCTGTGACCTGTGTACACCAAGATACCATCGTGTAAGGAAGCTGAGTAAGGTAAAAGGTGATAGTACAAGTAATGAAGGTGCTTTTATAGACCTCACACTGGGTGTTCTGTTGTAAAAAAATAACTTGTACTATCACCTTATGGATGTAATGTGGAAAAAAAAGTGCATGTCCCCAATAATAAGTGTCGGTGGTTCCCACCGGATCCACTGGCTCAAATTAAGCACTGTGGCTGATAAAAACTCAGGCAAACGAGGTGCACTTTATGGTGACGTGCAGGGTGAGCCCCTTGTGACCCAGCGCCTTGAGACCCGTTCCGGGTGAGTAGTTTGCGCTTTACAAAGCCCTGATTGATTGATTGTGTGCAGCAACTATTGAGCTTAGTCTTGAATCCGAAAAGTGCTCCCCTATGGTCTAGGTGTCTTTCAGCCAAGAGGCCAGACTTAAAATTGTACTACATCCATCTGTTCCATGGGCTGAGAGACAGAGGCTAAACCTCCAGAGCCATATGTAGTAAAATGGAAAGAAAGCAATAAAATGCACCACATCAAAACAAGAAAAAAAAATGAAAGTGCCAAAACAAATAAAAAATTTAAAAAGCAATCATTTTATCTTTCGTAATAAAACAGTATTTTTAATGTCATATTTGTGTGTAACTTCACATAATGTTTTAACAATATTTTCAGGGACCAGCCCAGGAATCATGATAGCTTTGCATGCATAAAAGAGATGTTTTTGGTAGTTTAGATTGGAACCCCGATACAAACGTGTCTGTCTCTCTTCCTTGACCGCCACACCAGTAAGGCTATCAAATTAATCATCTTACTGTTAAACTGTGAGGGAAGAAGAAAGATAAATAGATTAGAAACAGGATACTTTTCAGTTCACGAAAGGGCACAAACAAAGCATGCTTGTGTGGATAACACTAGCAATGCACCGCGGCCTGTTTTCGTCTGAGAGGATGTGTTTTGGGTCAATAATAGTCGGAGGGATTGCTGGCTGTTCCTGCAGCTGCAGAGAGAATTGCCCTGATTAATAATTAAAGGTGCTATTAAGCGGAATGTAGAGCAAAGGCCGCGGCCTGCTCTAACTCCCAGGGCTCGTGCGAACTGGAGCTACCTGCCAGCCAGTGTCAGTCACCCATGAGGGATGTGTCTTAATCAGGAGCGAGATGCCCGTATCTGTTGTCAGCTTGCATGGATGCAAGAGGCATTTTACCAATCGGTGATAGGAAGCGTTTGAATTGACGGTGATGAAAAATGGCGCCTCATTCAAACGGGCATTGACGAAGCCAGCGGGTCTGGCTGTTGCATTATTGAATGCATGTGCTTGATAATTTGGGTGTTCTTTATTTCAGCTTCTTTTAAAGTGCAAGACTATCGCCAAAATGGTACCGGAATTATTGTATATATCAAATGTAGAAATCAAAAATATAAAAAAACTTACAGTTCTGTTAAAATGTAAGCAACAGTTACATTTATTTTATCGAAAGGTAAAGTACATTTTCCAAAGAAAACGGAAAAAAACTTGCAAAGGAAAAAAAACTTACAGAAAGAGACTTGGGAAAAATCAGACAAAGAACAAAAAGTAAACAAACACCAGGACCCCAGTAAGCCAATAATTTTAGAAGTGTGGAACTGCAGATAAGCTGCACTAAGAAATCTCGTGCTGTCAAGTTGGCGGGTGTCCCGGCTATTGCACAAGTGTCTGTGTATGAACGTGTGAGGGTGGATGGATGAATGAAGAAATGGGAATGTGAGGACGAAAAGACAGGTAAAATGAATGTGTGTGAGGTTGGATGGATGAGTGGACGGCTGATAAGCGAGGATGCATAAAAAGAGGAAATAATGCAAATGTGCAGCAAGATGAAAAGATGGACGCCAAGGCTGCTCAATACGTCAGTGGGGCTACATTAAAATTCCAGGTCTGCTCAAGTAGACATGAGCAGCTCATGGTATCAGGGAGCTGTTCCCCCAAAGGAAAACACTGGCCGTACTCTGTGTGCCAGGCTGCTTTACACGTAATGCATTCCCATTTGTGGTGTGTGGCACTATGGCCGGTGGCACTGTGACAGTGCCACAGGGCTATAATTGGGCTGGCGGGCTGATCATGTGACAAGAGGCTTTTACTGTGCCAAGGATGCTCATGTGATGTACCAAGTCTACTACTGACTGCACACGGACTGGTATTCAGCCTTCCAGGCCTGCAGTTTAGTGTTAAAAGACCACTGTTCATAGTGTGATGGCTTAAACTCGAGGCCTGAAGGTTGATGCTCTAAAAATCGAAAATTAGGATTATTTTCCAGGATTGGAGTCTGAGGCTGAAGCAGTTTCTATGCTCAGGCTGGTGCCAGTGCCTGGTCCCAAGTCTCAATGTTGGTGTGAGTGGCTGCTCTAATGGCAGAGATTCAGATAGTCCCAGAAACTGATTCATTGGGTTATTGCTGTTTCCTGGGCCTATGCCCTGGCACCAGGCATGGTTTGGTGCCAGGACTAAAGCTGGCGGCAGTTGATTGTGTTAGGTAAGGTGCAGGTGCCAGATCTAGTGCTGATGCCAAGGTACCGACACATGCAAAAAGAAGAATTGATGGACAGAATGCAGAACAATGTCACACATTCACCCCAGTACAGAGATCTGGGCCTAAATCCATAGTTTTTTTGCTCCCCATGCCATTCCAGTTTGAACCCAGCCATATGCAAATCAGTCTTGACCCTGCACCCAATGGGAACAGTCCAGCCTGAACTGCCAGGCCAGGTCCTCCCTGGACTGGAAACAAGCATCCTAGGACCGGTTTCGGGGTTTCACCCCTCATCAGCCAGGATAGCTTGACTCCAGTGGCATGGAGAGCACGGGACCCACGTCTGGGCATACTCGTCCCACTCGGGGTGACAAATGCAAAAAGAAGAATTGATGGACAGAATGCAGAACAATGTCATACATTCACCCCAGTACAGAGATCTGGGCCTAAATCCATCATTTTTTTGCTCACCCCAGTTGGGACCCAGCCATATGTAAATCAGTCTTGATCCTGCTCCCCATGGGAACTGTCGTGTAGTTCCTATATGACCTATACAGGATCTGCACGTTGGATAACATAAACTGTGGGATTGGTGGCGGACTGATTCTGTGTACCCCCACCGGATACGTTCGCCTATCTGTATTAGCTAGCTCACAGTGCCACTATACTCTCCTCTTACCAAGGAGAGAATAGATTCTGGCAACCTCAGAACATGAAACCCTGATCCCTCAGAATCGTGGAAACAATATACTACCTTTCGCTCAGTCACTCGTGCTTACTTAGTTTCTCTCAGAGAGATACACAGAATAAACAGTCTGGGCGTTTTCAATAAGTATTTATTGAACAGTTGTTATTCTAGTGTAGAATAGATGAGCTGCAACAACCATTAGACAGTAGCAGAGATATATGATTAGCAGTACTACAAAAGTAAAGGGATGGTAGAGTTCTACCATCTTGTAGAGATCATGAATATATACAATTACATAAAATACATGATGGTGCATACTCCTACGATGCCTCCCTAACTAGATGTACCTAAATGTACCTAGCATCTGTGTAGGTGTTATACCAAGAATCCCTCTAGGATCTAGCCAACCCCATTACCTGAGAATGAGAGAATATGGGACCCCGTCCTGGTCTCAAGTTGGACACCCCGCGAGGGATGTTAGACCACTGCGAGCTGGAGTGTCTGCATGCAGGAACCTCAGCGTCTCTGGTCAGTGTGTCAGCCGGGAAGTCTCGGTCTCCTCTCCCCTTCTAAGCAAGATGTGATGTATATATACCCGTAGGTCTCCCCAGGGGTCCTACCTTGCTGTGTTACTGTGTCGGCCTAAAGGATGACGTCGGGCCTGAACTTTATACAGAGATATTATACAGGAGATGTCCGTCCTGCTGTTAGTCCTGCTGTGCTTCCAAGAAGCCTCATGCATAATGTATGAGATTCGAACTAGGGGGAAACCCGCGTTCTGAATGCAGTGTTGTATCTAGGTAAAAGGTCAGTCCCTAAGAACCGTTATGTATGTAATGTAGGGAAGAATATAGGTGAAAGGTTGCAATGTTACCTGCGCCTATATAGGGTACCTATATGGAATATAACAGAACAGACCACCCCGAACTGCCAGGCTAGATCCTCCCTGGACTAAAAACAAGCATACTTGGACAGGTTTCAGGGTTTCACCCCTCATCAGCCAGGCTAACTTGATCCAGTGGCACAGTCAATCAATCAATCAATCGGAATTTTAAAGCGCGCTACTCACCCGTGACGGTCTCAAGGCGCTGGGGCGGGGGGGAGGGTGCAGCTCAGGGTTATCCGAAAAGCCAGGTCTTGAGGCTCTTCCTGAACGTGTGCAGAGTAGGGGAACGTCTGATGTTGACTGGGAACTCGTTCCAGGCCTTGGCAGTGATGTAGGAGAAAGCTCTTCCCCTTTCTCTGGTTCTGCGGAAGCGCTGGGTTTCTGCTAGAGCGAGGTCGGCTGAGCGGAGGTTCCTTTTGGCTACGTGGAAAAAGACTCTTTCGTTGAGGTATTTGGTCCGAGGTTGTGTAGTGATTTGTAGGCATGGTGAGTAGCTTGAAGGTTACTTTCTTCTCGATGGGGAGCCAGTGGAGGTCTCGCAGGTGTTGGGTCATGTGTTCATGTCGTGGGGTGCTGAGGACGAGTCTGGCCGCGCTGTTCTGGATGGTCTGGAGTTTGTGTAGCAGGGACTTGTTGATTCCTGCGAAGAGGGCGTTTCTGTAGTCGAGTCTGCTGGTTATGAGTGCGTGGGTGACGGTCCTTCTGGCTTCAGGTGGCATCCACTTGAAGGTCTTGCGGAGGGAGTTAAAGCAGGTGGAGGCAACGGCATTGATCTGGCGAGTCATGGTGAGGGAGGAGTCGAGGATTATGCCAAAGTTCCGGGGCATGGTTAGTAGGGGTGGGTGGGTTTCTGACGGCGGGGGGCCACCAGGTGTTGTCCCAAGCGGTGGGGGAGGGTCCGAGGATGAGGACCTCAGTCTTCTCTGAGTTGAGCTTTAGGCAGCTGCTGCTGATCCAGGCTGCGACGTCTTTCATTCCTTCCTGGAAGCTGAGTCTGGTGTCTTCGGGGTTCTTCGTGAGGGAGAATATGAGCTGGGTGTCGGCGGCATAGGATACTATGCTGAGTCCGTGCTGTCTGACGATGGCGGCGAGGGGGGCCATGTAGATGTTGAAGAGCGTGGGGCTGATCGATGATCCTTGGGGTACTCCGCAGTTGATTTCTGTGGGTTCGGAGAGGAAGGGAGGGAGTCTTATCCTTTGGGTTCTACCTGCGAGACAGGAGCGGATCCAGTCGAGGGCGGTTCCCCGTATGCCGGCGTGGTGGAGTCTGGCTGCGAGTGTGCGGTGGGAGATGGTGTCGACGGCTGCGGAGAGGTCTAGCAGGATGAGGGCCGCGGTGTGGCCCTGGTCGAGGAGCATGCGGATGTCATCGGTGGCGGCAAGGAGGGCGGTCTCGGTGCTGTGGTTGCTGAGAAATCCGGACTGGGAAGAGTCGAGGATGGAGTTCTTTTCGATGAAGGTGGTTAGCTGGGCGTTGACAATTTTTTCGGTGACCTTGGCTGCCAAGGGAAGGAGAGAGATAGGACGGTAGTTCTTCAGGTCCGTAGGGTCAGCAGAGGGTTTCTTGAGGAGGGGCTTGACCTCTGCCTGCTTCCAGTCGTCGGGCAAAATGCCGGATTCGAAGGAGGCGTTGATGGTGCAGCGTAGCTCGGGTGCTAAGGCGGTGGCGGCTCTGTGGAAGATGTGAGGTGGGCAGGGGTCCATGGGGGCTCCTGAGTGGGTGCTATTCATGGTCGTGGTGATATTTTCTATTGTGACCGGGGTCCAGGTGGTGATGGTGAGCTAGCTGTCATCGCTTGAGACGATGGTGGTTTCTGGAATCTGTTCGCTGAAGTTGGTAGAGGGTCTTGATTTTCAGGTGGAAGTAGGAGCCAAGCTTGTTGCAGAGGTCCTGGGAGGGTGTGACGTCCGTGGCTTCGCTGGGGGTTTGGTGAATTGCTGGATGATGTTAAAAAGTTCCTTCGAGTTGCTGGAGTTGGTGAAGATTTTGTTCCGGATGAAGGTCCTCTTGGTGGATCTTATGAGTTGGTGGTATTCTGTCATGGCGTTCTTGTAGGCGGTCTGGTCTTTGGTGGTTTTGCTGTTTCTCCTTTGTTTTTCGACTCGTCTGCAGGAGCATCTGCCTTCTTGGAAGTTGGTGCACAGTGAGCACGGGACCCATGTCTGGGCTTACCCTTCCCACCTAGGGCGACAAAAGGAAAAAGAACAAATGATGGACAGAATGCTGAACAAATCAGATATTCACCCCCAGTCACAGATCTGGGTTTAATCCATCATTTTTTGCTCACCATGCCACCCCAGTTTGGACCCAGCCATATGCAAATCAGTCTTGACCCTGCTCCACATGAGAACAGCGCAGCCTGAACTGCCAGGCCAGGACCTCCCTGGACCAGAAACAAGCATCCTGGGACCGGTTTGGGGGTATCACCCCTCTTCAGCCAGCCTAGCTTGAATCCAGTGGCATAGTGGGCATGGGACCCATGTCTGGGTATACCCTTACCACTTAGTGCGACAAAACCAAAAAAAACAAATGATGGACAGAATGCTGAACAAATCAAACAATTACCCCCAGTCACAGACCTGGGTTTAATCCATTGTTTTTTTGCTCACCACCCCAGTTTGGACCCAGCCATATGCTAATCAGTCTTGACCGTGCTGCCCATGGGAACAGTTCAACCCGAACTGCCCGGCCAGGTCCTCCCTGGACCAGAAACAAGCATCCTGGGACCAGTTTCGGGGTATCACCTCTCATTAGCCAGGATAGCTTGAATCCAGTGGCACAGTGAGCACGGGACCCACGTCTGGGCATTCCCTTCCCACTTAAGGTGTCAAAATCCAAAAGAAGAAATGATGGACATGTAGGAAAGAAAACATTTCTTAAAAATTAATCACTACTAATGACAATCTGCCTTGGGCTTTAAACATGACACGCAGACATTTGGTGCTGAAAACATGAAAACACAAGACTTTTGAGGGCTTTAACAAGACGCTTTCCCTTTAATTTGAATGCTAAAACATGCACACATTTAGTTAGAGTTTAATGTGACTAGTTTAGATTCTGTCTTAACTATAGAATTTGTTTTTTTAACTTACAATAATTATTATTAAACATGTGTGCAGAAGTAATGTAAAGTTTGTATTAAATTAACACAACACTGAAAAGTACAGAAACCGGTGACAGCTAACTAGAATTAAGGGTTTGTGGAAATGCAGCTTGCTAGAAAAGCTTACTTCATCTTTGACCTTCCAGATGACAGGATGTGCCTTCCTTGTGAAATAAAGACACCTTGCATAATTTGCAGCTTGTAACTTCAGAACCTTATCACATTAGGTGCTGGTAAAATGTTTCATTTAAACAGAGCCCTATTTATAACTGACTTAAAGCTTCATTTATTTGCCATAGAGAACAAAACGCACACATATTTCAAAATGCATTAATCATATTTTGGTTCTAATGACTTCCTGCTTAAAATGAAGTTTCTTTCCAGCTTAAAGGCCTTATATTCAGCTAAAATAACAGTTTAATTATCAGAAGGTTAAGAAATGAGATCATTTTAAATGAAGATTCAAATTGTGAAAAGAATGTGCAGTGGGAAAGATTTATTTTCCCATGATGGATGACGTGGACAGTTGTTGGATTACCATTGGAAGAAGATAAGAACAGACCACATGTTTGAGTTAAAGTTTTTGTACGCGTTCCTAGTTTAGGAGCTTCAGACTGAGAATTAGATGGGGAGAGAGAGATTCCTTTTAGACGGAGAGCAGATCGGATCTGGAGGGAGGAGAAAACTGGGTGACTTAGACGGAGATTTCAGATTCCTGTAGCACAGCACATATAATGCTGGAGAGATGAGGGGCAGATCAGCTGTGAAACAGGCTGTGTTCTATTTGAACTTTTATTAGAACCCAAGCTTTGTGCTATGACTAAATTGGCTTTGCCAATGCTTATTGCTCTATGCTTTATTTTCTCTTTATGGGAAACTCTGCAATTAGTAAATATTGATTTTTTTGCTTCATTCTAATCTCACTCTTGCCTTTATTTTTGAGCTCTTCATGAGTTCTGACTGACATCATTTGTGCCCCATTTCTTAGCATAGGGATTCTTTCCTTTATGGACCGTGCGCTATGCATATTATAATCTGCACTAGCTATATTTTTTTATTATCAATTCTGTAACCTGATTGATATTTGACTAATGAATAAAGAATCAGAGAAACTTAAACTGTAATTAGAAAATAAAACCCTTTAAAACTACTCACAAACTCTCATTATTGACTGAAATATTTATTTGAATCTGATTACTTGCTTGTGTTTCTGAAGGAGCTCTTTTGGTCAAAATACGGTGGCCAAGATTCATCACCTTGAGAATAGATATTGGCGTGGAAAAGGGGTGATGGTAATTGTGACACATTTATTACATTTTCTAAAGAGAGATTTCCACAAGATTTACGTGCTCACAGATGGAATGCTGAACAAATCAAAGATTCACCCCCAGTCACAGATCTGGGTTTAATCCGTTATATTTTTTGCTCACCACGTCACCCCAGTTTGAGGCTAAATGTTCCACACTAGCCCATCCCTCGTTGTCTATCAGGGCTGGAGCAGGCATTGATGCCTCTTCTAATGTAGGCCAGGAAGATCCTCTTGCTGGCTAGGACATGACAGTGCATCGGATAGCGTAAGAGAACATTCCTATCTGCCCACTCTGCCAGCCTCGCAACCAGGAAGACATGACCTGCCTCTGTAGGCCACATTTCTACTATAGGGCAGCCCCACAGTCTCACTCACTTATTTCACCAGACACATCAAACCAGTAGGAGGTTTGATCAGGGCCTGGGGAAGGGTCAAGGTGTTTGTCAAGCAGTGACAGCTATGCATCATATGTTGTAGTAATTGAGGTTTACTGTTATGTGAACGCACCACACTGGTCTTGGGATTTAGACTGAAGCTACTGGTCCAAGCATGAATCAGTTTATTCCCTTGAATAAATTACAATGATAGACGAAACATCAGTTTAAATGAGATGACCTACCTGCAGTCCACATGGTCCAAGCTTCCCACTTCCTCCGGAGGAGAACCCTTGAACAGCTTGCAGCCCTTCCCTTATGCATTTTCAAAGAGTCCCGTTCATTGTATTGCATCATATTGCAGTATTTATATAGCGCTTACTACCCCTATGTGGACCTCTGAAGCGATTGTAGATGCATTACACTGGCAGATAGAGCTACGGTGTCTACATTCAGACCTAAAAATGATAGAATTTGCTCTGTGAGGTGCCTGCCCTATAAGGAACACAGTAGATTTTGTTACAGGCTTCCGTGGAAAGGCCGGAAGGAATGGTGAAGATCAGTCATTTCCATGTTGTTGTGTAAGAGTGGCACAGGTCAATCAGGTAATCAGTGTGTGCTTTGTGGCAACCAGAAGGGGAAATTGGGAGTTCTATTTTCTTATCTAGTGTAGCCTGGTTTTTAAGTCCCTCCCTTAAGTAATTCTGTTTGGTGGTGGCGTTTCTTTGCTGGTGATGGAGGTCATACGTCACACAGCTGGAGCCTCTCCCCTTACCACAAGATTCAGCAGCCCATCAATTGCTTTTTGGCACTTTGCAATTAGTGTTAATTAGCAACCATTGGAACCCATTTTACTAACCTTAGAATAATGCAACATTTAGAAAAAACTATAAAGATATCAAACTTCTGCCTTGTAGATTTGCAGCGGGTGCATAACTCACTGAGCTATTTTACCAGGACTTCGACTTATTACCTGCAGGTTGTACATTGATCTCTGCAGCAGACGTTTTAACCCATTAAACTACCATTCACAAAACACAAATCAGAGACCGACATGTTGCATGCAGTTTCCAGAAGCTCACTTATTAACCCTCTGATCTATTTGATTATGACTCAGGTGTGACCACAGTTCTCAGCATCAAATGCATCAACCGTCTGATTTATCTTGCTGTGTAAGCAAGGATCTCCTCAGCAGGTGCTTGAACCACCTAAGATAACATACAGTGCAGCTTGTTTCTAGCCAATGAAGCCAGAACAGCTTTGTCATGGCATCGTTCTTTTTTTGCCAGATTTTGGGGGGCAAAATGTGTTTTTTTTAAAGAATGCATAAAGTGGCTCTCATTGACTCTGCTCCTCATGACGCTGCCCCTCGTGCCTTTTCCCTTTTAACTACACCCCATTCTGTCACCAGCCCTACCCTTCATTTTTCTAGTTTCCCGGAGTAAGTGTTTTCCATTTACAGCACTGCTAAAAGACGTTTTAAATTGTTGACGAGCGCGTGAAGGAGTCGTGGTTAGAGAAATTACCAAAGGGTTCAAAATTAATCGGAAGGGGAGCAAAGCAGAAGTAACACACTTGAAGAGCAAGCACATATGTTATTCCATCAAAGGCGTTTTTTAAATGACAACACCAGTCACTAGAGAACCTTCCTGGCACTAGCTCTCTTCAGCACCCCTCTCCCGCCCCAGTCACCCTTTCTTGGTTTTCATCTATACTGGTGGCTTCTTCTGTGCTACTTAAAGGGATGTTTTGGGGCCAGTAGGGACATTAAGAGACCCGCCCGACATGTCTTGGATTTTTTGCCGTGAGATGCAACTCTTTGCAGGCCTTTGCTGACACTTATGTTTTTTTCAAAAATAAGGCCTGCGCCTGTAAAAGAGGACGTATAGATTGATGATGTCTCAAGGGAGATGAAGAGTGTGGGCTGAACAGGAGCCACCAGACATAGCGCCTAGACTTCGGTTTGCAGTGATAACCCTGGAACCAAATGCAAAGTGACTGAATCGCTGAAAGTGCTGTGTGACCACAATATGGTAGAATATGCACTATACAAAAAGCAATAACATAACCAGATGTTCGTAGCTCCAGATGATGACCTGAACACCCTGCTTGCTGCTAGCTCTGTTTTTGAGGATTGCCCTTCCGGTCTTTTTCACCTCTCTTTAGGTTTTCTGTGTTTACAACTACACTGGAGAAGTTGGAAGTCAGCATGCTAGCACTCTGCCAAACCCACATAAGAAAATAAATGGGAAGTTACAGTGTTCAGTGACTTTTCTGGCTGGATTGTGCTTTAAGGAGTTGCCTGGGCTCTGCCATATTTTACAGGAGTATTTGGTTACTATGGCTTGGATCAAAGCCTTTCCCAATGGGTGAAAGAAGAGTCAGGTGTGGCCCCAAAGAGGGATGAGAGGGGATGAGGTGATGGTTCTCTTGCTGCTGGGAAGAAACTGCCAGAACCAGTGCTTAATTGGTGCCAGTGTTTGCCGTGCTCGGCACTGGCACCTATTTCTAAACACCTGCACATATTAATCAAAGGCTGCCACACGGTGGCGCTGTCTACCCTTTTTTTTATAGCAGATTAGCATTAGTAGCACATTACACATATCAATATGCTTTTAAAACTATGCTAGAACTATCCAGGACATCCACACAGATAGAGCTGACATGGACTAGTCCAGAATGTCACATTGTAAGAGTGTGGTGGTTAGAAAGCTAATGCTGGCACTGGCAATCTGGAAATGTGGCAGGAGCTGTGGATGGTGCCAGCTGCAGTGGACTAGGGTCCAGGCACTTAGATTTTTCCAAATTAGGGACTGGCCAGAACTGAACATATACAAGCTGCGAAAAGTTCATAGATTAGAGCTAGAATAAGACTGAATAAATGAGAATTCTACCAAGTCTACGTTGTGCTGTTGTCCAAGCACCATAAGCCTTGTTCTCTGCTGAAGTGCTTCAGCTTTCTTCCCCAAAAATATGAATCTCTACCTCAAATGAACATGAAAGTGCCTGTGAGGATATTTTGGAGGTGCAGGTGAATACTTGCTCATTTATATATGACACAGCAGGAGTACCTGGCATCTAAAATTAATATTGATTGTGCATGGAGGGATGAGGACTGTATAATTCTAATATGGGGTGAGCCTGATCAGTATGGTTCCATCCCGGAAGCACCCTACCAGCAGTTTTGTGTCTCACCCTCATGCCAGTATAGTCAGAGCTTAAACCAGGACCCCCAAAAGAGGTAGCGTGACTGGGAAGCGCTTGCTTGCCTTTGAGAGCCCGAGGGTGGATTTCGCCATGAATCCCCTTTTTTTGCATCCCTGGGGCACTGCAGTTTTACAGAAGGGGCATATGTAACTAACTAATATGCTTTAAACAATATTTAATTTCAGACTTTTCTGCAGATCAAACTTAGGACTAAAACTAGTTGAACCAAAGGACAATGATTGGAGAGGTGTATGGTGGGAAAAGCGCTGCCTTACTCCCCCCCCTTGCAATGAGAGGCGGAAACCAAACATGGTCCAAGAACATCTGGAACTTCAGGGTGTTGTGGGCCATACTTTCCAAAGCAGCAGAAAGAGCAAGTAAAAAGAAGGCAGTAACACAAAATCATCGAAAATCACCCCGAGATCATGCAGAACTGAAACTTCAACTAATATGGTTAAATGATTATGGCCAAAACTTACCTGAGGAGAGTCCTCAATAATTGTGCGTATGTTTTATGCTTTAGAATTTTAGCAAGCAAGACATACTATTGGCTACTGCCTGAGATGGATCTATATTGTTTTCCATCCTAAGAAATGTGCAATTAAATTCTCCAGCCTCGAACTGAACAGTATGGAGCGAAATCTCACTACAGGCCTTATTTATAGTTTCGTGGATGGGACATCCTGTCAAAATGCGGCTGGCACCCCATCAGCTGTATTATAGGTGCCATGGCCTATAATGTAATTGTAATAGGGAGCATGGGACATCTGCTATGTTTGTGACAGAATATTCCATCCACCAAACTCTAGATAAGGCCCCAAGTTTAGACAAAGTGGGGCATATGTACAACAGAATGACGGAGTGTGACGTTAAGCAAAACTTGCTAATGCCACGCTCCGCCATTCTGAAAACGCAGAGATGCACCGTATTTACAAAGATACGGTGTACCCCTGCTTTTCCCCTAGTGCCAACGCAGGCACCCTTGCACCATTGTGCAAGGGTGCCTGCCTTGGGGGGAATGTTTGTTTATGTGCAGGAAGGTGTCTCTTCCTACACATAAACAATCACAAATGGCGATTTGTAACTCCTATGTGTGCTGCTTTGCGCAGCACACATAGAATTTGCAAATCGTCATTTTTTTAATGATTGGTTATGTGCAGGAAGGGAGACCTTTCATGGCGTCTTGCTGTTTCTATGTGTGCTGCACCATGCAGAACACATAGAAATAGCAAAAACTAGAAGAAAGAAAGCATTTCTCCTCGTTTCGCCATGTTAAGACCAGGTTTTCCCTGGTCTTAATTTTGGCGCTGCCCCACATTTACGCCACCCTTGTAAATATGGGCAGTGTCAAAATCAATGGGTGTTGCGGCGCAACGCCTACCGCAACACCCATTGCCCACCCTTTTCACGCTAAGCATAGGGTGAATGGGTGCCCAATTTACAAGGCGGCGTTAAGCCACGTTAAGTGGCTTAATGCTGCCTTGTAAATAAGGCGAAGCCCCTATCATCACAGGAACGTCGTAAAAAGTGACGTTCCTGTGGCGATAGGGGCTTGTAAATGTGCCCCAGTGTGTCTTCAATACATTTGCCAGTAGGTTTGCCTTATGCATCCAAGTCTTTGAAACTCCTTACATTTAGTTATTTTTATAAACATATTTTCTCCATGCCCTGTGATTATCACAAGTTGCATATTAATATTACTTTGTATTTCTAAGATCACACAAGATGGTATCAGGCCCACACTGGAGGTAATTTTCATAGAAAAGGACTCTGAACACAGACTTCACAGTCAGCACATTGTGTACCTCAACGATGGCTGCTGTCTTCATTATACACAAGGGAGCGAATTGATTTCAGAGGCGTACTTAGATTAGTGGAAAACAATGTTATGAACCCTACTATTGAGTATTCTGCACATGTGCAGTTAGTACATGTGACTAAGATGAGTTGTGTTTGAAAAGCTTAATTATACAAAAGGTAAGAATTGTGAAGAGGATATACAATCCTTTTGTGCTATTCCTTGCAATAAACTCCTAGTGTAACGACTTATTACAGTCACATTTGAAAGTTAATATAGAAATAGAGATCAATAAATACAAGCATTTGCAATGCAATAGGTCTTGCATTGCTGAAAGTTTGAGCTATTGGCTTTACAAATAATAATGCAACAGGAATAGCTCAAACTTTCAGTAATGCGAGACCTATTGCTGGGCTTTAAGTAGAATGAAAAACTGGGGTGTCTCTCAAAGGGGCATGGCCGATGTAATTAAGGGCGTGGCTTAAAAATGCGCAAGCTAAAAACCTGTGCATAGTGTGCCGCCCGACTGGTATTTTGCTGCTTCTGTCATTGCATCCAGGTATATAATAAAACAAGTAACATACCGCGGGGATGTCGCTCCCTGAGGCGTCCCCTCTGGAGGATAGATTGCTTCTTGACCCTATGCCCAAAAAAGCCATTTCTCTAACCTACAAGAAACTGATTACCAATAGACCTGACTCACTAACGCGCCTTAGGCAACAGTGGGAAGCAGACGTGGGGGAGTTAGAAGAAGAAGATTGGCGGGACGCGCTGGCCTCTCCCGCGAAATAGCCATCCCCATGAGATTAAAACTGGTCCAACTCAAAATCCTCCACAAGGCATAAGTGGCGGCGGGAACTCTGGTTAAGATGGGGAGGAGAACTGATGCACACTGCCTACGACATTGCTCGCGCAAGGGGACCTTCTTTCACATACTCTGGGAATGCCCAGCCGTCCAGACTTACTGGGCAGGGGTTATGTTCAAACTGGAAAGGGTGGGGGGGAAGAAGCTCACCGTCTCCCCGAAGCTCTGTTTACTAAACTTATGGGATGCCACTGACCTAATCACCACTGAACAATCCTGGGTCACCCTGGGATTGGCCAGAGCCAAACTTAACATAGCACAAAACTGGGGAGTCGAGGAATTGCCGACAGTGGGAAGATGGGAGGCCGACATAGACAGATCCATGATTGCTGAAAAGGATGTTTTCAAAAATAGGGGATGCCCTAAAAAACGGGATCGTAAGTGGGCGGCATTGAATGGGTATCGGGGCGAGATCTGCTTATCTTCAACTGTTGAATTGTGTCGTAGTGAGGAGGGGACGGGAGATCCAGCGGGTGGCTTGAGAGAATCATAATGGAGTGGGAGATGCCCAAGTCAATTATACCTGCTGCTATGTACATATGTGATGTACCCTTTATTTATCCTACAGTATACTGTAATGCTGAGTTGTTGTTTCTTGAAGCTTTATTCAATAAAAAGAATATAAAAAAAAAAACAAGTAACATTACACCTACAAGTCAGGGTTATTATCTTTGCCAATGGTTGTTAGTTGTGTAAAATAAATAAGCAACAACTATGGCTTCATTGCATAGAATACTGAAAATGCTTCAGTTCTCAAATGATGAGACTGTGAAAGAAGTATAACGAGTCTCTTTGATGTTACATCACAGGCAGTGAAGAGTGGTACTGCTGCAAGGTTAAGATATTTTTTTTCCCTGAGGGTAAGGGCAAAATGGAGAGCCTGATAGGGACCTGCCTCAGGACCTGCTCTTTAGAACTTCCGGTGCTGGGCACCAGCAGGACCCGGCCCACTTAAAGATCTGCCTATTGCATTGCAAATGCTTGTTAGACTTTACAATCGCCTCCCTCAGACACTGCACCTACTTTTAGTGGTACAGGAATTAATCCTCAGAGCTCAGCTTCTGGTCACTCCCGTGAGGCAGTTACAGAGCTAAGTAGTGGAAGTTAGACACATTTTAAAAGGCCTGCTTTAAACTGCACTGCTGAGGCTGACTTCAGCAAGGATCTCACAAGTAGCAGATTTGGCCAGCAGAGGCGTCTCACGTATAGCAAAATGTCGCGTTTTTGCCAATTTCACAGCAGCATAATTTCACCAAGGCATAGGTGTGCAAAGCGGTATCACTTTACCTTTGTCCCGTTGATAATATTATGATAAATAACACAAAACAGTTGCGTAGATTGATAGAAAATTCCACGATTTCTATTTAAACTCTGCTCCAACGTTCTTATTGTTAATGGTCATAATGAACAGCGACTGAAAGTAGCCAAAACTATATTTTCTGCACTATTTATTTATCGATAACTACCAGTTGCGTAGCAAGGTGCCAAGGGCCTTACTGCAATCAAGGAATAAAGCGTCCGGATTTCTGGCTGGCAAATACAGCAATACATCCGGACTCAGTAGGCACTCGGTGCTTCTGGGGCCCTCATTACAGTGGTCTGTTACCGCATATTTTTTATTTCCTTTCATTCTTCCACCGTGCCACTTTCTCCTGGTCTCTCCTCTCTGAGTTCTCGCTCTTGGTTATGCAAGTTATTCAAATAATATTGCACCATTTAATTAATTTCTGTACATCACATTTGCGAATTCGCTTTAGAAATCATGTAAACAAAACAAAGTATCAAACATCCAACTAATTAACTCACAGGGGGTCATCAAATCAGTTTAGAATGGTTGCAGTGCTTTGCTTAGAGGCAGCAGTAGTTAACCATAAGTGATGCCCTGCGAAGGTGTGACCCTGGAGCGACCCCTCTTGTGTAGTGTCTGCATTTGTTTAGTTGGTGCTGACATCTGTATCCCTGTACCTTTACTATAAATCCCCCTTGCTGTGCCAGGAGCTTTTCTTCACAGAGTAGCCTCGATTTCCGCGGGAGTCTCGATAATGATCAGAAGGGAACTATTGGGTGCTGAAATGTAGATGGGCTATGCCGAGCCCTTTGGTGACACTTAAGGGAGTCCGGAATAGATATCAATATTTCGGCACTCCCGACAGGAAGCATGATGGCCTGCAAACCTGGTAGCGTTCCCCGGTCAGGGCTAGTTGCTGGGCCTACCCAGTGTTACCAATGTGCCGTTCGCTGGGCAGCGAAGCTAGGATTAAAATGCTTTTTTTAAATCCTGCTATCTAGCACGCCGTGGCACTTTGAAGCGGTTTCCATTCTTTTGAATGGGCCTAATTTATTGTTTCATAATAAATATGGCGACTCAGTATGGGATGTTAGTTGCAGAAGCACTATTCCCAGTAATTGGTGCTCGACTAGTCGTGGCAAGCAAGACTGATGAGTCCCCACCCGGTAGTGAGCCTGTGCATGTGCGCGCCTCCTTGTGGCTTAAGCCAGGTCGGTACAACAGTGCAATCACCTCTCCTCTCTCCCCTTCGCTCTATATCATGGGTACTCACAAACTTTCTCTCGGGGGGCCAAATTTAGAGTGCGGTTTGTGGCCTAGGGCCGCACCGGTGGGGGTGGGGTCAGTGGGGAAGGGGGCGGGGCTAGGGCAAGAAAAAAAAAACTGTGACCATGAGGTTGAACACAGGCCCCTGCAGTGGATGCACCCGGCATACACACATCTATCTATCTATCTATCTATCTATCTATCTATCTATCTATCTATCTATCTATCTATCTATCTATCTATCTATCTATCTATCTATCTATCTATCTATCTATCTATCTCGCTCTCTATCTCTATCTATCTCTCTCTATCTCTCTCTATCTCTCTCTAGCTATCTCTCTCTATCTGTCCCTAGCTATCTCTCTAACTCTCTCTAGCTATCTCCATCTCTCTCTATGTCTCTATCTCTATCTTCTATGTCTCTCTATCTCTGTCTCTATCTGTCTGTCCCTGTCTCTATCTGTCTGTCCCTGTCTCTGTCCCTGTCCCTCCCTGTCCCTGTCTGTCTCTGTCTCTATCTCTGTCCCTGTCTCTATCTCTGTCCCTGTCTCTATCTCTGTCCCTGTCTCTGTCTCTGTCCCTGTCTCTGTCTGTCCCTGTCTCTGTCTGTCCCTGTCTCTACCTGTACCTATCTCTACCTGTCCCTGTCTCTGTCTGTCTCTGCGCCTCTATCTGTCTCTGCGCCTCTATCTGTCTCTGCGCCTCTATCTGTCTTTATCCAAACTAGGAAGCATCCCAAAAGGCCCTTTTAAAAGTCAGCTGTGAAAGCGCTTACAGATGACTTTTAAAGGGCCTTTTGTGAAGCTTTCCGAAGGTGCCCTGACGTCACAGGGGCCGGAGGTAAACACAGAAGATGGCCGCAGGAGCATACGTAGTGAATACCTATTTAATACGTATGCACTACGTATGTTCCTGCGGTCATCTTCTGTGTTTACTGCCGGCCGTGGAAACTGCAAGGCAAGGTCCGTGGGCCGCCAATGAAGGCCTGCCGGGCAGCTGGCGGCCCACGGGCCGTACTATGAGTACCACGGCTCTATATGAATATTGGGGGATTCAGCGGCCCCCAAATCCCATCTATACTCCTGTCCTAACTATGAATGCACAGCCCAGTAGGTATTAGGCTTCTCATCGCCATAGCCACGCCACCATCCAGCGATTTACATAGCACCTTGTATGTGAACTGCAGTTTACATATTAGGCACTATGTCAAAAAATTAAAATAAATAAAGCACTTTCTGTTTTCAGTAGGGACGGTTGCTGTTACGGTTTGTGGCAAGTGCGAAGAACGGGACACGTCTGACAGCCATTGCCATAACAATTGGACCAGGTGGTAGCCATGAGAGCAACTACAACAAATCTGTTTTAGAGCAAGCACAAACATCGCTTCTCGAGCCAGTAAATATATGGTCCTCTTATTGGCGTAGGCAGGTGGCAGAGGGAAGAATTACGTCATTTTATAAACATGAATATTGTAGCATAGTAAGTAAATAAATTCCTTTAATAAAGGAACGAATGCAGTACCACAGGCTGTTACTAGGGACACCATGTAACAGCCTTTGGTACTGCACCCTTTCATTAAGACCTAATATAGGCATTCCATTACACAGTGACTTAAGAAAGAAGCGCAAGCATTGCTTCCTTCATTGGTGGAATTTTTTTCTTATCGCAAAGGCTACAAAAGCCTAAATAAAATGCTTGCAAATGCTTGCGCTCGTTCGTACAGCCAATTGAAATCCTATATTAGGTCTTAAGAAAAGCATGTAGTACCACAGGCTGTTACTAGGTGTCCCAGGGACACCTAATAACAGCCGATGGTACTGCACCCTTTCCTTAAGACCTACTATTTAAATTACATTACCAAGTGCAAAGTTAAATTGCGCCATGCCGTCAATGTTAGAAAAGTAAATATGTAGATATTAAAGCCGGGCTGTCACCATGATGAAAGGTAATTCCGACATTGATGTAAAGGAGGGACACCTAATAACAGCCGATGGTACTGCACCCTTTCCATAAGATCTACTATTTAAATTACATTGCCCAGTGCAAAGTTAAATTGCGCCATGCCGTCAATGTTAGAAAAGTAAATAAGTAGATATTAAAGCCGGGCTGTCACCATGATGAAAGGTAATTCCGACATTGATGTAAAGGAGGGACACCTAATAACAGCCGATGGTACTGCACCCTTTCCATAAGATCTACTATTTAAATTACATTGCCCAGTGCAAAGTTAAATTGCGCCATGCCGTCAATGTTAGAAAAGTAAATAAGTAGATATTAAAGCCGGGCTGTCACCATGATGAAAGGTAATTCCGACATTGGTGTAAAGGAGGGACACCTAATAACAGCCGATGGTACTGCACCCTTTCCATAAGATCTACTATTTAAATTACATTGCCCAGTGCAAAGTTAAATTGCGCCATGCCGTCAATGTTAGAAAAGTAAATAAGTAGATATTAAAGCCGGGCTGTCACCATGATGAAAGGTAATTCCGACATTGATGTAAAGGAGGGACACCTAATAACAGCCGATGGTACTGCACCCTTTCCATAAGATCTACTATTTAAATTACATTGCCCAGTGCAAAGTTAAATTGCGCCATGCCGTCAATGTTAGAAAAGTAAATAAGTAGATATTAAAGCCGGGCTGTCACCATGATGAAAGGTAATTCCGACATTGGTGTAAAGGAGGGACACCTAATAACAGCCGATGGTACTGCACCCTTTCCATAAGATCTACTATTTAAATTACATTGCCCAGTGCAAAGTTAAATTGCGCCATGCCGTCAATGTTAGAAAAGTAAATAAGTAGATATTAAAGCCGGGCTGTCACCATGATGAAAGGTAATTCCGACATTGATGTAAAGAGCCCTTGTTGTGTAATTATTTACTTTTATAGTCTTGAGGCATTGTGCTCAATTTAAAGTTAAAGTGCGATTTAAAGTTAAAGTGCGGCATACTGAGTGGCAAGTAAATAAATAGGAAAAGCGGCGGGCATAAAGTAAATAATGTTGTGTTGGCCGGGCAAGTAAATATATAGATAACACGGCGGGCATGGAAATAATAAATAATTCATGAAAATAATAAATAATGCAGCTGCCCAAAAAAATAAATATTTGCAATGCTATAGGTCTTGCATTCAAATGCGAGACCTATGGCATTGCAAACAAACAGCCGCCATTGTCCCGGCTGCTTCGAAAGTGAAAGCGGGCATGGCCCTCTGAATGTAAGCAAAGCACGTCGTCGTGCCTAATGTAGGAAAAGCTCAATAAAGAAAAAAGTACACGTACCGTGTAACAACCAAGTAAAGGGGCCAGTAGCCACGGGAGGTTCCAAATGAAGACATGGCCATACTACGGAGGGACTAACAAGCCTATTTAGGAATCAGAAGACAACATTTAGGAAGGACAAAGACACAAGCCAATGATAAATATGGGCAGGGGAGTGGGTGGGGCTTCTCTCCCGTACTGAACTACAACAGATCATCGCCAGAGCAGCGCTTGCATGCTGGCTCAGGCTCGACCTAAAAAAATCTTTGGGTAGCTTTACTCATACGAACAGTGAATATACTTTATTGTCGGAGATGCAAAGCTATACAAAACACCATCACAAAATGAACAAATAAATCAATAATGATAATTTCTCTGACAATGGAATGTTCCTTAAATAGGCGCAAAATTAACTTGACTAAGTGCCTTCCACAGTTAACAAATAAAGAAAGGTCTGATTTAGAGCTGCATGATAGCAGAACATCCTCTAATTTCTGAAATAAGTACTTTGGACCCTATTCACCAAGTTAAATTCATTTGTAAACATGAGTGTAGGACCAAATTTACCTTTGTAACTCCTGCAAGCATTTCACAAAGAGATATCTGGTGGGTTCTTCCTTTAGCAGTTCCTCCTATAATCCTCCTATAATCAGAGAGTTTTGCATTTCCCCCCAGGTCAAGCCTTAAGTAAATACAATGATTTCTTGAAGCAACTTACAATGGGTGTTTGCTACTTTACATCCCTATGGGAGAAAGAAGTGGACCTGTTTCAGTTGCTATGGTGGGTAAAAACTAACTTTATTTAGAACATCCCAAATTATGTTGTTTGACAAGTGTCAGTTATAGGGAAATCTTCATTATACATGATGATCCCACAGAGCAGATGTGCTAACACGGCCCCCCAAATGGAGAGTGGCACATGATTATGCCAAACATTTATATGTGTAGAAGGACTCACCTTGCCCAACCCTCTCTTTGGGAAAAACGTGTATGCGCTAGGTTGTGGAGGTACGGTTGGCTAAACCTGCGCACTGGTGTGCAGATTACAGATGTTCACTTGCACTGGTTAAATGCTTCTGGGCCTGCTTGAACAGGAATAAATTTACATGCGGTATGTGGCACTATCATACCATGGCTGCCTACATTAGGCCAGCAATTGACACTCAATAACCAGGGTCGCATTAGACCAGGGTGTACACCATCGTGCCAGAGATGCCCACAATGTTATTTATTACCACCATAATGCAGGGTCTATCATTTCAGCAAACGAGGGCTGATGGATGCTTGCAGTATGGCAAGAATTACCATCAATGTCCAAAGGATGGCCATAGTATGTCAAGAATGTCCACCATACTACCAAGGTAAACATCGTGAGGATTGGGCTCCATTGTGCAATGGATACAACCAGAATGCCAAGAATTAACTCTATACTGCCATCATGTCTCGGATGGGCAGCACTGTCCAATGGATGTGCACAATGGTATTTATGTGAAAAAGCACCACCCAGGGGCGGCGTCCCCCGAATGCACTGCTGAGTATCCAGTGAATGGAGTGATCCAAATTTGATCAAAAGTGAAACAAGTTTGTCTGTTCTCAAAATATAGAATTTATTATATCCTCATAAATTCTTCTTCACGATAATAATTCAGTGTGTTTCCTTCACATATTGCTGGCAAGAAACAGTTTCTCTTTGTGGTAAGAAGAGTTATTGCTCCCAAATTGTTGGGGAATGATTGGTCCCAATGCATTTCGGGCTAAGTGCAGCCCTTCATCAGGGGAATAATAAACATCGGCGTTAGTCGGTGGAAAGCACAGCATTTGAAGTTAATACGGACCGGGCGGACAGCACAGCTGTGATGCGGAAAAAGATTGGGCACAATTGTGCAATGGATACAGCCAGTATGCCAAGAATTACCTCTGTACTGCCATTATGTCTAGGATGGGCAGCACTGTTCAATGGATGTGCACAATGGAATTTAGACAGAATATCGGTAACCAAAATATTGTGAAGGTAACTTTCTATGTGTAAGCAAAGTTTCACTATAGACTACTCTAAATATATGTACCTTGATGATATATATATCTTCAAGGTACGTAGATGTGGAGTTAAGAATAGCAAATGTATACTTACCTATTTGCACTTACCTTCTCGATATATTGGTCCTCGATATTTTTGACACAATATCATGCCCACACAACATTTCTGTTTCAGATATTCTGTCAGTGATCCATGCACAATATGTCAAGAATGACCACCAGTCTGTCAGGACCAGCATGATGCCAGGTATAGGTGCCATTGTACCTTGGAAGCCTACACGATGAGTAAGACCTCCAGGGTTTGACATCCAGATCCATCTGTTTTGAACCTAAGGCACAGAGGGGCGTGAATACCATTCCTGTCCAGTGAGTGGCCTACCCTCAGGCAATTTGAAATCTTTCAAGGTTTCCTCCTTTACAAGCTCGCTCACTGTAACAATGCTTTCAGAATACATTACAACTCAACTCCACTCAGGATGTTTCCAGTGCTAGATGGGGGATCGGTAATGAAGCATGCCACGATAGGCCGGGAGGATCTATCATGCTATGCTCATCATTATCGAAAACCTGGTGTATACGTTTTTGTGTTTAATAGTTGTACTGAAGAAATATGCTCAGTTCTCCTCTTTTCTGGAAAATTCCTCTCACTTTCCTGTCGCTGTTTTGTTGGCCCACAATATGCCAGGATCTATCATGATTATGGCAGAAAAACAAGCTACCAAGAGCAGGTGGCATGCCATGGATGCTCACAAATTTACAATAAATCCCACCATTATGTCAGGTCAAGCATTTGACCACTGGTGGTCACAAGGGTCCAAGAATTGCCACCATTGTCCAAGGGCCAGCATTTAACCACAACTGGGCCTTTGGGGTTTGATTCTGAGCTGACTCCCATGTTATGGTGGCCCACCCAGCATTCATTTTTGACAAAAGTGCTTCTGCTATTTTGGTGGGAGCACTTTTGTCAAAAGGAACCTAATGCTGGCAGTTTTTCCTAAATGGTGCAGGCGAATTTCCACAGAGTGGCTATAGATGGGGACGTCGCTGGCCCGATTGCCTTGGCAGTCTAATTTACCACTATGTCTATTGGCACCAAGAAAAATACTCAATGACCCACTGCTCAACGTCACAGCAGCTTGTAGCATCAGTACAGGAATTTGCAGTATACGCACATGAATGCACAGAATCATTAAAGGAAGTGAACTGCACTTCAGTATTTCACATGCCTTATACTCATTTGCATTTTGAATGTATGGTTTATGTATCAGTGCAAGACTGGAAAAGGGTTAATATGATGATTTTGCTGAGATCCCTAATCACCGACATCCAGAGTTAAATAGGCCGGGATGGACTGGAAACCAAAAGAAGTCCTGGCAAATGTTGTAATACCCCCATACTGCATGGAGCGAGGTTTGGAGAGTGCCCCCCCTCCCCACACCAATGATCTTTTTTTAAATGGGGAATGTGACAGAGTGTGAGAGAGTGTCAATTACTGCCAAGAACTTCGATTCCTTGGATCCAGAGAGCATATTGCTCTCTAGGTCCAAGGAATCGAAGTTCTTGGCAGTAACTGACAATTTCGTTTATGTATGACAGACAACATACATACCAGGGAGGCTCGCATTCTGTTTTAGTAGAACCATCAAGGAGATAAATTGAGTGCATGTCAATCAAAAATTGATGACAGAGTGTGGGACAACCATATCCTTTTTTTCGGCTGGTAAATCAGGCTGGAAAAATCACTTTCGGCCTTGACTGCAGCAGCATCCAAGCCTCATTTCCCGTTGTTTGACTTTCTCTGCCAGAAAAACACCTTCTACTTGCAAATCCTAACCCCCTAAACCCTTACTTAGCCACCACACCACCCACAGATCCCCGCATACATTTACCACCTGTTGCAAGCAGGTGTTAAATGCATGTTTTAAACCCCTATGAAACTGGGAATTCTGTGTGGTTTTATGACCTAACAAATCGGCCCCACATAGTAATTCTTTTACTCGTCCCTGCATGGTACTGGTGCGGATTGAGCAGGCGATAATAGTAATATTACATACGATTCTACTGCTATTCCTGTTCCGTGTGACTTCCAATCAGGCCCTAAGTGTTCAAAAGAAGTGTGTGCCCCACACTTGAAGCCAGCTCTCCTGATTACTCTTCCAATTGAAAGCATACATGTAATACCTAATGGAATTAGCACATGAAGTTAAAAAGAAAATGTTTAGCGTAGAACAACCTTTTAACAAAAAAAACATACTTACCTCTTGGCATAACTGCAAATAGTGCTGAGCTGAAACTGATTTAGTGTGATGTAAATATGCTTCCTTATTCCTTAACTAAAGAAAAAAAACAAGGGGATATGAGCTATGCCTCAAGGGGGAGGGACAAACTTGGAATAAAAAGAAAAGCCATCAATAGAAGACTGACGAGAAAGCCAGCTAATCATGAGTATGGGTTGACTCTGGAGTACTGTATGCAATGATGTCTGTGACGGCGTGACTAAGCATACTGCTGGAGGGAAACAGCCATTACAACGCAGCTGTTACCACACAGAGCCTTTACCACGCATGCGTTACAACGCATGCACTTTTACCTCGCATCGCCTTGCAACAAATTAATGTTGTAAAGGTATGAATGGTAAGGGCATATGCGTGGTACTGGTGGTAAGGGCATATGAGTGGTGGTAAAGGCACTGGTGTGGTAAAGGCTATCGGCATCGTTAGAGAAACGGAGAGCCCCTTCCGCTTCCTCTTTACGACCTGTGCTCTGCCTGAGAAGAGCTGCTTCATTACCTCCTCGTCCAGTCTTCCCGTCCCATTCCTTACAAGTGAGCAGCTAGTCTGCTCCACAGAAACCTATTACCTAGCGAGCTTTTCGCACTTCCCCCAACATGGCGCCACCATCAGGTGACAATAAAGGGGGAAGTGCGTCAGAGAAACAACCTGTTCTTTTTTTTCTGCATTCGCAGTTCCTTCGTGTGCCTAGCGGAGCTGTGGGGTAAGTTTTCCCTTATTTTTTTTTTTCTGTTTGGTCGGCCTGCTTTAGCGGCCGCCTTCTTGTTTTTATATTTGTGCCCTGGACCCTCCGCTTGTGCTGCTTGATGATGCCTTGGTACGAGGTCCGCTCTAGCGGCCGTTTGTGCCTGGGGTACTCACCTGATGGGGGATGTCTCCGCGGCCTGCCTTAGTGGCCGTGTTCCTTCCTGCCGGTCCCGCTATGCCCTGCGTTAGCGGGCGGGGTTGCGGCGGTGTTTTAATGCGGCGGGAGTGGTCCGCGTTGTTGTTACGATGACTGGGGCGAATTTTGGCGGGCCGGCTGCTTTTTTGAAGCGCCTGCCCCTTTTCCTGGTCCCGCGTGAGCTCTGCACCTCGGGACTTTGTTTGTTTAAAAAGGGTCCTTTTCCTCATGCACCCGTCCTCTGAGGGTGCCTGTTCTGGTGGCGTTTTTGCTGTGTTTCACGTTGCCGATCCCAGAGTTGCTGTCATGGACTCGGGTGCCTCTTCATCCACTCCTCCTCTTGATGCTCTGCGCCTGTTGATTGATGAGGCGGTGGCTGCTGCCTTCCGGGCTCGAGAGGCTGCTGGCCCTCCTGCCAAGGTGCCTCGTGGGTCTGTAGATCCGCTGGACGCTCCTGATGGCGAGATGGGTCCTGATGATGAGGAATGTGTCCGGGGTCGATTTGTTCAGGGTGCGGAGCTCTCTGACTTGTTCGCCCATGTGCGGGATAATTTGGGGTTCACTCCTCCTGTGTCCGATGTCCTGGAGGATGACTTCTTTACGCAATATCACCAGCCGACCCCTGAGTCCTTCCCCTTGCATGGTGCGGTGCGCAAGGTGCTGGATCATGAGTGGAAGGAGGTGGATAAATCCGCCTTCCCTCGCTTTCTGTCTAAGCGTTATCCTTTGGAGGGTTTTGCTGCTGAATTTCCACAGGCTGTCAAGGTTGACAATTTGATGGCTGGTCTTTCCTCTCAGGGTTTGGTTCTGTCGGATGACGCCCTTCCTGTGGACGCAGTGGATAAGCGTGTTGAGGGGGCGGTGAAGCGTTCCTATGCTGCTTCCAATTTTTCTGTCAGGGCAACTGCCTATTCTAATTACATGGTCCAGTCCCTCCTCAAGGATTTTCAGGCGCTGTCTCTTCTTTTGCAGGATGGGGAGGATGCCTCCTCTCTCTTGTCCCTCATGGAGTTGCAGGTGCGTTATTTGTCAGATATTTCCTTTGACAATTTGAGTGCCGCTGCAGCTGCTTCTGGTGCTTCAATTGCTGCGAGGCGTCATATCTGGATGCGTTCCTGGAAGGCTGAGTCTTCTCAGAAGTCGGTCCTGCTTAAGTTGCCGTTTGTGGGTTCCAGGGTGTTCGGGCCTCAACTTGAAGAGATGGTAAAACAGTCGGCGGAGAACCGCAAGCTTGTGGCTCCGGTCCGCCCTCCTTCTCGGGGGCGCGGTTTTGGATACCGGCGTGCCTTTGGGCCTTCTGCCCGGGGTGCTTCGCAGCCCTTTCGTGGCAGGGGTCGTGGCCGGGGGGCCCCTGGAGGTGCCAAGCCCCGGGCCCCTGCCAGTGTTGCTGCCGCCGCTTCTTCCTCTTCGCAATGACTGTCTGCCTTTGCCGGTTGGGGGTCGTCTTCAATATTTCCTGCAACAGTGGTTGACGGTTCCGGATGCCTGGGCGGTTCAGACAGTGTCGGAGGGTTATCGGATCGAGTTCTCCTCTCCTCCCCCTCCAGTCTTCCTTGTGACTCCCCTACCCCGTCTTCCTCTGCGACGGGAGGCCTTGCTGGAAGGTGTGCGCCTTCTGTTGGAGAAGGCGGCTATCGTGGAGGTTCCTCCTTTGGAAAGGGGCGAGGGTTGTTATTCCATCCTCTTTCTGGTCTCCAAGAAGGATACTTCAGATTTGCGCCCTGTTTTGAATCTGAAAAGGGTCAATCGCTTCATCCCTCGTCGTACATTCAAGATGGTGACTTTGTTGTCCATCCTGCATCTCTTGCTTCCTGGGAGCTTCCTGGCATCCCTGGATCTGATGGATGCTTATCTGCACGTCCCGATCCATCCTGCGGATCAGAGGTTTCTCCGGTTTGCTGTGGGTTCCCGGCACTTCCAATTCCGGGTGCTTCCCTTCGGCCTTTGTCGGCGCCAAGGGTTTTCACGAAGCTCTTGGCCCCTCTGGTGGGTATTCTTCATTCCAGGGGTCTGCTGGTTTTTCCCTATCTGGACGATTGGTTGATTGTTTCTCCTTCTTTTTCTCAGGCTCTATCGGATGTGGATCAGGTGTGTCATCTGCTGGGGTCCTTTGGGTTCCTCATCAATCACCGGAAGTCTTCCCTGGTGCCCTCCCAGACCCTGAAGTTCCTGGGGGCTCTCTTCCGCATGGATCTCGGGATGGTGTTCCTCTCCCAGGAGCGCCAGTTGACTTTGTTTCGTCACCTTTCTTGGGTTCTGTCCCAATCCCAGGTGTCTGCCCGTCTCTGGCTGAGAAGTCAGGGAGAGATGGCGTCCACTTTGCATCTCCTCCCTTGGGCCCGGCTGCATTTGTATCCCCTCTTGCATCATGTCCTGTCGCACTGGGATCCTGCCTCCCTGGACTACGAGGCCCTGATTCCCGTCTCTCCTGGGATTCGGGTGGATCTCCAATGGTGGTTGTCCCCTCTGTCTCTTTCCCAGGGGTTCGATCTTCTTCCTCCTCGGGATGTGGTTGTGTTGTCCACGGATGCCAGTGCCGTGGGTTGGGGTGCTGTGATGGGTGCCTCCAAGGCTCGGGGTCGGTGGTCCCGTTTCGAGTCTCTCCAGTCCTCGAACTGGAAGGAGTTGCGAGCGGTTTGGTTGGCTCTTCGGTGGTTTGCTCCTCTCCTTCTGGGCCATGCTGTCTCGGTGCAGACCGACAACCAGGTTGTTTGGGCTTATGTCAATCGTCAGGGGGGCATGTGTCGGTCTCTGTTTCTCCTCTCCAGGATGATCGGGCTTTGGGCCGAGCAGCATCTCTTGTCTCTGACGGCGGTCTATCTTCCGGGGAAGGAGAATGGGCCTGCGGACTCTTTGAGCAGGGTGTTCCCCTCCTCGGTAACTATGTGTCTGTCCCCGGATCTGTTCGATCTGATTGTCCTCCGGTTCCGCCTTCCTTGGCTGGATCTTTTTGCCTCGGAGGATTCTGCCCTCCTTCCTCGGTTTTGCAGCCTCGTTCCCTCCCGGTTGGCGTGGGCGATAGACCCTTTCTCCATTCCGTGGTCACTGGGGCTCCTGTTTGCCTTCCCTCCGTTTGCTTTGATTCCTCGGGTCCTCAGGAAGATACGGTTGGACCGGGCGGAAGTTCTTCTGGTTGTGCCGGAGTGGTCTCGTCAGTCTTGGTTTCCCCTGCTTCTGACCTTGTCTGTGTGCCCCCATTGGAGGTTTCCCCTGTGTCCCTCCCCTCTACGGGCTCCTCTTCTCAGGGTTGCCTCCCTGCGCCGCCTCCGGCTGGGGGTTTGGCACTTGAGAGGTTGAGTTTGTTGGGTCAGGGTTGCTCGGTTGAGGTTGCCCAGTGCTTCCAGTTGTCTCGGCGCCCTTCCACCTTGAAGTCCTATGACCGTCATTGGAAGAACTTCTCCTCCTGGTGCCTTGGGAAGGGTCTCTCTTCTTCCTCCTGTGAGGCTGTGAGGGTGTTGGACTTCTTGCGGGATGGGTTCGTCTTGGGGCTCGCTGTCTCTTCCCTACGTGCGCAGTGGGCTGCCATTCTTGCCTTCCGGGGTTCCTCTGTGTCCTCTGTCTCCCCGTTGGTGGCTCGCCTTTTGCGGAGCTTTTGCTTCAGCGTCCTGTCTCTCGCTCTCCTGTACCGGCCTGGGATCTTCCCCTGGTTCTCCAGGCCTTGACGGGTCCACCTTTCGAGCCTTTGGTCTCGGTGGACCTTAAGTTCCTTTCAGCTAAGGTTCTGTTCCTGGTGGCCATTACTTCTGGGCGGAGGGTTGGTGAGATTGGGGCTTTGATGGCTTCGCCCCCCTTTTTGCGTTTTTGCGCTGACAAGATCATTCTCCGTCCCAGTCAGTTTTTTCTGCCCAAAGTGTTGTCATCTTTCCACTGTCAGGAGGATATTGTTCTCCCTGTTTTTTTCCGGATCCTGCCTCTCCGGAGGAGTTGGTCCTCCATTCTTTGGATGTGCTGAGGGCTCTCCGCATCTACTTGGATCGGTCCTCTGGTTTCCGTAAGGTTGATTCCTTATTTGTCACCTACGGCCTCTCTGGGCGGGGTCTTCGTCCTTCCTTGTCCACTTTGACTCGTTGGGTGAAGGGTGCTGTGGTTTCGGCCTACGATTCCGCCCGCTGTCCTCTCCCCTCTTCTGTTCAGGGTAGATCGACCAGGGGCGTCTCCTCCTCCTGGGCCATGTTCGAGGGGGCCTCCTTGAGAGACATTTGTAATGCTGCCACATGGGCTTCTCCCCATACGTTTGTTTCCCATTATCGTCTTCAGTTGGGGATGGCGGCCTCGGCTGCCTTTGGCTCACATGTTTTGTCTGCTGTACATGGTTTATGATTTGTACTGCTTTCTGTTGATTAAATGGACCTGTTTTCTTGCATTTTCTGGTCTGTTTTATTACAATCACCGTGTGCTTGGGTATGGGCTCACTTGTAAGGAATGGGACGGGAAGACTGGACGAGGAGGTAATGCCCGGTTACTCACCGGTAATATTCATTACTCCGAGTCCTGGTCTTCCCGTCCCATTCCTGAGCCCTTCCCTCCCTCCCTGTTTTTGGTTTTTGTTTGGGTGATTGTTTTCCTTTCTGGGTTTTTTTCTTTGGTATTCTCAGGATGTTTCTCTGACGCACTTCCCCCTTTATTGTCACCTGATGGTGGCGCCATGTTGGGGAAGTGCGAAAAGCTCGCTAGGTAATAGGTTTCTGTGGAGCAGACTAGCTGCTCACTTGTAAGGAATGGGACGGGAAGACCAGGACTCGGAGTAATGAATATTACCGGTGAGTAACCGGGCATCATCGTGGAGAGGTAAGGTGGATTGGGCCTGGGGCGGGGGTGGAAAAATGGCTGGAGGCCAGGCGGGGGGAGAGGGGTCACACAGAGGTCCGGTTTTAGGGCTCAAGGCAGGGGACGGGTATGTTTAACATGCACTGGGTGCCGGGAGTGGGGGGGGGGTCATGTTGTGGTCTCCTTTTAGGGCTCAGGGCAGGGGTCCCTATTTTTAAAAAAGGCTGGAGGCCGGGGGGGGGGGGAGGGGAGGGGGGGTAGCAGGGTGTCATGCTGGGGTCTAGTTTTAGGGCAGGGGTTGGGTATTTTTAACCAGGGACCGGTTTGAAGGCAAGGGGCAGGGAAAACCTTTACCACGCACATGCCTTTAACATACATGCCTTTACAATGAAATTAATCGCAAAGGTATGCGTAGTAAAGACATATTCTCTGTATAAAAATGCATGGGAAAGGTTATGCGTTGTAAAGGCATTCGCATTGTAATGCATGTTATGTGTGGTAAAGGCATGTGTTGCAACAGAATGTATTGTTCCGTCATACATCCACTGGTGGAGTGTGCGATTGGCTGAGAAGCCTTGTCATGCCGCTATCTCAGGGTAATGCGATGGCTTTGATTGAAACAGGGCAAGGCATATGGGCAAGACTTAGCTGGGGCCACAAGTGAAAAGAACTGTGGTGCCTGCACAGGCCCAGAACAGGAGAGCATCCCTCAGTGCAACGCCGTGGCTTCTTTGGCTGTACTGCCGTAGAGCTGAACATCAGCCCAGTGGATCAGGGAGAGCAGCACGTCCGCTCAGCCCACTGATATGAGTGCGCCCAGTCTGGGATTGGTTGGGACACTGTGTATAGACCATCGAGGTCAGGACTGGGAGTCCCAAACTCTGCCTGTCACGACTAGTTGGCAATCAATGAAGAAAGACAGTGGAAGCTGCTTTTTGGGAGCAGCGTATGGCAGCAGCAGGGTAGCACCTCAAATCGCAATACTGATGCTGTCACCTCCATCATCAGGAACAGTTGTCTGACGATGCATGAGGTAGCGGAATCAGCACTGCCAAATGAAGCACAGATGCTTTATCCCTCAGGGTATTAGAGAGTAGCATGGGTCTTCAAAAACCTTCATATGTATTCCTCCAACCTCACCTCTGGTGCCTCTGGTGCCTCAGGACCTCCAGGTATTAGCCGATGCCTGTAATGGCCAGTCTTGCCATGTTTTAAAAGAAGCAGCTTGGAAGGCCTCCTTTGACGTACTCTCATTCACCGATATAGGTGTCAGGAAAGGCAGCGAAAATGGACAAGATGGGTTTAAACATTCTAAGTGAACTAGATCAATAATTAGAGTTGAAGTCTATTGAGCTGTATTAAAGTCCATTTGAGCATGCAAAAAGATAGGGAAATGCCACAGTCTTAAACATCATTTTATGGCCACGGTCCCAAAAGCAGCATGTAGGAAATGGGGTTATTAATTTGGGAGAGGAGCATCCCTAACAACTTAATAAATCTACTCTGTTTAGGTCAAAACACAGTTCTGACAGAATCTATGTTCAAACCCTAGCAGCTGTTACTCAGGTAGCAGGCAATCCCCAGAGAAGTGTGTGCTAAGTCCAAGCAGTACCTACAATTTTAAAATAAAGAACACCACTCAATAAAATTATCAAACCAGTTTAGGAAAATAGGGAAAATGTAAGGAGCAAAAAGATGCCAAGATCATAAAAATAAGTTAATGGGAACCAGAGATATGAATTTTTAAACTTTTAAGGCATAAAGCGCCTATTGAAAAATAACAATTGGCAGTGGATCAGGACCTGGGGTCATTTTAGACTGACCGTGATAGAGCAGAGGTTGTATGTGGTCCCCAGGTATTTCTACAGCGATGTCTCCTGCAAGGCCTAGTCCTCTGTAGTCAGCTGGGCCCTCTAGGATTCAGGAGTCCTTCTGCTTTTTACATCCCTGAAGCAGGTAATCATGAGGCCAACCTCTTGACCCTTGGAGAACAGTTCCAGTCACTGGGTGGCAGCAGGATTCAGGAGCCCTTGAGTCCTAAGTTGACGCATCTTCCAGCAGGAGTCATGAGTTCGAAATTAGGATGTTTTTTCCCAGCATGGCCTTCTTCTTCAGATGGAGTCTTCCCAGATCCAGTAACATTCTAAGGAGCTGGTGGATGAGGTACCAGATTTATCCTGTGCATTTTCGAGTGATTGGAGAAAATCTGCCACCATATCCTAACTATATCCTTTCAGTCTCTCTGCCTCTGTTTGCAGCACTTCCTCTCTGCCGTACTATAATCTTACCTAGGATTCCCCTGTTTCAACATGGCAGGACTCAGCTGCTACCAGACAGGCCTATTTTCAGCTTTGTGGCCACTCACCTACTTGATAGGGTCTAGATTGTTTTTTCCTACTGTGGGTGGAACCTGACTGTCTAGGAGGGTCTTGGGGATGAATAGGAGAATCCCTTCCTGGTATTTCCAAGTCAAATGAGGTAGTACTAAAACAGGCAACTGTTCCTGTCCACTCCTGGATCCAACTCTTCTTGTCCACTCCTGGATCCAATCCCTGCTAAACGGTCAGTAGTTAACACCCATTGGCCTTTCCTGGGCTCGGAGTTATGCCATTGTTCTCTGAACCAGGGTCCTTAACACTCCCATCCAAGGAAGTGCATTCCATCTCTGTAGGTGTGTTGAGTGGCATAACTGGTTTTGAGCCTCTCACGTAAAGCTTTATGCTCCACAGATTGGTCTTTGTTGATTTTCATAATTTGAAATATTGTACTTGCTAGAAAAGGCATGTAGAAGTCATGTAAAGCACTGATTTGATTTCCCAATAGGGTACTGTTAGACTTGGCATCTTTTGGCGTGTTTCCCCTGACTTTTTGCTTTCTGACCTCCCGGTTTTGACTCTGTTTTTGCTGGTGTGATGATTCTGCGCACTTTCCTCACTGCGATCCAGTGGGAAAGTGCAAGTGCTCCTGTATAAAATGTGTTATGGATTGGTGTTTCCATGATTGGCCTATTTGGTTTATCTGTCAGTCCCTTGTAAAGTGCACTGCGAGTGCCAGGGCCTATAGACCAAATGCTGTTGGTGGGCTGCAGCACTGGATTGTGCCACCCACGCAAACAGCCCGTAAAGTGTAACTCGGGCCTGCCATCGCAGAGCCTGTGCGCAGCCTGGGGCTGCCATGTCGACTTGGCAAGTGCACACACTTGCAAGTCCCTAAACCTTCCCTTTGCTGCATGTTAGTCACCCCTAAGGTAGGCCCAAGGTACCCCTGTGGGCAGGGTGCGTTGTATGCGAAAGGTAGGACATGCCCGGGTGTGTGCGGCATGTCCTGATAGTGAATTACAGCCTAGTTCGTTTTTCACTATTGCAAGGCTACCTGTTCCCCCTAGGCCAGAACGGGCGGTTTTGATTATTACAGTATATAATCCTAACTGACCCCGGGAACATGGTAGAAATTCAAGTTTAGTATGCCTGGACTCAGAATGATAAAATGCAGCTTTTAGTGAAGTTGGTTTTAACATTCTGTGTTTGAAAATACCGCTTTTAGAAAGTGGGTATTTTCTTGTCTAACCATCCAAGCCTGCCTCTGCGAGATTGTGTATTCCTTGTCTGGAATGTGAGTGACAGGGGCTGGGGGATGCCAGGAGACAGGGTGAGTCAGCGCAGGGCTGAATAGCCAGATCGACCTGTAGATGGGTGGGAGGGGTCGCACCTGGGCCCTGAATAGGACAGTGCCTTCCCTCCACAATGCTGGCTCCACCTCCTGTGGTGCGTCTGATGTCCCTGGCCTACTCACTGAAAGAAGGGACGGAGACTTGTCAACAAAGTGCTCCAGAACTGGTTTGGACTAGGCAAAGGCCTCTCTGCCTTCAGAGAACAAAGGAATTTGGGATATAAATATTGGGGCCCTGACCCCATGAATTTAGATCTCGCCGGAATCAAGGAACCTGCCAAGACGAAGAGCTGGAAGAGCTGCCAGGAGGAGTACTGCCCCTTTGCTGTGTTGTTGCTTTGTTGGGTTGGCCTGCAGTTGCTGCTTCTGTCTTGGGCAGTGAAAGGACTGGACTGAACTTTCTACAAACTTGTGCTGAGTATCTCCAAGGGCCAGGAACCGAGCTGGCCTCCTGTTAAGAAGTCTCAGGGACTACAAAGACTTCACAAGCCTCTGGGTACCGCTTCTGGAACGCTGTTTCAGTTGCCACAGAGGAAGGGTACCGCAACCGACTCCGTCAACCGAATCCATTCCTGGCCGGTGACCTGTTTGCACCGCAGACCGCATCGCCCCGCTTTGCATCGCAACCCTGGTCTCACCGTGGGCGACGTCCGACGCCGCCAACATCGAGCCGCTGCTTGCACCGTGACCTGTGGGCACCGCAGTTCGCATCGCATCGCTTCACTGGGCCAGCCGGACCAGACCGACACTGTCGCTGCAACTGGCTCAAGAGTCGAGCCCGCACCGCATTTGGGGCACCGCTCGCACGTCTGCGACGCACCGCTCCGACTCGCACCGCTGTCCGACGCCAGCTCCCGCACTCCGGCTAGGTCGCCTGCATCGCAACCTGTCAGCACCGCATCGAGCATCGTCTCACCCTGCACCGCACGCCTTGGACTCACCGACTCCGTCTGCACGACGCTCATCGAGCCGCTGCCTGCACCGCATCGAGGGACACCGCACCTTGCATCGCTCCGTCTTGCACCGCAACCGCGACGAACGCCGACCGGCTCGTACACTCCGTACCAGCCACAACGAGAAAAGGTACTGTGACCGAGTCTGTTCACGACTCTGCTGGCCCGTATCGACGCGGTCGGCTGGAACTGTTAGACTCTGTGGTTTTCAGCATCACGGTAGACTCGGACGGAGCTACCGACTCGTACGAACTTTGCTTTTGTGCTATTCCTGCAAAGAAGAAGTTACCTTATCAAGCATTCATTCGTAAAGTATAGTATTGTGGATTTTTGTCGTAATTGGTCTTGTCTTGAGTATATAAAATATTGGTTATTTTTCTAAACTGGTGTGGTGTCCGTTTGTAGTGCTTACACTGTATTACTGTTGGTTATGTGCAAATGCTTTACACACTGCCTCTGAATTAAGCCTGACTGCTCGTGCCAAGCTACCACGAGGGTGAGCAGGGGTTACTTCAGAGTGTAACAACCCTTACCCTGACTAGGAAGAAGGGTCCCTACTTGGACAAAGGTGCAAGCCCTTGCCAACTAGAGATCCCATTTCTAACATTGGTTGTCAGCGGTGAGGATAGGACTTGTGTTTGCACTTGACTTACAGTGATTGGTGTGCACTACTACCATATCGCAGACATTTACGTACCACATACTGGTTCTTTTTCTTTTGGCCTATTTTTGATCTTGCCAGTTTTCAACTCACGACTTTTGTCATGCCTGAATCAATTGCATCATCCGTTGCATCTCTGGAAGTTATCTTTGAGGAGGACAGGTTGGAATCCTACGCCGTAAAGGAGTTACGAGCGATTTGTAAAAACCTGAAAGTCCAAATTAAAGGCCTCACAAGGAAGGAGGAGCTACAGAAGGCGCTGAGGGCCTGGGTAGCAGCCAGACATGCCAATGGGCAGCCTGGTGATCTCAGTGAGGAGGCGGAGGAGCCTATTTCCAGGGTGGATGTGCTTTTGGGTAGGGGGAACCCGCCAGGTCAGGCAGCAGCAGTCTGTCCCCAGAGGAGCTGGAGGACAGGCGGGAGGCAAGGCAGTTCGAGCTGCAGAAGCTCAGGCTGGAGAGTGAGCGGGAAGAGAAGAGATTGGCCATAGAGGAGAGGAAGATGCTCTTAGAGCATGAGAGAGAACTAAAGGAGCTAGAACTTAGGAGTAAGTCAGGCTCAGATGGTGGCAGCAATTCGTCCAGAAAGGCAGACAGGATTGTGCACATTCCCAAGAACGTAGGCAAGGAGTTCAAGAAGGGGGATGACATACAACGGTGGTTCCAGGGTTATGAGGCAGCCATACACATGAATGGGGTCCCTGAGGAGAATTGGGGAGCAGGATTGTGGCCACTTTTCCCGGAAGAAGCAAGGGATGCTCTGATAGCTTTGGGTAAGGGGTATCACCTCACCTATGCTGACATGAAGGATGCCCTTCTCACGAAGTATGGTCTTACTCCTGAAAAGTACAGGGATCAGTTCAGGTCCAGTAAGAAGTCTGATGTCAACACTTGGTTGGAATGTGTGGATGTGTTCTGCAGGTCTCTGGATGGTTGGGTGAAGGGCAGTAGTGTAACAGATTTTCAGGGGCTCTACAACTTGATTGCATGGGAGCACTTGTCTAGTCTATGTTTTGCAGATCTGCGCCAGCACCTAGTTGATAGTAAGCTAACTGACCCCAGGAAGCTTGCTATGGAAGCGGACCGCTGGGTGAGTACCAGGGTCCACAAGAAAGCGTTTGGGGGAGACTCAGCCAAAGGTGGGCAGGGTCCCCAGCAGAAAGGTGGGGGGGACAAGGGTAAAGCACAGGAGTTCTCTAAAGGGCCCCAAACTAGTACCCAGGGTAAAGGTTCCCAGCCCCCGGTGATAAGAAGAAAGGGGTCTCTACAGGGAAGCCTGTTGAGACCGGCCCCCGCAAGTGTTATGCATGTGACCAGGTAGGTCACTTTAAGGGGGACCCCAAGTGCCCGAAGGGGACACAGCCACCCACCGGTGGACAGTCCAAAGTGTTGGCTAGTGTAGCGCTTGGGGAGGAGGGGTGCCCACAGGAGGGTGGGGATCCCGCAGAAATGACCCTTGTCTCACTCGGGGACAGTGAGATGGTCCCAGGAAACCAGGTGCCCCCTAACACAAAGAAATATAGCACCTGGGTGACCATTAATGGGAACAGGGTAGAGGCTCTCAGAGATACTGGAGCCAGTGTGACCTCAGTCCGGTGTCACCTGGTATCTGAGAAGCAAGTAGTCCCAGGAGCATTCCACCAAGTAGTTGCTGTCGACAACTCTGAGCGCCAGTGTATGGTGGCGCAGGTTCCCTTTGAATGGGGGGGTCTCAGGTCCCTTAAGGGTGGTTGTGAGCCCTACCATGCCTGTAGATTGTCTGCTAGGAAACGACCTGGAGCAGTCCTCATGGAAGGAGGTTGAGCTCAGGTCCCACTTGGAGATGCTTGGGTTGCCAGAGTGGGCATGCGTGTCTACTCGGTCAATGGCGGCCAGAAAGGGTGATCAAGAGGACTTGGAGCCTGAAACAGTGGCCCAAGTCCCTGCCAAGAGAAAGGGCAGGGGCGCGGGAAACTGGCCCCCGAAGTTCCCACGGACCGGGAGGAGGCGGACCTCGAGGGGACGCCCCGGTGCCTACAGGGGAGCAAGTAGCCGAACTGGGAGACATCTCTGAGCTGACCCATTGGCAGCAAGAAGGGGGTCCCACCAGGGAGGAGTTCTGCAGGGAGCAGAACGAGTGCCCTACTCTGGAGGGTCTGCGGCGGCAGGCTGCAGACCAGGCAGCTGGTAATCAGTCCGGGTCACATCTGATCTACTGGGAGAGTGGTCTCCTATACAGTGAGCCTAAGGTTGCTGAGCCTGGGTCAGCCCGTGTGCTGGTGGTACCCCAGCGCTTCAGGACCTTCCTACTGGGTCTGGCTCATGACGTGCCTTTGGCAGGACATTTGGGGCAGGACAAGACCTTTGACAGGCTTGTCACCCACTTCTTTTGGCCCCAAATGCGAAGGCAGTCAGATGCACACTGCAGGTCTTGCCAAACTTGCCAGGCAAGTGGTAAGAGTGGGAGGAAGGTCAAAGCTCCTCTCCAACCTTTTCCGGTTGTTGGAACACCCTTTGAAAGGGTAGGGATGGATATTGTGGGGCCACTGGATCCCAAGACAGCCATGGGCAACAGGTACATCCTGGTCTTGGTGGACCATGCCACCCGGTACCCGGAGGCAATCCCTCTCAGGACAACGACGGCGCCAGTGGTGGGCCGGGCGTTAATGGGGATCTTTTCCCGTGTGGGATTCCCCAGAGAGGTGGTTTCTGATAGGGGGACCAATTTCATATCGAAGTATATGACATCCCTGTGGAAGGAGTGTGGGGTAACCTACAAGTTCACCACTCCTTACCACCCACAAGGAAACGGTCTGGTGGAGAGATTCAACCAGACCTTGAAAGGCATGATCAAGGGTCTAACAGAACCCATGAGGCGTAAGTGGGACGTCCTCTTGCCATGCCTACTCTTTGCGTACAGGGAGGTGCCTCAGAAGTCTCTTGGGTACAGCCCCTTTGAGCTCCTGTATGGCCACCCTGTCAGAGGACCTCTGAGTTTGGTGAAGGAAGGCTGGGAGGCGGCTCCCAGGAAAACTCCCCAGGATGTATTTAGCTACATGCTGGCCTTTAGAAACCAAACTGCCCGCTTCAGGAAACTCGCTCAGGCGAACCTAGAAGCAAGCCAGGAAGAAATGAAGAGATGGTATGACCAGAACGCCACTCTGGTCGAATTTCAACCTGGGCAAAAAGTGTGGGTAATGGCCCCAGTGGCACCTTGTGCCTTGCAGGACAAGTGGACTGGGCCATATGAGGTAAAGGAGCGCAAAAGTGACGTCACCTACCTGGTGGATTTGCAGGCTCCAAGGAACCCTTTGAGGGTCCTTCACGTGAACCGCCTCAAGCCCCACTTCGAGAGGTCCGAAGTGAGTATGCTCTTGGCGACAGATGATGGGGTGGAAGAGGAGAGCGAGCCTCTCCCTGACCTCCTGTCTACCAAGGAGCATGATGGGTCAGTAGAGGGTGTGATCCTCTCCCCTACTCTGACTCAGGAGCAGCAGGGGGACTGTCGCCAGTTGTTGGGACAGTTCGCCCCACTGTTCTCTCTGACTCCCGGTGTTACTCACTGGTGTACCCATGACGTGGACACCGGTGACAGCCATCCTGTGAAGCACAAGATTTACAGGTTGACTGACCGGGTCAGAGCCAGCATCAAGGAGGAGGTCTCTAAGATGTTGGCGTTAGGGGTGATTGAGCCCTCCCACAGTCCTTGGGCCAGCCCAGTGGTCTTGGTCCCAAAGGCTGCGGCGCCCGGTGCCACTCCAGAACTCCGGTTTTGTGTGGACTACCGTGGGCTCAATGCCGTCACCAGGACTGACGCGCACCCCATCCCCAGAGCTGATGAGCTCATTGATCGGTTGGGAGCTGCCCGGTTCCTCAGCACGTTTGATTTGACGTCTGGGTACTGGCAGATTGCCTTAACCGATGGGGCCAAGGAGAGATCAGCATTCTCAACCCCAGAAGGTCATTACCAATTCCGGGTGATGCCCTTTGGGTTGAAGAATGCCCCTGCCACCTTTCAGAGGTTGGTCAATCAGGTGTTGGCTGGGCTGGAGGATTTCAGTGCCGCCTACCTGGATGACATTGCTGTGTTCAGTTCCAGCTGGGAAGAACATTTACAGCACCTTGAGAAAGTGTTGAGGGCTCTGCAAGGTGCAGGCCTCACGATCAAGGCCAGTAAGTGCCAGATCGGGCAGGGTTCTGTGGTGTACTTGGGACACCAGGTAGGAAGCGGCCAGGTGGCGCCCCTACAACCCAAGATTGACACCATTCTGGCTTGGGAGCCCCCAAGACCCAGACAGAGGTGAGAGCCTTCTTAGGTCTCACCGGCTATTATAGGAGATTTGTTAAGGGCTATGGCACCATCGTTGCCCCCTTAACAGAGCTGACCTCTAAGAGGCAGCCCAGGAAAGTGATCTGGACTGAGTCCTGCCAGAAAGCTTTTGATGCCCTGAAGGCAGCCATGTGCACGGCGCCCGTGCTCAAGGCACCTGACTTCTCCAAGGAATTCGTCGTGCAGACTGACGCTTCAGAGCATGGTGTGGGAGCGGTGCTCTCACAACTGAACGAAGAGGGCCTGGATCAGCCTGTAGTCTTCCTTAGCAGGAGACTACTTCCCAGGGAACAGAGGTGGAGTGCCATAGAAAGGGAAGCTTTTGCTGTGGTCTGGGCGCTGAAGAAGTTGAGACCATACCTGTTTGGGACTCACTTCCGGGTTCAGACAGACCACAGGCCCCTCAGATGGTTGATGCAAATGAGGGGCGAGAATCCAAAACTGCTGAGGTGGTCCATCTCCCTACAGGGAATGGACTTTACGGTGGAACACCGTCCTGGTACAGAACACGCCAACGCAGATGGTCTGTCCAGGTTCTTCCGCCTTAGTGAAGAGAACTCCAATGGGGTTGGGTAGTTCTCCCTACTTTCAGCTGGAGGGGACATGTGTTAGACTTGGCATCTTTTGGCGTGTTTCCCCTGACTTTTTGCTTTCTGACCTCCCGGTTTTGACTCTGTTTTTGCTGGTGTGATGATTCTGCGCACTTTCCTCACTGCGATCCAGTGGGAAAGTGCAAGTGCTCCTGTATAAAATGTGTTATGGATTGGTGTTTCCATGATTGGCCTATTTGGTTTATCTGTCAGTCCCTTGTAAAGTGCACTGCGAGTGCCAGGGCCTATAGACCAAATGCTGTTGGTGGGCTGCAGCACTGGATTGTGCCACCCACGCAAACAGCCCGTAAAGTGTAACTCGGGCCTGCCATCGCAGAGCCTGTGCGCAGCCTGGGGCTGCCATGTCGACTTGGCAAGTGCACACACTTGCAAGTCCCTAAACCTTCCCTTTGCTGCATGTTAGTCACCCCTAAGGTAGGCCCAAGGTACCCCTGTGGGCAGGGTGCGTTGTATGCGAAAGGTAGGACATGCCCGGGTGTGTGCGGCATGTCCTGATAGTGAATTACAGCCTAGTTCGTTTTTCACTATTGCAAGGCTACCTGTTCCCCCTAGGCCAGAACGGGCGGTTTTGATTATTACAGTATATAATCCTAACTGACCCCGGGAACATGGTAGAAATTCAAGTTTAGTATGCCTGGACTCAGAATGATAAAATGCAGCTTTTAGTGAAGTTGGTTTTAACATTCTGTGTTTGAAAATACTGCTTTTAGAAAGTGGGTATTTTCTTGCCTAACCATCCAAGCCTGCCTCTGCGAGATTGTGTATTCCTTGTCTGGAATGTGAGTGACAGGGGCTGGGGGATGCCAGGAGACAGGGTGAGTCAGCGCAGGGCTGAATAGCCAGATCGACCTGTAGATGGGTGGGAGGGGTCGCACCTGGGCCCTGAATAGGACAGTGCCTTCCCTCCACAATGCTGGCTCCACCTCCTGTGGTGCGTCTGATGTCCCTGGCCTACTCACTGAAAGAAGGGACGGAGACTTGTCAACAAAGTGCTCCAGAACTGGTTTGGACTAGGCAAAGGCCTCTCTGCCTTCAGAGAACAAAGGAATTTGGGATATAAATATTGGGGCCCTGACCCCATGAATTTAGATCTCGCTGGAATCAAGGAACCTGCCAAGACGAAGAGCTGGAAGAGCTGCCAGGAGGAGTACTGCCCCTTTGCTGTGTTGTTGCTTTGTTGGGTTGGCCTGCAGTTGCTGCTTCTGTCTTGGGCAGTGAAAGGACTGGACTGAACTTTCTACAAACTTGTGCTGAGTATCTCCAAGGGCCAGGAACCGAGCTGGCCTCCTGTTAAGAAGTCTCAGGGACTACAAAGACTTCACAAGCCTCTGGGTACCGCTTCTGGAACGCTGTTTCAGTTGCCACAGAGGAAGGGTACCGCAACCGACTCCGTCAACCGAATCCATTCCTGGCCGGTGACCTGTTTGCACCGCAGACCGCATCGCCCCGCTTCGCATCTCAACCCTGGTCTCACCGTGGGCGACGTCCGACGCCGCCAACATCGAGCCGCTGCTTGCACCGTGACCTGTGGGCACCGCAGTTCGCATCGCATCGCTTCACTGGGCCAGCCGGACCAGACCGACACTGTCGCTGCAACTGGCTCAAGAGTCGAGACCGCACCGCATTTGGGGCACCGCTCGCACGTCTGCGACGCACCGCTCCGACTCGCACCGCTGTCCGACGCCAGCTCCCGCACTCCGGCTAGGTCGCCTGCATCGCAACCTGTCAGCACCGCATCGAGCATCGTCTCACCCTGCACCGCACGCCTTGGACTCACCGACTCCGTCTGCACGACGCTCATCGAGCCGCTGCCTGCACCGCATCGAGGGACACCGCACCTTGCATCGCTCCGTCTTGCACCGCAACCGCGACGAACGCCGACCGGCTCGTACACTCCGTACCAGCCACAACGAGAAAAGGTACTGTGACCGAGTCTGTTCACGACTCTGCTGGCCCGTATCGACGCGGTCGGCTGGAACTGTTAGACTCTGTGGTTTTCAGCATCACGGTAGACTCGGACGGAGCTACCGACTCGTACGAACTTTGCTTTTGTGCTATTCCTGCAAAGAAGAAGTTACCTTATCAAGCATTCATTCGTAAAGTATAGTATTGTGGATTTTTGTCGTAATTGGTCTTGTCTTGAGTATATAAAATATTGGTTATTTTTCTAAACTGGTGTGGTGTCCGTTTGTAGTGCTTACACTGTATTACTGTTGGTTATGTGCAAATGCTTTACACACTGCCTCTGAATTAAGCCTGACTGCTCGTGCCAAGCTACCACGAGGGTGAGCAGGGGTTACTTCACGAGTGTAACAACCCTTACCCTGACTAGGAAGAAGGGTCCCTACTTGGACAAAGGTGCAAGCCCTTGCCAACTAGAGATCCCATTTCTAACAGGTACCTTGTCCAGGTGCAAAAGAATTCACTTGGGCCAGATGTACACAGGTTTTGTGCGGACGGAAATGGGTTTTAGACCCGTTTGCGCCCACAAAAAACCTGTGGCCCATGTACTAATCCTATTTTGCGAGTCGCAAATCAATTTGCGACTCGCAAAATAGGATTAGCGACTCGCTATTAGGAAGGGGCGTTCCAAGGGCGTCCCTTCCTAATACCGACTCCTTAAGCTATGTAAGAATGTTTTACGACCGCAATTGCGGTCGCAAAACACTCGCAGTTTACCACCCTTCTCAGAAGGGTGGTAAAGCACTCGCAAACCCCTTCCCATTGTATGCACAAATGTTTTTTAAGGCCAGGCAGTGGTCCCAAGGACCACTGCCTGCCCTTAAAAAATGAAACTGAAAAGTTTAATTTTTATTTTTTAAATGCATCCCGTTTGCCTTTAAGGAAAAGGGGCTGCATTAAAAAAAAAAAACGCTTTATTTAAAAGCAGTCCTAGACATGGAGGTCTGCTGACCCCAGCAGGCCACCATCCCTGGGAGTGCCAGCCATTCCCAATGGGGTCGTCATTAATATGCATGAGGCATGCAATTTTCAACCCCATTGGGAATCGCAAACAGTGTCTCAGACACTGTTGTGCATCCCAATTAGCGAGTCGCAAATTGCGAGTCGCAAATGCGACGCAATTTGCGACTCGCTAATTGGCGGGTCGTACATCTGGCCCTTAGTGTGACCATTCTACCCAGTAAAATGAGTTGCAAGATGAAACTTTAGGGATCAGCACTTCTCAAATGAGTGAATACAGGATTTGTGTCTATACTGTCTGTATGTTTTAACATGCCTCTTACACAAAGCAATTCGTATCTTGTGTAGCTCAAGTGAAAGAAACCGATTCTATACCTTTTGGATTCTATTTACATGATTTATTATCAAGATGTATACATAGTCACTTCTGTTGCAACTTATATCTCCACTGGTTAGCCATGAGTTGCCAAAGTTGTTTTACAACTATCTGTTATGCTCTTCTCTCAATTTTCATGCATTTTACTTCACTGAAAGTAATAAGCCTTCATTAGTATAATGCCCACCACATCTTTATTTAGAGATGTTTCATTATCAGTATACCTTTCGTCTGAATATGCCAGAACATGTTCTGCTGAGGGGCGGTTGTGAACAATCAGCTTTTTCAAAGCAGATGGGTGAATGAATGCTGCATTGAAATTGAACATCAAAGTATTAGGTGGTGTGAGACTGTGTGAAACATCGATCTGTGACACATCAATTTTTTTACATGCCTTCCGACAGTAATGTATATTCCTTGTTGGATCTCAAATGAGCACACCGGGGGCAGTGTTACAAAAATTGCCCAAGGGCACTTTGGTATTATAGAAGGCGCCGCAGATGCCTGTGCAGCCCCTTTTATAATATGAATTGCGCTGGTGCATGTTTTGCGCTGAAGCGATCCTGAGAGTGAGGTCTCGTATTTGCATGGGGGTGTGACCCCATGCAAATAAGGAAACATTTTGCCTCGGTGTCCATGCCATATTACTGACAAGAAACCGGTCTTGGGGTGCTTGTGTTCTGGTTCCGGGATGCTCTGGCCTCCCCGTTCGGCTCGATTGCTCCTTTTGGAGCAGGGTCAAGACTGATTTGCATATGGCTGGGTCCCAGCTGGGTTGGTATGTTAATCAAGGCAAGACCCGACATGGATCCACATCTCAAAAAAGGATCCGTTTGAAATGAGTTGGCTCCCAGTGAGTCGTACGACGATATGAGAGTCATTTTCAGGAGCGGCCGTTCCTGTACCTTTTACAATCCGCAGCTAGAAGTTGTCCTTACCCCCGTCCTGATGAGACCCAAATAAAGGGGTCGAAACGCGTAGACTACCGGAAAGGAGGAACCCATTGATCACCAAAGTGGCATATACTAATTGTTGTGTACAGAACTAAAAAGAATGTTTTGAGGTGGAATAGTTTCCTCATCTGTACATTAGGGTTACCTCGCAGTGGACCGCAACAGATTTTTGATGTACGGACACTGGTTGTTTAAAGAATTGGGGTTTAGGAAATGAGTTTGATCATTATTTTTGTATGTTGTGTATTGTACTTTGTGTATATAAATTGTGTGTTGAATATATGTTAAAAGAGTAATAGTCCCAACCAGTTATGAAATAAGAAATAGATTACGGTTGTGACCTGGAATGAATTGAATGTGATTTTTTGTGATAATTAATCAATATTGGATGGGATTAGGACCCCATACACTGGAGTAATTAAATGTACTCTGATGTAACTAATTTGTGATATCTGTTCCTCCACCTCATGTTCATTGTTGAATCAAAATAACAATGGCCTAGGATGCAGCCCGTGAAATCACCAGTGGCTGAGATTAATTCAAGCATTTAACTCATCATTTTTTTGTATCCTCCTGTATTACTGACCTGCGTGTAGAGGCAAAGAAGCTGTCAGGAGGCCCACATACTCTGTGGCAAATAGAGGTGGCACACTAACAATGCGCCCCAATAGGGTGCCCTTTGAGAGCGGGTCAAGGAGGTCCTATGTCCGTCCCCGCAGGCTTCTCCCTGCAGGCAGGTGTGGTCAATGCACTCACCTGCAGGTGGATCGCTGAGCCCCTTTGAAATGTAAGCCGGATTCCCGCTTGCAGTGAAAGGCAGACTGGTGGCTTAAAACAGATGGACAGCCTTTCACTAGTGCACTGTTTACAGTGCAGGAGCGAGTTCGCACTTGCACTTTGAAATGCTCATGAAGCATAAAAGGGCACCCATTCTCGGTTTGCGTCCAGCACACCTAGGGAAGTGTGCACCATGGTGCAGAGTGGGACTGTGCACTGTATACGTTATACAACTCTTGTGTGCAAGTTGTTCCATTATTATTCCATCATTTCCTTTGTAACGGTGCAAATGTTTTAGCAAAAATCACTCTTTCCACTTGTCAATAAAAGTGTAACTTTGCTGTGATGATTCCACAGTTGTGACGAGTTATCACATGAAAAAATATTTTTTTTATTTTCAGTCTCGAGACATAAATTTGAGCATTTCAGGACTAACGTCCAATGCCAAAGTGCTACTTTCTAGCAAGTTATGTTTTTATAGATATTTCTCAACCATCTTGTTATACTTTTTCTTTCTCCAGGTAGTTGTTAATAATACCACATATTCAATCTTTAAATCGAGGTGCCAGTATGCAGCGCGTAATTTGTGCAAGTGTTTGTGGGTGCTGAGCGACAGCAGTCATTTTACAGGGGGGGATCTTTCTGCTGGCATTATGACAGAGTCAGTCATTAATCAGGAACTTACACAAAAAACCGAAAACAAATTCCCACTATCACGTCAAACATACAAGCCACACTATGTGACTTCCTCAGCCCTGAGCTGTGGCCTTGCTGGTCCTCCCACACCCGGATGTTGATGCCTTCCATCCCATGATGCTTTTGGCTCGGTGGGCTCTGTTGGGCCAGCAACAAGAGAACTCTGCATGATGAATGACCATGAGTGGCAAGTCCTCTGCTGCAGATGGAGCAGGTGAAGTGCTGCAGACCCGACACTCACTTCAAAGAAGTTGGGAAGGTACCTTGGACCTTACTCTACATGCAAGGAGCCAACAGAAGCGAGTAATCTTTCAGAATTTAAACTGCTTGAACAGAGCACAGCATTGAAGAACAAACAGAGAAGACCGGCTAGTGAGTGGTCCACCATATTTTGACCAGGCACCCTCAATAGGCGATTCTCCAGAAACCATTGCTGCCATCATAAAGGATAGTATGGCATTGACATAGAGAAGGGTGCTGTGGCGGACATGTTCAAACTGTGAGAAACCACAAGCAAATGTGAAATGAGAACAGAATCCCTTGCATGCACAATTTCACCACCTAGGGATCCGCTTCTCACAATACTGAATCACATTGAAGTCTCCAGATCAGAGGGTAGAGGGCAAATTTACCAAGCGTAACAAAAGGATTACCACATTGAAGAAATAAATACAATTGAAGGCATGATAGATAGGATAGAGAGACAACAGGTTCAAGAGTCATCCATAATAACTCAAAACAGTTACCAACGAAAGAAAATGTAGCTCTTACTTTGAGAGCAAAAACTGAGACTGGGTAGCAGAGGCAAATAAAGATGCTGTGCCTCCAATGAGGGTAGAGAGGGAACATGCAGCCATTTTTAAAGCCCTCCAAGTGATGGCACTGTACCAAGTGTGATTTTCTGCATCACCTACATATGAGGAAAAAAGCAGACACTCTCATCAGCTAGAGCCAAGAAGACCTCAGATAGGATAATCCCCCAAAAATTGCTGCTTCAGGACATGGCACTGGGCACTGTGAGGAAGAGATGGGTCTGAGCTAGGATGAAAAATAATTTTTTTGCACAGGGTGCCAAGGCTGGTCATTTATATCCTACAAAATGACGTGCCACCAACAATGAGAAGAACTATGGGCCAGATGCCTTAATAGCGATTTTTTGCGAATCGCTATTAAGGACTCGCAAACTGCTATGTAGGTAGGAATCTGCTAATATTTAGCGATTCCTACCCATTCCTTATTTGCGACTTGCAAATTGCGAGTCGCAAATAAGGAATGGCCTCCCAATCATTCCTATGGACCAAGAGGCCCATAGGAATAGGTACTCGCAAATTGCGCACGCAATTTCAGGGATTCAAGGGTTCCTAAAGGACACCCTGTTGCACCCCTGAAATGTGCAGGTGTGCACATGTGGCACACATACATGCCCAAAGGGCATGTATGTGTGCCACATGGCACTTCGAAACATGCATAAAATTGCATTTTTAAAGGAAATCGCATTTTACCACCAACCTGAAGTTGGTGGTAATTTGCGATTCCTTACAGCAAAATAGCAATTTGCGATGTCACCCAGATTAGCATTTAGTGAATCGCAAATTGCGATTCTCTAAATGCTTGCGCAAAATAGGGAATCGCAAAGTTTGCGATTCCTTATTTTGCGAGTGGGTTTTTCACTTCCTACATTGCACAGGGCTATTTTGCGGTCGCAAACGCTGAAATTCTGTGAATTTCAGCGTTTGCGATCGCTATTTCGCTTCCTATATCTGGCCCTATGTTTTTTTGGAATGCCAAAAGAGCACAGGTCTAAACAAGTCTAAACAACAAGCAAATGACGAAAATAGCTAGCCTAAATCACATATGGCATGGACATCCCTGATTGCTTATAAAAACATCTATAAACTAGAGACAAGTCCCACCCCTTATACTTCATTTGCAGGATTGAGTTGGGATGATTTGCCAAAAAGCAGTGTTTGGTGGGGCATGATAAAATGCTATTTAGCATGCAACTGTGTTTGTTGATGTAGCATATCATGTTCCCCTGAAAAGTTCGGAAGCTGACTTCCATAACGCTCCTGTACTGTGTTTCTCTTTGTTTGGCATATTGAATTCATGTGAATGATTTTCAGGAGTTACATATGTTTAGGTCACACACATCAAAATTAAATATGTTGGTGTAAAGTGATTTTTTTAGAAACCTAACTCTCACCAAATGTTCAGGCTGACTTGGGGTGTTTTTCTGGCGACAGGATCCAGAGCGAATTTGGAAAGTGGTGACCTTCGGTCCTTGCATGCACTTTTTGGAGTCTTTCGATGTTTCCGAGTTGTTTGGGAGGTTTTGGAGCAAGTGCAGTGCTCTCTGGATGGATTTGTTTTCTCAACAGATCCTGGCCACACTAGAGTGAACACAGGATTTTCCATCCAAGCGATTTCTGCTCGGCGTTCCCGCACTCATTCAGTTTAGGCACAACCGGTATTCTTCATCCTCTGCTGAGGCAGTATTTTCCTGCATGCTCATGACTGTGGTTTCTTGTGTCTTTAATTTTAGTTTTATTGGTGCCTGTGCTGCAGCTTAACAATTATAATTGTGTGCAAAATCCTTTTATCTGAATGGGATTTTCTTTAATTTTTCTGGATCCATGTCGAATTTTACTGCAGGATCCTTTAATGTTGGATAAGCTCTTTTCAATTTCTTTCCTAACTCATTATGGAAGTTTTTTACTTCCTGGTTGGTTTTCTCTCACTACCTGAGCATAAATTGAATTCAGCCGAGATAATCAATGTGTTACAATTTTTCCTACTGACCAGCCAGTTGCTCCCTCTGAATGACTTTGGAACCTCGCTTGTCTTGTGCCTTCTCTTCTGTGGAGTTTTTCACTAATCCTGTTTGCATCTGTTCTATTACACTGCTTGGTCACTAATATTGGCAACTCACTCATATCCACTAATCTTTCAAGCTGCTGTAGAACTACCACCTGCCACAGGTTTTTTCTGTGAAATCCAGGGTTTTCTTCTAGGGATCCTACAATCCAATCCATGTGTTTGATCTCAACTTTGAAGACCTGTGTATGTGCAGGAATTCAGGGTGGCAAACAAAAACGACAGGACTGTTCTTCATAGGAAAATTATGAAAACGCTTGAAGAAAGATGAGCTATTGACAGTTAGGCCAGATTCCCACCATGCCTAGACACCTCTTCATTTCTATCAATAGAACAATAAAACACATGTAACTGAAATTAATTAAGGGTTAGAATCAATAATAGTGTTGGGTGAGGATAATTATTTAATTTAACATTAACTTAATGTAAATTAATTAATAGTTAGTATTTCTACGAAGACATTGGATTACTGGTTGAGGGGGGTGAAACCCCACTCAAGCAGCAACCACAATCCTTGTCAGTGTGAGGCACAAGCAAACCCCAAATTAACCTGTGCTCAACCAATTGTTAGATTTGCACAGAGCAGTCAGCCTTAATTTAGAGGCAACGTGTAAAGTATTTATTCAGCACATCAAACAGTAATAAAGAAAAAACACAACCCAAGGAAAAATACCACACCAATTTAGATAAATAGATTATAATTTAATAAATAAAATAAGACCATAACTACAAAAACCCAATCAGTAGAACTGGAGATATGCAATTTAAAAGATTTCAGTGCATCTGTCACTAAAAAGCACAAAGCCCCAACTGTGGATATCTGGTTGCGCTGGACCGGGAAATAGTCACAACTTTAGGCCGACTGTGATGGAGCATGGGCCTGCTACAGGAACCCAGTTAGGCCCTCCTAACAAGAGTACCTTAAATCCTGCTTTCGGAAAATTGCGAGGTCCCGCTTCGACGAAGCGTCGCACAGCTGAGACGATGTGTTGGTTCCGAGGAGCTGCGAAGCTGTGATGCGAGATCCTGGGTCATTGTGTAGAAACCCATCGACAAGGGCTTGCGATGCAAAGTCTAGCGTCTAGGATGCGTCGTGTAGCAGAGGTGAGGCGTCGGTTCCAAGGTGCTGTGAAGCTGCGATGCAAGAACCTGCGTCATCGACGACGCTCTGCCGACGAGGGAATTGGAAAGTGAGGGTCTGCCTCGAGGAGGCAGCACTCAGCGGCAGTTCCGATGCAGAGTCCTTGCGCTGGGAGAAGCCTTGCAGCAGAGGCCTTGCATCGGTTCTGCTAGGGGTTGCAATGCAAGCAGAGGAGATGCATATTTTGGCCCACTTCTAAGGATCCAGGGCTGGGGTTGCAACACGTGGCAGAGTAGGACTCACAGATGGCAGAGCCCAGCTGCTGGGCTCAAGGTTGTTGGAGCCTTCTGTCCCAGAGGCCTGCCAACTAGCCCTTGGAGTCACTCTGGAGTCCTGGGTTCAACAGATGCAGGTCCAGTCCTTCTCACCCAGGCAAGAGTGCAGCAGGTCAGCACAACAGGGTAGCAGTCCTTCAGAGCAGCAGTCCAGCAGAGTGGCAGTCCTTTCAGCAGCACAGCAACCCATCTTCCTGTCAGAATTCACAGGCCCAGAAGTGTACTGAAGAGTTGGTGTCTGAAGTCCAATATTTGTATCTGGGCCTTCCTTTGAAGCAGGAGAAGCTTTTAGAGGTTTCCCTTTGAAGTCCACAGGGGTTCTACCTTCCCTGCCATGGCTCCAGACTAACTACAGGGGGGAGGTAGGCAGCTCTTTGTGTGGAGGCAGGACACAGCCTATTCAAGTGTAAATAGGGCTCTGCCCAGCTCTGCCCTCCCATCGTACCAGTGGTGGCTCATCCAGGCACACCTAAGCTCCCTATTGTGTGCGGCTGTCTAGGAGAAATACACAAATCCCAACTGCCAGCGACACCCAGTCGTGACCCAGAGACAGGCTGCAGGCACTAAATGTGTAAAGCAGGAAAATGCAAACTTTCTATAAGTGGCATTTTCAAAATTTTTATTTATAATCCGACATTACCCTATGAGAGGATTTTTCATTACAATTCCAAAGACATCAAACACGAATTGGTTACCAATTCCCATATGGAAGTTACAGCTTTAAAAATGTAATAAGTTATCTCCAATGTTATCCTATCGGAGAGGTAGGCCTTGCAGTAGTGAAAAACGAATTTTGGTGATTTTCACTACCTGGACATGAAAACGTAAAAGGGCATGTCCTACATTTTAAATACATTGCTCCCTGCCCTCTAGGCTGTTCAGTGCCTACCCTAAGGGTGACTTGTATGTATTAAAAAAGAAGGTCTGGGTCTGGCAAAAGGTTTACTTTGACAGGTCTAAATGGCAGTTTAAAACTGCACACTTAGGTTGCAATGGCAGGTCTGAGACATATTTGAAGGGCTATTCAAGCGGATGGCACAAACAGTGCTGCAGGCACACTAGTAGCATTTAATTTACAGGCCATGGGTACACATATTACCACTTCACTAGGGACTTACAAGTAAATTAAATATTCCAATTGGGTATCAGCCAATTCTCCCATGTTTTAAGGAGAGAGCACAAGCACATTAGCACTGGTTAGAAGTGTCAAAGGGCGCAAAGTCCTAAGGCCAACAAAAATGGGTTTAGAACTCAGGAGGGTGAAGGTAAAAGGTTTGGAGATGACCCTTCAGAAAGGGCCAAGTCCATCAGTATTAGTGATACGTTAGGTAGAATTAATTAATTTAGCTTATGTCAGGGCTAGAGTTAGGGTAAATATTAGGGTGCAGTTAAGGAGAATCATTTAATTGAACTTCTATTTAAAGGCAAGGGTTAAGGGAATATTAGAGTTAGGATAAGGGAACATATTTATTTTATTTTATTTTTAATTATTCTATGGTTAATGTTAGGTTAAGGATAACTATTAAATTTGATTTAAAAAGAAAGTAAAATTAGGGTTAGATTTAGCAGAATGGATACAATCAGAATGTATATATTTATTATTTTGTAAATAAGGGTGAAGGTTAGTATTAGGATTAGTTTAAAGTGAATAGTTAATGTAATTTTATTTAAATAAAATTAATTTAGGGTTATTGGGTGAAACATAGTCAACTAATTTAATTTAGGGCATAGTTAGTACAGTTAATAAATGTTATTAATTTTATTTTAAATAAAAAGGATTAGTATTAGGACTATTTTATGAATAATAAATTATTTAAATTTAATTGCAGTTCATAAAGGATAAACTAAGAAAATGACAATTATTAAAATAAATATCATTAAGTTAAATTAGGTGCTAGAGGTAATCTTAGCCGTAGGTTAAAGATATAATGGCTAGAATTACAGTTAACACAAGGAGATGATGGACGGAGTGCTGAAACTTTTCAGACACTCACCCACAGTCACAGATCTGGGTTGAATCCATCATCGTTCTTTCGCTCAATTCGCCACCCCAGTTCAGACCCAGCTATATGCAAATCAGTCTTGACTCTGTGCCTCATGGGAACAGTCCAGCCCGAACTGCCAAGCCAGGTCTTCCCTGGACCGGAAACAAGCATTCTGGGAAAGGGTTCGGGGTAACACCCCTCATCAGCCAGGCTAGCTTGAATCAAGTGGCACAGAGAGCAAGGGACCCATGTCTGGGCATACCCTGCCAACTTAGGGCAAACAAAGCAAAAACAAGGAGATGATGGACGGAGCGCTGAAACTTTTCAGACACTCACCCCTAGTCACAGATCTGGGTTGAATCCATCATCGTTCTTTAGCTCACTTCGCCACACCAGTTTAGACCCAGCTATATGCAAATCAGTCCCTTGCTCACTTTGCCACTGGATTCAAGCTAGCCTTACCCTGAAACCGGTCCCAGGATTCTTGTTTCCGGTCCAGGGAAAACCTGACTTGGCAGTTCGGGCTGGACTGTTTCCATGAGGCACAGGGTCAAGATGATGGCTACTGAAAAGTAGGAGGCTACTGAAAAGTAAGAGGCTGTTCCTATCGGTCGGCTTACGATAGAGGGATAAAGAAAATAATCCGCAAACATTGGGATATCCTCAACACAGGAACTCTTAACTTATCCACACCGAGGTTTGCGTTCAAACGAACTAGTAACATCAAGGATATGTTAATCCACACAAGACCGAAGAAACAACAGAGCAAAGTGCAAAGAACTTTGTGGGATTTACCCCCGGTCATGGGGCATTACCCGTGCGGTTCATGATCTGTTTGTCACCTCACTAAAGTCACTAAAGAAATGAGGTTTCCCAATGGGTTCAGCTGGAAGATGACTACACACACCAATTGCAACACCAATAATTGCATATACATACTGAAGTGCAAGTGTGATTTGCTTTATATCGGCATGACTTCGAGGCCGGTTAAAATCCGGATAATGGAACATAGGAGCAACTTTAGGTGCCTGAAGAACAACACTAAAATGACCACCCATTTCAAAGAGGCACAACACTCGCCTGACTCATTTGAATGGGGTGTATTAGAGACACACCCGGGGACATCCCAGAATGCATTGCTTCGTATGGAACAACGGTGGGTCCTACGATTGGCTACTGACCAGTCAGGACTCAATGAAAATATCCCTTGGAGTCTCCTGACTTGATCGATATTATGAATTCAGCGATATTTCCACCTACACTGAGACATCCCAGTAACATATAAACAACTGCGGTTGGTTGTAGTATGCAATACGGCATATATCACACATAGGGGACCTCCCCTTGGCCTGACCATCTGCATACAACTTGTACGAACCAGCCCGTGTTTGCAGGAGTGCACCCTTATTTACCAAACCATAGCTGGTTGTAATTTACTTTTGGGTACCAGCATATCCAGTTATAAATTAAAAAAAAAAAAAAAATCGAATAGGTCGGTGTTTACAGGATTACACCCTTGTTATTTTACCAAACCTTAGCTGGTTGTAATGCACTCTGGGGTACCAGCATATCTAGCTACTAATTATAAAACCCTATCACCCTAATCCCCAACCCCTCTCCTCTTCCCACCCCCTCCTCCATGTGCTTATATGAGCACCGTCAATGGGTCATTACATGCCTTTGGGGGCATAGAGTAGCAACATCGAACTCTGTGAGCATGCACTCATTACCATCACTGTTGTGGGGAATGCGGCAATCCTTTGGTTACAGTAGATGCAGTTCAGATAGTCCGCGGTGCATGAGGGTCACCCAAGATGGCGCCCGCCATCTGGCTCGCGCTCTAGTTGTGTTTTGGAACGGCGGTAGATTAACCGGAAGTCCCACCCCCGCCGCCGGCCGGGCGCGGGTACTTAGACGCGATTACCTGACAATTGGGTACACTGCCCGGACCGGCTGCGTGAGGGTAGGACGTCCGCCGCCTTTGTTCCAGATTAACCGTGAGTGATGCGAGTCTGCTTCTTAGCCTTACCCGTGCTCAGGCTCCTTACACTACCGGCACCTGTCCGGTTCTGTGGGTTGGTGCTTGGTTGATGCTGCGATACTTGTTGGCCCCAGGTGCTCCTCTCCCGGCCTGCACACATTTTGAGTAATGGCCCTGTAGGTAGCACTGGTTCCTGTCTCTCCCGCATTTGACTCCTTGTTTCCACCTTTTAACACGGGGTAAGTTTAAATACTGTCAAGATGCCTGTTGGAGCACCGGCTGTGTGGTCCCGTCACGGTTGCTGCAAGCAACCCCGTCCCCACCTTGGTGAGTGTCGGGTATACCGGCTGGCGCGCTGACTAGGGTCCCAGCCACGCTGCACAGTCCCTGGGCACTATAAGCATTTAGTGTGCCCCTTTTTGGATTACAAAAGACACACAATTGATGGACGGAATGCAGAACAAATCAAAACATTCACCCCCAGTCAAGAGATCTGGGTTAAATCCATCATTCTTTTGCTCACCATGTCACCCCAGTTTAGGCCATATGCAAATCAGTCTTGACCCTGTGCCTCATGGGAACAGTCCAGCCCGAACTGCCAAGCCAGGTCCTCCCTGGACCGGAAACAAGCATCCTAGGACCGGTTTCGGGGTTTCACCCCTCTTCAGCCAGGATAGCTTGATTCCAGTGGCACAGTGAGCCCAGGACCCACGTCTGGGCATACCTGGCGCACTTAGGGCGAGAAAGCAAAAGACACACAATTGATGGACGGAATGCAGAACAAATCAAAACATTCACCCCCAGTCAAGAGATCTGGGTTAAATCCATCATTCTTTTGCTCACCATGCCACCCCAGTTTAGACCTGGCCATATGCAAATCAGTCTTGACCCTGTGCCTCATGGGAACAGTCCAGCCCGAACTGCCAAGCCAGGTCCTCCCTGGACCGGAAACAAGCATCCTAGGACCGGTTTCGGGGTTTCACCCCTCTTCAGCCAGGATAGCTTGATTCCAGTGGCACAGTGAGCCCAGGACCCACGTCTGGGCATACCTGGCGCACTTAGGGCGAGAAAGCAAAAGACACACAATTGATGGACGGAATGCAGAACAAATCAAAACATTCACCCCCAGTCAAGAGATCTGGGTTAAATCCATCATTCTTTTGCTCACCATGCCACCCCAGTTTAGACCTGGCCATATGCAAATCAGTCTTGACCCTGTGCCTCATGGGAACAGTCCAGCCCGAACTGCCAAGCCAGGTCCTCCCTGGACCGGAAACAAGCATCCTAGGACCGGTTTTGGGGTTTCACCCTCTTCAGCCAGGATAGCTTGATTCCAGTGGCACAGTGAGCCCAGGACCCACGTCTGGGCATACCTGGCGCACTTAGGGCGAGAAAGCAAAAGACACACAATTGATGGACGGAATGCAGAACAAATCAAAACATTCACCCCCAGTCAAGAGATCTGGGTTAAATCCATCATTCTTTTGCTCACCATGCCACCCCAGTTTAGACCTGGCCATATGCAAATCAGTCTTGACCCTGTGCCTCATGGGAACAGTCCAGCCCGAACTGCCAAGCCAGGTCCTCCCTGGACCGGAAACAAGCATCCTAGGACCGGTTTCGGGGTTTCACCCCTCTTCAGCCAGGATAGCTTGATTCCAGTGGCACAGTGAGCCCAGGACCCACGTCTGGGCATACCTGGCGCACTTAGGGCGAGAAAGCAAAAGACACACAATTGATGGACGGAATGCAGAACAAATCAACACATTCACCCCCAGTCAAGAGATCTGGGTTAAATCCATCATTCTTTTGCTCACCATGCCACCCCAGTTTAGACCTGGCCATATGCAAATCAGTCTTGACCCTGTGCCTCATGGGAACAGTCCAGCCCGAACTGCCAAGCCAGGTCCTCCCTGGACCGGAAACAAGCATCCTAGGACCGGTTTCGGGGTTTCACCCTCTTCAGCCAGGATAGCTTGATTCCAGTGGCACAGTGAGCCCAGGACCCACGTCTGGGCATACCTGGCGCACTTAGGGCGAGAAAGCAAAAGACACACAATTGATGGACGGAATGCAGAACAAATCAAAACATTCACCCCCAGTCAAGAGATCTGGGTTAAATCCATCATTCTTTTGCTCACCATGCCACCCCAGTTTAGACCTGGCCATATGCAAATCAGTCTTGACCCTGTGCCTCATGGGAACAGTCCAGCCCGAACTGCCAAGCCAGGTCCTCCTGGACCGGAAACAAGCATCCTAGGACCGGTTTCGGGTTTCACCCCTCTTCAGCCAGGATAGCTTGATTCCAGTGGCACAGTGAGCCCAGGACCCACGTCTGGGCATACCTGGCGCACTTAGGGCGAGAAAGCAAAAGACACACAATTGATGGACGGAATGCAGAACAAATCAAAACATTCACCCCCAGTCAAGAGATCTGGGTTAAATCCATCATTCTTTTGCTCACCATGCCACCCCAGTTTAGACCTGGCCATATGCAAATCAGTCTTGACCCTGTGCCTCATGGGAACATCCGTCCATCATCCCCTTTGGTATCGCTTTGTTCGCCCTAAGTTGGCAGGGTATGCCCAGACGTGGGTCCCTTGCTCACTTTGCCACTGGATTCAAGATAGCCTGGCTGATGAGGGTTTTGAACCCGAAACCGGTCCCAGGATGCTTGTTTCCGGTCCAGGGAAGACATGGCTTGGCAGTTCGGGCTGGACTGTTCCCATGAGGCACAGGGTCAGACTGATTTGCATATGGCCATGTCTGAACTGGGGTGGTGGAGTGAGCTAAAGAATGATGATGGATTAAACCCAGATCAGTTGACTGGGGGTGAGTGTTTGATTTGCTCTAACGCTCCGTCCATCATCCCCTTTGGTATCGCGTTGTTCGCCCTAAGTTGGCAGGGTATGCCCAGACGTGGGTCCCTTGCTCACTTTGCCACTGGATTCAAGATAGCCTGGCTGATGAGGGTTTTGAACCCGAAACCGGTCCCAGGATGCTTGTTTCCGGTCCAGGGAAGACATGGCTTGGCAGTTCGGGCTGGACTGTTCCCATGAGGCACAGGGTCAGACTGATTTGCATATGGCCATGTCTGAACTGGGGTGGTGGAGTGAGCTAAAGAATGATGATGGATTAAACCCAGATCAGTTGACTGGGGGTGAGTGTTTGATTTGCTCTAACGCTCCGTCCATCATCCCCTTTGGTATCGCTTTATTCGCCCTAAGTTGGCAGGGTATGCCCAGACGTGGGTCCCTTGCTCACTTTGCCACTGGATTCAAGATAGCCTGGCTGATGAGGGTTTTGAACCCGAAACCGGTCCCAGGATGCTTGTTTCCGGTCCAGGGAAGACATGGCTTGGCAGTTCGGGCTGGACTGTTCCCATGAGGCACAGGGTCAGACTGATTTGCATATGGCCATGTCTGAACTGGGGTGGTGGAGTGAGCTAAAGAATGATGATGGATTAAACCCAGATCAGTTGACTGGGGGTGAGTGTTTGATTTGCTCTAACGCTCCGTCCTTCATCCCCTTTGGTATCGCTTTGTTCGCCCTAAGTTGGCAGAGTATGCCCAGACGTGGGTCCCTTGCTCACTTTGCCACTGGATTCAAGATAGCCTGGCTGATGAGGGTTTTGAACCCGAAACCGGTCCCAGGATGCTTGTTTCCGGTCCAGGGAAGACATGGCTTGGCAGTTCGGGCTGGACTGTTCCCATGAGGCACAGGGTCAGACTGATTTGCATATGGCCATGTCTGAACTGGGGTGGTGGAGTGAGCTAAAGAATGATGATGGATTAAACCCAGATCAGTTGACTGGGGGTGAGTGTTTGATTTGCTATAACGCTCCGTCCATCATCCCCTTTGGTATCGCTTTGTTCGCCCTAAGTTGGCAGGGTATGCCCAGACGTGGGTCCCTTGCTCACTTTGCCACTGGATTCAAGATAGCCTGGCTGATGAGGGTTTTGAACCCGAAACCGGTCCCAGGATGCTTGTTTTCGGTCCAGGGAAGACATGGCTTGGCAGTTCGGTCTGGACTGTTCCCATGAGGCACAGGGTCAGACTGATTTGCATATGGCCATGTCTGAACTGGGGTGGTGGAGTGAGCTAAAGAATGATGATGGATTAAACCCAGATCAGTTGACTGGGGGTGAGTGTTTGATTTGCTCTAACGCTCCGTCCATCATCCCCTTTGGTATCCCTTTTTGGATTAGAGGCACAGGTACTTGGAGAGCTACATACAGGGCAGTCCTGCTGGGTGCCCTCGTGCATTGGTTGGCTTGCTCCACCTCCAGGCTATTGAACCTGGGATATGTTGTTTCTTTCCAATATTTTTGAACATTACTATTCATGTTTTTTTCCCACTTACTAGGACACTACACATTAGTGTCTACACCAGCCGGTACTGATGCCGCGCATCCTTGACCCTAATGGGGTGAGTTTTTAGATGATTGCTCTTTTTAGCTGCTTAGTTTGAATACGCATTACCAGTTGTAATGATACTGAGTGCTCACATCATGCATGCCACGAGTCACTTGTGTTCAGCATGCTTGAGCCGCATCAAAAACACCATGTGGTGCTCTTGTTTTTCAATTCAAACAGAATATCGTGACATTTAACGTTAATGTTGTTGTTCTGTTTTTCTTTGCAGGTTGTGTTTTTTTGATCTACAGGTACCACTTTTTAGGGTGCTGTAACGGTGGTCACTATTTTATTTCACTTTATTGTTGACCACTACCAAAAAGTGTAGGTAGATCATTGTTGGTCCTGAAGAATTGCCATTTAATATATTGTTGGGCAAGAAACATGTTGACCTTTTTTACAAGCGCATAATCTCGACATCCTTAGAGTGGAGATACGCGTCTTGTTTTCTTTTTAACCAGGGTAGGGGCCACATTTAATAAAATTATTTTGAGTGGACCACCTCCCTTTTTTTACTTCCCTACACATCTATATCACCTACACTGTTTTAGGGCCCTCACACGCACTTCACCCACCGGCATATGGAATAAAGATCTCCGCCAAGAATGCCCCATCACGGATGCCGATCGGGGATTGCAGCGCTGACCCGATAAGGAGCAGACCCGATGATGAAGCATGACACCTAGCAGTCTGGGTGTGTGAGGGTCTTTTTCCAAGAGGAGAGGATTCTTCTCCCCACTTTTTACAACTCCACACCTCCATGTGGAGCTCCTGAAAAAAACACCTTCTCCTGCTTTTAACATTAGGAACTGCATACCATTTGTGTAGAGGTTCATTCACGGTCATGTATGCTGGACCTGGATAAAGATTAGTCCGTTTTTTTCCCCCTTATTGATCCACAATTAAGACACACACATGCATACAGACACACTTACCACATTACTTCAGCACCCATTAGGGGCCTGATTACGACAAGTACATGTCGATTATCATAATTATCGCAACTGATAAAATGCAACATTGAGATGTTCGAAATGTATTGGGTAGGATAATTATTGCCTATTCTGACTTTTTGGGGAATCATTAGTATTTTTGCGATTATAATTCCAAAATGTACGTTTCCTGGTAAATACTCTGGCTTTTCACCCTGTTAAATTCCAGCAAATTCCCTGTTACATCTATTTATAGATTTTGAAGCACGCCTCCCCTGTTGATTCTTGGCAGTGTATATGACTAAAAGCACTAAATGGCAGCGGGTGTTGATGCTACCATGTTTTCTATTCCCTGAGGGGATTTTTTATAACTTAAAAATAGATGTTTGTGACATGTGGGTCCAGTATGACTTTTTTGACCCTGACCTACCTGCAAGAACGTCTGATATGCCAGACGCCATTGTGCTTGTTCTGCGATCAAGGCTTACATGCTTCCATTAGCTTCGTGGACGGGGGTCAGAATGTAAGTAGAAGTGTCTGCTGCTGCATTAAGGTTCAGGTGAGTGCAGCCACTACCAATGGAGCTCTCTTCTCTTCCTTCTGCATGGATCATAGGGTTGGGGAAGAGAGTATTCCATGTCGGGTTGACAGTGTTCCAACTCTACTCTCTGTTTTTACAGGTGCCATGCATAGCTTGGGATTTCAATAGCCTTCACCCCTGCTGGCCTTGTTCTGAATGTTCTTTGTGTTTGAAGGAGATCTGGACCATCACTCTACACCACTGTAACTGTTCTATGTGTGAGGGAAATTTGCACCGCTGCCAAATGTGTCGTACCTTGCATCTGTGTTAAAAGGAAGCTTGCACTGCTGCCTGTTGTTCTGTATATGTTCTCTGTGTACGAAGGAAAGATGCACTACTCATGGCAGTACCGTAGCAGTGAAGCCACGGAACCTGGTGCAAGCAAGGAAAATGGCCCATTTCACTATTATTGAAGGTAGTAAAATATAGGAATTATCATGGCTCAGTGCGCCCCTAAGGTCTCTGGGCCCCGGTGCACTCCACCTGCTGCACCAATGGTAGCTACGCCCCAGACTTATGCCTGTCTTGTTCCACATCTGGAAATGAAACTTGCACTACACTTCACTGTGCTCTACCTCTTCTGTATGTGAGGAAGGTTTCCACTGCTGCCTGTGCTGTACCAATGGTGTGTGTTTGCATCGATGCTGTCTGCACACTGTTCTTGGTTATGAGACAAGACTGCACTTCTGTGACCTTTTCTGCCTATCACATGCGAGAGAAACGTTTGCATTTCTACTGCTTGTATTGTACTTGCTCTGTCTGTTACGCGAGTTTGCACTACAGCTGTTTGTTTGCACCAGGGGCCCAGATTTACAAACGCTTTCCGTCAGATTTTCGTTACTTTCCTAGAGCAAACCAGACATAAAGTGTTCAGGTGGGATTTGCAATCCAATGTATATCGCCACTTGCGTTGGATTGTAACCCAAAGTTATGCACAGCTGCATTGCCTTCTGTTACGTTGTGTCAATGTGGCGTTCCTTGAGTTGTGCATGGGCGTTCCCATTCAACCACCCATGATGCAAATCCCTATCCACAAAGAATTGTAGGCACAGACTTCCACCAAAATCCTGCACCACCTCGACGACGCAGGTGTAACGAGAAATGTTTTAATTTCTTCTTGTTTTTCCCACTTTACTAGTGTTGCATTGTACAGCACACATACAAAGTGGGAAATGCCGTCAAGCATATTCTTTGTACTGGAAGGCACCTTTTCCAATACAAAACCTATGCTTGTCAAAACACAGACACTGTTGCACTATGGCGCATGGAAGCCAAAACTGCACTAGTGAAGGGAGAGAGCACAACAGCGTCACATCTTAATAGATATGGCGCTATTCTCTCTTCCACTCACGCAATTAAACGCAGCACCTTTATTTTCTGCACTGTGTTACATGACTTCTACATAAATCTGGACATTGATTGTATGTTGAATGAGTTTACACTGCTGCTAACCAGCCCAGAAGAATTGTAAAGACAAGGCTATCCATTACAGGAGCAATCCTGTGAACAGGTCACAGTATGTCTCAGAGCCCAAGCAGACAAATAAAGGAACATTCTGGAATCCCTATTGTGGCAGTTATTAGGAATGTGGAAAAAGAACTGAATTTTTAGCCCTACACTGGATGGTCCTTTTAAATTCTGTAAATGCAATTACAGAACTTGTGTTTTATTATTCATAACCCATGCAAATTGGGCAACGGTTGTATTTGGGCCGTTTTTGCTACATCTAATAGCTTATTTAAACTGACAATGGAACCATACCATGTCTTTGACCTTTTGAAGAATAGGTCTGCAATTAAGATATATCTGCTTTCCTTGACTAAAGTTCAAAATATTACATTTGTCGTTAAAACAGAAGACGGTGTGCAGTGCACAAATTGATCACAAACTGTAATGGTAATGATTTTAGTGATGATACACTATTGAAAGTTAAACTAATTCTGTTTAAACCCTGAGAAAGTAGCAACAGGGCCGTAAAATGTATTGGCTGGTGCAGTTGATGCTTGTACTGGCATTCAAGAAAGACATCAGCTGCAAACTAATACATTTCTGCTAAAAAAGTTTACTAGTACCTGGAATTTATTTGAATTGTCAAGAAAAGATCCTCTTGACTGTTCTTTATGTTGTTTGTTTAGAATTAGCACCAGAGTGGTATGAAGTGCTGGACCATATTTTGCTACCAATCACCGACAAAGACATTTGTAACTGTATGTCTCTCTGTCTTCGCATGCTGGCTACATTCCCTGTTACCAATTACAATGCGGCAGGTTCTGACTTTATAAATACCCCCAATAAAAAAAGATATATAAAGCATCTGGTCTCCTTTTCTCTCCCATGGTCTTTCTCGCGCAACCCCTTTTCTCCTACTGACCATTTATCTGTTTTCTTCTTTTCTTCGTTATTTTTTTCATTTCTTTCTATTTTCTATTTCTGAACATGGTTAATTACACAGTTCATAAAACCTTATCAAAACTTTCAAAAATATATATTTTTTAATTTCTGTCGCAGGAGGAGCAAAGGTTTTGAAACTTTACTTAAAATGATTATTTAATGTTCATCTTCCTTATGTTGGTTTTTATTTAGCTAATTGTATTTTTCACTAATTTAATGTTTTGTGTACTGCTTCGATATTTGAATACAGTCATTTAGAAACTGCTTCTGGCAGGCATTGCCGCACAATGTACAAAAAGAAATGAAGTAAAATTAGAAGTCTGAAATGCAAAAGTCACATTTTCCAAACATATTCCTCTGCAGGGCTCAGCAGATTCCTACACAAGCAGACCATCAGATTCCGATGCCTCTCTGGAAGAGGACAGGGAAGCAATTCGCCAGGAGAAAGAGCAACAAGCAGCTGTACAACTTGAAAGGGCGAAGGTAGGTTGAAATTATTAAAGGGTTACATAGTTAACTTCTTATTCAGTCATGTAACTATGGTCCAAAGTTCAAATGAATCAGAAAGACATTGTTGATCTGAAAATGGCATGATTATCAAATGTTTATTTTCCTGATGTTTATTCTCCCGTAAAAGAGGGTAATTCCCACTGAGAGTAAAATATGCTCATAAATGTCTCCCTTGCCTGGGAATCAGGCATTTGTTGAGATCTTTCCATCTATTTACAGCAGCATGCAAGATATCTTTAAACAGGGGTGTCCAATATTGACCCTTGAGGATGGAACCGTGCTCAATTTTCTGGAGGCCTGCACTGGATAAAGTGTATACCATCAACCTAATTAGGAATCATTTGCATTGTCAGAAATTACCTTGAAAATCTGGTCTGACCCTCTGGACAAGTGATGGACTCACATAAAAGGCACTTACTTTGGCTAGTAAATTTGTAATGACTAAGGAACCTCCTGCCTTAGCAAAATAACCAAACCTCTTTTGTTTAGACATCTCATGTTCAAATTTTTGTGATCTTTTGTTGATCTCCACGATATTTGATATCCAGATCATCCTTTGGGACTAATTCCCAGCCCTTCTCAAACTCATCAAGAAACTCTGTATTTTCAAGACGGCCAATACTTGTTATCCTTACACTTGTTCTCCTGTCTGCTCATTCCTGAACCCATTTCCTTTTACACTTATTTCAAATAAAGAATAAAGATATTCAGGCTATTCACAGATGAACATTGGAGTACACAAAGTAATAATAACATACTAGCACATTTTTATGTACTTTTCAATGCATTTGTAAATTGGCCTCATAACATCTAAAAAGAGTATAAAATGAGTCAATTCAGAGACAATTCATATACGGTTAATACAAATAGAAAGCATGCCCTTTTACTAATAGAGAGTTTCGGGAAACATTCATGAAGGCGTGTAAGAGTATGTAAAAGAGTATGCCTGTAGTACTACTTCCCATACCCATAAATACTTTTGTGAAATGGGCACAAATGATTCCCAGGCAGAGGTGGCATATCTAAAAAACGTGTACTTTCAGGAAGTGGAACTTACTGATTATTCATAAATCCCAAAATGTTCCGTTTTCACATGCAGAGTTGTAATCTGTGTGTACACGAGTTATGCAGAGTAAGCACAAAGTCTGTACTTGTGATTTCCCTCTGTATGTAATGTGTAGATTCCCAGGGACCAGGGAAATGGAATATAGCACATTACAACGCGATGTATTACAACGCGGTTATTACAACGACCGCGTTGTTAGTACGCGATGCATTTACATCACAAGTCATTACAACGGCTTGCAGTAGGGGGCGCGCTGAACTTAGGAATAGTATTATTTACTATTCCTACCCCAGTTTGCGCAACAGTAGGGAAGGTGTTGGAATTCATTTCCAATACCTCAGCGCCCCCTACAGCAAGTCCTTGTAATGACTTGCGATGTAAATGCATCGCGTACTAACAGCGCGGTCGTTGTAACAACCGCGTTGTAATAGTACTGCGATGTAATGACAGCGTTGTAAACGCTGTTTCCCGGGAAATGCAGCAAAGATGAGGTCAAATAACGCACAGTCACTCAAGCGCATGTGCATAAAGTCCTCTTCTCTCACACTCTATCAAAATGATGGGTCTTCACAAACATCTAGTGATGTTCCACAATTAGCTGCACATCACACTAACCCTGATTGATACAGGGGTGACTGCTGCAGGAAAGTGCACCACTTGACTTTTTCCTAATTTCACAGGGTGTGTGTAGGAAGGAAAGACATCTCAAGGAAAATATTTTCAGTGAAGCATTATATATTTGTGCTAATGTCCTAACTACACACTGTGTGATGCGTAGTCTGTACACATATATGTTTAATAAAACTGGCATATGTAAACTACGTTCATGCATATAATGCTATTTTGGAATTAATGCTGTGCATAATTTAAGCAATGATGGGGTAGAAAGTTTTATGAATCAGCCACACAGTCATAAATTACAACCATGCATAGGCGTGCCTATGCATGTCAGGATTAGCATATTTTTTTGTGAATCATCCGCAAAGTTACGAGTAGTTACACTGCTTCTATCACTACTACGCCTACTACTCTGAATGCTGCGACTGCTACAAATACTTAACAATATAAAATTGCAATAGAGAACCTTGAGTTCAGAACACGTACACTTTGGCCTCTGGGCCCCTAAACACCTTATGGTCTATTGAGCAAGAGGAAGTTTGACAATAAGTCTCGTTTCAATTCACACCAAGAATTTTTCCAGTGTGCGAACTTAAACAAGGTCTTGACATTGAGAAAATGGCAGCAGCTGAGGTCAGTTGATTCATTTTCCGGTTGTAAACTCGCTTCCTGTCCCTTATACATTTTAATTCTGAGCCCCCTCCCTCCCTCCATGCCAGAATCATGTAAAGTGAACTTTGGCCTTAGAAGCGATAACATCAGTTGCCAATCAATAAGCTCGCTGTAGTGCAGATGTGAGGCACAGCACATGTAGCTGAGGTCAGCCTAATTGCATGGATTTGATAATGAAACGGACATGGTCATATTAACTTCAGACCTGTTAAACAAGCAGTGGTAATGCCTGTAGGCCTGGCTTTGAATGAAAATACCGTGTGTGACATTGATGGGTTTTGACACTCAATAAGTCAGCACAGATGAACTCTGTTACTCATCTTTGCAGTCATGCATCCATTCATCCATCCACTGACTCATTTTTACATTCACCCTCTGATGTTACCACAGTAAAACACCCAAACTCAACAAAACATGCAAGCTAAATTAAAAGAATACAAGTAGAAATAAAACGTATATGCTACTGTCTAAACATAGCCAGAATATGCTTGCAATAATGAAACGAAACATAGCAGTGGGTGTCAGTCTTGCAGTGGTATTGTACATAGTCTATCATTGTTTTTAAAGTTCTGGCATAGCCACCACATTTAGATCCAAGGTGCTGGCCATTTTAGAGTGGTACAACAATGATACACTACAGAAAACAGTTTTCCATAATAGTTTCCTGGTATAGTGAAAGGGGCCATGTGGGATGCCCCTCACTGAAGATGAAATAAAAATTTTAAAAAACCGGAGTTTTATATAGCGTGAACTTGACCCGAAGGTATCAGAGTGCTTTACATGAGCACCAGTTGCGTTACAGACGGACACATAAATGGTTCGTTAGCACTGCCTTGTAAGCTACAGCATCTGCTTAAGAAAATTAAAAGAAAAAGAAGCAAAGAAGTGAGAGAGAGACTATAAAAGAAGAACATTGAAAATGAAAGGACTGTCCAACCAGCCCTAACACGGAAATGCACCCATTTTCAGGTGGATGTGCATATGTGATCAGAAAATGCAGTGATTCACAGGGCAAAAGAACCAATAACTGATGTGGACTGAACCATTGCCCCAATCATTATGCTGTGATGGATGGAAGAAGAGTGTAAATAACACTCAGACAGACCAATGACAGAAGAGAGGTGAGCCAATCTTCAATACCTATGGTTTGTCATAGGGGGTAACCAACATCAAAACCTTAGCCTGCTACGGTAATCTGTGATATTACACCTAACAAAATGCCTATCTGTAGGCTTTTATATAGAGTAATAACAATCCAGCCTTAAGTGCCTATTGACTTTAACAAAGGCATTTCACATTCAATATGTCAGGTCTACTGCTTTTATTGTAACTTTTCATAATAAACAATCAGGCTTGCAACCTTTATCATTTGTTTGTCACCAAACCCAACTCAGACCTATTATGGGCATAAGCTTTCCCACAAGACAACCATCAAGTATACCGTAATAAATTACAAATATATTTAAAATTACTGTTGTCAAAACATTATAAAAAACCCTCCTAACAGAGCCAAATAAGGATTTGCATAGTGCAAATCTTTGCTCCCAGTTGTTTGTTCATGTGGGTCACCAATACTAAACCCATTGCCTACTATGGTAAGGTGTGAGATTCCATGTAATAAAATACCTGTCTGTAGACTTTAAAACAGTGCAGTAACAATCTACTCCCAAAAGCCTATTGCCTTTAATACATGCTTTTTTCAATAAGTAAGACAGGCCTGCTTGCTTTGTCATAACGTTTCATTATAAACAGGTCAGACCTAAGGAAATGTGTACAAAATTACAGTTGTCGAAACAATATAAAATCCCTCCTAAAACATCTTAATAAGAATTATCGTAGTGTCATTTTATATCCCTATGGCTTGTTCGGTGGATCAGCAACACCAAAACCCTTGCCTACTATGGTAATCTGTCGGATTATATGTCACAAAACTCCTGTCTGTTGCCTCTAACACACTGTCACAAGCCTACAGGCTTTAACAAATGCATTTTACAATAACTTTGCTAGGCCTACTGCCTTTGTCATAACCTTTCATAATACGCAGATCAGGTATATGACATTGGACACAAATCTTCCCAGTGCACCATTCAGGCCTACTGCTTGTCACCACTCGGGCCTGCAGTTTTGAGCGTTAACTTTCCCAAATCCCAAACATCAGGCGCACAAAATTAAAGTTGTCAAAGTAAAGTACTATCTCTCCTAAGAGGGCCTCATGTGGGTTCTCACAGAGCAAAGCTTCTGGATTCACAGTTTGTCACAGGGGGTAACCAAAACTGTTGCCTTCTACAGTAGTCCATGAGATTCCATGTAACAAAATCCTTATGTGCAGGCTTTCATATACCGTAATAGCAATCCACCCTGAAGTGGTTTGATGTTAATATATGCATTTAACAATAAATACATCAGGCCAGATGCCTTTATCATAACTTTTCATTATAAACAGGCCAGGCCTGGAGCCATGATCATTTGCTTGCAACCATATCCAACTAAGTCCTGCTATATTGAGTGTAACTTTTCCCAGGAGCCAAAAGTGCAATACAAGCACTCTTTTCACCGGAATCACACAACTTCGGCACTATCAAATCCTCTACTATCAGGAACCCACATGTGGATGGAGCCTAAGCCCCTTTCTCAATAGTACTCTGACAGCTCTTTTTTGTTGATCACATATTGCCCTGCGACAGCGGTGCAATCAAGCCAGACCTAAAAATGCATGTAGTTTAGTGTAGACCTAGACATCCCATACTGCTCTCGAATACACAACTGCACTTTGAAGTCTAAAGTTGATGATAGAAAGGGAAGTGGAGGGTGCTAGGACTGGAAAACAATGCTTACTTCATGACTGCCCTCCTTCCATTTGTGCTACTGCCAGAGGAAAACAGACACCATATATTATCCACGTTTCTAAGACACTTTAGCAGCATGATACTGAGTGCCATGTGTGTGTGCCCCGCGGAGGTCAAGCTCCATCCCATTTAAGATTGATACTTTACTCGAGGTCTAAAAAAAAGTATTGACTTGAATAAATAAAACTCTATCTCTCAGACCCAGGAAACAGTCTTCTGTTAGGACAAAATCCGTCACCCAATCTTAGGTGGCATGCTTCATCATAGGGTTCTTCCTCACACCATAAACTAACTTTATGCTGTGGAGTACAACTCCCCTGCAGTGAAAAAGCTCTTTGGATTGATAATCCCTATGTGTGCAGTAGTGTGAGTGAGGGGCAGAGTGCAAGGTAAAGTACTGAGAATGAGATTAAAACTACCCCTTGGTGGATCTAAAACTGTCTTTATTAATGTTCCCAAGGCAAGCGGTACACACAGCAGACAGTGAAGTCCCAGCCTGACTTATCCTTCCCAGAAGGTCTCTAGTTGAGGCTCTTAACCCAACCAAGAAGGGTACAGACAAGGGTGGATCCATTTCCAAGCATATGGAACATTGTTTGTATTATAATACCTTACTACATGTCATTCTTCCATACACAATTATGCAGAGTGACTAATTGATTTATAGTCATTTGAGATGTCATCAGAGATGTCACTGAACATGTCATGAGTGATGTAATATGTGAGGTCATAAGCAGTGCATTGCAGGGGCATAAGTTATTGTTAGCTCAGGTAACTGTATCTGCTGAATTTCACTGGTTTTATACAAGTGAAATGTGAACCTAAATACAACATCTCTGTAACCTTTGGTTTTTTCAGTGAATTTCTAAGGTTTTTTATTCTATTTCCTAACTGTAACCTTTGTTTTTTTCAGTGAATAAGTGAAAATCCCCCTTAAATTCAGGGTGTAGGGATCCCAGCACTGTGGCATCCTTGAATCCTTTGCAGAGCAACCATGGCTCCTTCAATTTGTAAATTATGCAAAATTCGATGGTGAGCCTTTTGTTCCTTGTGGCTTTACATGCCTGCATAACTTCGATATCGGAGTGTATTTCCTTGCCCTTTACCCCCTCATCCAGTTCGTCTCAAAGATCTGACAGGAGAGTCAGCCTAGCAGCACAGCATGCAAGAAAAACGAGTTGTCTAACGTTATTGTTAGGTGCTTGGTTCGAGTCGTAGACGTCATTGAAGAACCTTGCAAATTTGCTAGTTAGGTCTACAAAGTAGGTGTGCAAGTTTCCACTGTCACTAAGGATTGCCGGTACCACTATCAGTCTCACCACTTTTTTCCCATGCTCATAATATCTCCATTTTACTCCAGATATAGATTACTTTGTGTTTAAGGTGAAATAATTGAGCTCAAACTCTGCTACCACCAGCCCACTCAACTTACTCTGCGAAGGACATCTGTGAAATTCAGTAATTAAATCTTAAACTGTCCTTCAATGCTATTCTCTTGTTTGAGTCCCTTCTTTTCCTAAATGCAGACACAAGCATCCTGGCACCCAGATACATGGCTTCCCAACCGCCCAGAATGTTTAGTCTGACTGGAATGACCCTTCATTATGATTCAGAAAGTCAGATAGGTAGGCTTGCAGAGGCTTGCTTTCTTCAGGGAATTTGTGCCTAAAAACATTCATCCTCAATAGTTTTATAGGCTGTGACTACAGCTAGGGTTGGACTGGGACAGAAAATAGGCCCGGGCATCAAAACAAAATTGGCCCCCATTAGTGAATTACGTAACCAAACAAAAAGTGGCCCATGTTTGGAAATTGGGGCAGTTTTGAACTTGTAAAGACATGTTGTAGAAGTATTTTGCAAGGTAGGGGAGACCACATTCATTTGTGCTTGCTGCGGGCAAGGTTTGTGGTCATATCAGGGGAACAAACTGTGATATAAATCAGCCCATCAGACTATAAAACAGGCCAACTAACAGACAAAGAACCCTCCCACACACTGACCTGTTAGAGTAGCCCTTCAAGTCCGACCCTGACACCAAGCCCAAGGAGTGGCTGAATTGCATTGGGAATGATGAGATATTCTGCCCTTCGATGTCACTGAATCCAGTAATGCATGGAAGAACTGAGCTAGAGGTCAAAAATTAATTGACTCTAGACATGGGCTGTTCATGCAGGAAATAAGTGTGTAGTTGCTGCCTTGATATGCAGTAGTTGTCATATTTATGTAGAGCATGTTCGGACATCACACTCCTCAGTATAATGCTGTCTTGTCCATTGGCTGTGCCTAGTCTCCCTGCCCTGTCAAGTACAGGACATATTGTCATGTTCTAGTATCCACTAACCACCACTCTAGTTCCTTCGAATTCCATCAGAGTCCTAGAAAGATTGGAGAGAAAGCTATCCTTGGAGCCGTGTGGTAAACATACCTATCCTATAATTAGTGGTGTGTCTAGTATCTTTATTTTTGCAAAAACCTAGAGTCCATGATGATCATGCCATACCTTGACTACCGCAGTTTGAAGACATTTCTGAATCAGGATCACCACAGCTCCCCTCTAACATGCCTCTGTCCAGCCCCGTAACTAGTCAGGCTGTCTATATTGCAAGCGTGCATAACCTTGCCCACCCAGTCTCTCTTAATGTTATCTGACTCGCTCACTACACGTGTGTCTCTTGCAGCAATGCTATGTTTGACTTCTTCAAAGCCAGAAAGTATAAAGCTTTCTTCCTCTTAACGTAGTGGAAAAAGGCTATTAATGGTAAGGAAGAGAGAACATTGCTGTCCCAGAGCTGAGGGTGTTGTGTATTCTAGGATGGCAAGCCAGCACCAATCAATGGTTGGGGTATTTTGCGTGAAGGTAGCAGCACGCGGCAGCACGCACCCTTTTTGCTCTCCCAAAATTTTGCTCTGTGTCAAAGCTCTTACCTAAGCTGCACTAGTTGCCTGTGGATAAAAGAATTCAATTCAAGGCATTGTGCTTTGCGCACAAAATTTTGACCCAGCAGGCCCCCCCCCCCTGTTCTAGCAAACATGCTAGCACCATACTCTCCAAGACGTAACCTGCGTTCAGCCGACGATCAGTTGTTAGCCTGTACCCCACGAATCCTACGAGCTAGAGCCGGGGAACGCTCCTTTAAGGCTTTGGCGTCTGGACTCTGGAACTCGCTCCGTGTATCCATTAGGGGTATCCAGAATCATCTAACCTTCCGAAAGGCTATAAAAACCTGGTTATTCCCGGTCTAACCTCTCTCCCTCTGCTCGTCTGCGGCAATTTGTACCTGGGTAGCGCTGGGACGCACCGTTGCTGGGGCAGCCATGCGCTGTATAAATCCTTTAACATTTAACATTCCTTGCAGCTGTGTCTAGGAGTTAGAGTGAGACCCCTCTGCTAACCCACTTCCCACCAGGTATTTATAATCCCCTCACTTGAGGGGTAAGTACCTTCCCAGTGCAATGTCCGCTCAAGATGCTGGAGCTGACGAATGGTGAAAATATGAGATACCCTGGTTAACAAAGCTGGTGAAAACCATTAAAATGTCACCAATCCCAGCCCATGATCAACTGAAAAAAGGGGTGGGATTTTTCTGTTATCCCCCAAAACATTCTGTACTACTTTGTAATGAACAAGGGCAAAACAGAAATAAAATGGACAAAGGGGAAGTTGCCTCACATACCTACTCCCCTCAGCCGCCTATCCGACTAGATAAAAGATACACGACCATGACCTACCCATCCGACACCACAACAAATAATTCCACTGTTTAATCCTATATAATCCAGTCCCATTATACTACATACATAAAGCCTCAAGCTACTTCTAGGTACAAGAGAGTCACTGGTCCCAAAAATGCTTGTGTCGGGGACCCTCGTATCAAATTATCTGAGTAGACCCAACATACAAAGTAGTTTGTGTCCTCATTACAGAAAACCCTGTCAGATCCCCCTCGCCCTCCATCTGGTACGCAAGTGGTACACATTTGTGGTCGAAGAAGCCTACAAGAGGCTAGGCATCAGGGCGTTCTATAGACCTGGCAGTCAGGTTTGAAGGCATCTACATTCGCTGTACTAAAATAGGATGCCTTCAGAGGGTATCTGGGCTTGCCCCTGCCTCTGCCCCTATCTTGAGATTCATCAATAGGCTTGTCTGTGTTTGTCTAGCATTTGGTGATTCTTGCCAAGTGTTTTCTCTGAGTTTGTAGTTGGGTATGAGTGCTTTCCTATGGGTGGAGTGCATCTGTCGGAGTCTTTCCTGCTGTCACCCTGCCATGGCTGCTGCGTGATGTGTCCATGGTAGAAGCTTCCAACGAGTCCACAAACCATTCAAGATCATCAGGGTATTGCGACTCTTTATGCCTGCCTTTCACGGTAAGCAACATAAAGACGGGTTCCAGTAGGCGGTATTTGACGCAACACTTTCTTATTTGGGGTGGCATGTCAATACGTTTTCTGTGTGATTTATGCCTCCCATTTACTTCCGCCATGAAAAGAAGGGCCCTGGGGTTTAGACATTGGCGTGGACAGGTCTCCAAACACTAATGGATAGCTGCATCAAATCACAGCATTTGTAGTGCTGAAGAAAACCAGCATTTTCAAGAAGTGGGTCAGTATACACAAGGTTTAGTCAAGGTGAGTAGTACAGATAGAGTAAAATGTGCAACAGTATATAAGTAAATGGACATATCTCTCAGGTAACAATGATTTTTAATGTGCGTCGTGTCTCCTGCATGTTATGCAGGCTGCTTCTAACATTTCATGCCATCAAAGAGCCCATCTGCTTTGTATTTGAGCACTGAGTTTGCCATGGATTTAGAGCTCATATGCTTCTAGGTACCCTTGCAGCGTTCACTGGCAGGATCCTCCAGGCCATGTAAGCATACCTCCAGGAGCTTGAAGGTCATATTTCACCCTGGGCAGGGAAGCGTGTCCTCAGTTTCTGTTTGCCACACTGCTATATATCCCTCAAACAGGCCGCAGTCACTAATTCTGGACAAAGATATGCACCATCAGTCAAGGAGATTGTCTACCTATACTCACAACCTCAGGATTGTTGAGGTTCCAACCTGCAACCGATTGTGGTTCCGCAGGTCCTCCGGTGGCCTCACTCAGGGCGGTACCTTGTGTACTGGCTGGCAGGGTTGGCCGCATGATTTCAGGTCACCTGCTTGGCTGGTCACCGATGAGGCACGTCCACGTTCTGCACATTCACACTGAACGCCAACTCACCAGCATTCAGACAGAGGCTGATGCGTGAGCAATCTGCGATGACTGTCTAGCAGCCATCATGAGTGCTGCTAAGCCACACCTCCTGTAACTAATGTTTTTAATTTTTCAAAGTACATGCTATAGGTTTAAATACTTTTCAAATGTGTTCATTATCACAACCATATATAAACCACTACGGCAGAGCAAGCAAAGTATGAAAATGTCCCAAAGCTCTATCCTCTTCTTATGCCGCCTATAACCTTATTCATCCTCCCCGTCACTAGCTCAGGCACGTGCCAAGACCTAGTGGCACTTCCATTTGACATTGCTGTTGCCTCTAAAGGGAAAGAAAGCCAACATTCCTCTAAGAATCATTGGTCTGCTAAGACCTGGTAACTTCCATAACTGATTCTTCAGCTAATCTTGGGGAGTTCCAGTACAATTGGTTTAGTTCGGGCAGAATGATTCTCATTCAGTTGCCAAGAAACCCAGAATTGGACCACAGCCTCTTTTAAACTCTTGACTGGTACTTTCTATAACTAGGCTCAACTTTTTCAATGCTAATAAGGGTTGAAATTGTCTGCAATCATTTTCCTGTGGTTGGCACTGACCCTTCCCTCAGAGTGATGCTATTGCCTATTTTACTGATAAAGAAGCTTACACAGTTTATTTACCACTCCTGTAAAATAGTAGAAACATACTGTGTCCCCTACTTTTCAGCAAGATGATTTAGAGTAAGCAGTAGAGCACTGTCATACAGTTTATCTATCATTGACTGCAGTCCTTCATCCCAGTATTTCAATAATTCTAAACACCTTCAGATTGTGCGCGCTAGAGTATACCCCCACCTCCCACCAGCATTGATCGGATGGATCCTCGCCTCAGCGCGATACCAGAATAGCATCAGTTTGTGACCAAATTCCCTTTCTGCAACGTTCATTGCTGTCTTTTGGGACCTAGCAAGGATAGCTTCCCATTCCTCCATGTGGAACTCCCCAAATCCCACTCTCCAGCTAGCTAGAGGGCCATTTTCTCTTAATCAATTTACTCTCAACCAAAATTATATTATCTTGAAATCCGCCACACGGAGAGCCTTGACTATACCCATTTCTCAAAATGTGTAAGTGGTGTAGATGAACTCTTCTTAAAAGCTGAGTGAGGCAATCAGTGCCTGACTTGGGTACAGCTTAACATTCCAGCTTCAGGCAGATCATATTCAACATTCATTTGCTCAAAGAGGTTGATTGCTCCATCATTGTAAAAGTCTCTAATTTTAGTACCACACCTCTCCTTCCACAGGGCAAGTCCTTTGTCTAGCAAAGCTGGCATAAAGTTCGGGTAGGATTCTGTTGAGGTGAAGGGGAGGGGCAGGAGGTAGAACTCTCATCACACTAACTGTATCCCATAATGATAGGGTAGCCCTAAAAAGGGTTAAAGACTTCCTTAACTGTATGGAATTACCAAGCCAGAGTACCTGCTGTCATCCGGGGGCTAATGACTTGAGAAATAAAACCATCTTACGTTGAGCCAGTCTTTTTTTAATGCATACTTTACTTCAGATCAAACAAGCTTTAATTTTGTGTACATTCTGCTTTTCTTGCAAAAGAAAGTTTATATTTTTATGCATGTTTTCTATTTTTATACAAGCCCTTTGAAGCTCACAATTTTAAAGATGAAGAACTATGAATTCAATGGCATCTTTGTGCTCTTATGGGTGTTTCTGGCTACACATAAACCGTTGATTTAATAGGTGATTGGTATTATTGAGCGCTTTTCAGCAATCACTCAAATTACCGACCTCAGAAGGATGGAGTCAGCCAGTTTCTCCTTGCCCAGATTTGAACTTGTGGCTGGCAGTTGTATGACACAACCACGCATGCCTAAACCTCGCGTTCCTTAACAATACGGTCGGAACAACGAATGCGTCTTAACTACTCATTCCTTTACCACGCAAGTCTTTACAAATACTTGCCTTAGAGAAAGCGCTGGACTTTGGAACAGTATTTACTATTCAAATTGCAGTCCGTGCAATAGTAGGGAGAGCGTGAGGCTTTAAAGTCCAATGCCGCTTTACTTAAGGCATATCGTTGTATCGACATGCGTGGTAAAGGAATGGTTAAGACGCATTTGTTGAGCCAACTGCATTACAAAGGCAACGCGTGGTCGGCCGTTATTGTAATTGCTGTTTCCCCTAACATACCTTTAATAAATTATGGCCAACACTTTCCCTACTGTTGCACGGACTGGAGTTGGATTAGTAAATTATACTGTTCCAAAGTCCAGAGCTTTCCCTAAGGCAAGTCATTTTAAAGACTTGCGTGGTAAAGGAATGCATGGTTAAGATGCATTAGTTGTTCTGACCTTGTTGTTAAGGAACGCATGGTTTAGGCATGCGTGGTTGTGTCATACAACCCATGTTGGTCCTAAGATGTCTTTGTGCTGCATGGGACCCATTTTTAGTCAGTCCTAACCCAGAGCATCCTTGGTATCAACATGAAAAAAGACAAAAATGAACCACAGCTTGCAGCCTCCATTATCTACCCATAGTGCAACATCATCAGTGTGGAAACCGCAGTGATAAGAGGGTGGGCCGGACAGGTTAAAAAAGGCAGAGTCCAGTCTAGATCAACGTTCCTCTTTTTGCTGCATTTCAATAATTAAACACAAGGAGATGATGGACGGAGCACTGAAACTTTTCAGACACTCACCCCCAGTCACATATCTGGGTTGAATCCATCATCGTTCTTTAGCTCACTTCGCCACCCCAGTTCAGACACAGCTATATGCAAATCAGTCTTGACCCTGTGCCTCATGGGAACAGTTGAGCCCGAACTGCCAAGCCATGTCATCCCTGGACCGGAAACAGGCATCCTGGGACCGGTTTCGGGCTAACAGCCCTCATCAGCCAGGCTAGCTTGAATCCAGTGGCAAAGTGAGCAAGGGACCCACGTCTGGGCATACCCTGCCAACTTAGGGCGAACAAAGCAAACACAAGGAGATGATGGACGGAGCGCTGAAACTTTTCAGACACTCACCCACAGTCACAGATCTGGGTTGAATCCATCATCGTTCTTTAGCTCACTTCGCCACCCCAGTTCAGACACAGCTATATGCAAATCAGTCTTGACCCTGTGCCTCATGGGAACAGTCCAGCCCGGACTGCCAAGCCATGTCTTCCCTGGACCGGAAACAAGCATCCTGGGACCGGTTTCGGGCTAACAGCCCTCATCAGCCAGGCTAGCTTGAATCCAGTGGCAAAGTGAGCAAGGGACCCACGTCTGGGCATACCCTGCCAACTTAGGGCGAACAAAGCAAACACAAGGAGATGATGGACGGAGCGCTGAAACTTTTCAGACACTCACCCCCAGTCACTGATCTGGGTTGAATCCATCATCATTCTTTAGCTCACTTCGCCACCCCAGTTCAGACACAGCTATATGCAAATCAGTCTTGACCCTGTGCCTCATGGGAACAGTCCAGCCTGAACTACCAAGCCATGTCTTCCCTGGACCGGAAACAAGCATCCTTGGACCGGTTTTGGGCTAACAGCCCTCATCAGCCAGGCTAGCTTGAATCCAGTGGCAAAGTGAGCAAGGGACCCACGTCTGGGCATACCCTGCCAACTTAGGGCGAACAAAGCAAACACAAGGAGATGATGGACGGAGCGCTGAAACTTTTCAGACACTAACCCCCAGTCACAGATCTGGGTTGAATCCATCATCGTTCTTTAGCTCACTTCGCCACCCCAGTTCAGACACAGCTATATGCAAATCAGTCTTGACCCTGTGCCTCATGGGAACAGTCCAGCCCGAACTGCCAAGCCATGTCTTCCCTGGACCGGAAACAAGCATCTTGGGACCGGTTTCGGGCTAACAGCCCTCCTCAGCCAGGCTAGCTTGAATCCAGTGGCAAAGTGAGCAAGGGACCCACGTCTGGGCATACCCTGCCAACTTAGGGTGAACAAAGCAAACACAAGGATATGACGGACGGAGCGCTGAAACTTTTCAGACACTCACCCCCAGTCACAGATCTGGGTTGAATCCATCATCGTTCTTTAGCTCACTTCCCCACCCCAGTTCAGACACAGCTATATGCAAATCAGTCTTGACCCTGTGCCTCATGGGAACAGTCCAGCCCGAACTGCCAAGCCATGTCTTCCCTGGACTGGAAACAAGCATCCTGGGACTGGTTTCCGGCTAACAGCCCTCATCAGCCAGGCTAGCTTGAATCCAGTGGCAAAGTGAGCAAGGGACCCACGTCTGGGCATACCCTGCCAACTTAGGGCAAACAAAGCAAACACAAGGAGTTGATGGACGGAGAGCTGAAACTTTTCAGACACTCACCCCCAGTCACAGATCTGGGTTGAATCCATCATCGTTCTTTAGCTCACTTGCCACTCCAGTTCAGACACAGCTATATGCAAATCAGTCTTGACCCTGTGCCTCATGGGAACAGTCCAGCCCGAACTGCCAAGCCATGTCTTTCCTGGACCGGAAACAAGAATCCTGGGACCGGTTTCGGGCTAACAGCTCTCATCAGCTAGGCTAGCTTGAATCCAGTGGCAAAGTGAGCAAGGGACCCACGTCTGGGCATACCCTGCCAACTTAGGGCGAACAAAGCAAACACAAGGAGATGATGGACGGAGCGCTGAAACTAATCAGACACTCACCCCCAGTCACAGATCTGGGTTGAATCCATCATCGTTCTTTAGCTCACTTCGCCACCCCAGTTCAGACCCAGCTATATGCAAATCAGTCTTGACCCTGTGCCTCATGGGAACAGTCCAGCCTGAACTACCAAGCCATGTCTTCCCTGGACCGGAAACAAGCATCCTTGGACTGGTTTTGGGCTAACAGCCCTCATCAGCCAGGCTAGCTTGAATCCAGTGGCAAAGTGAGCAAGGGACCCACGTCTGGGCATACCCTGCCAACTTAGGGCGAACAAAGCAAACACAAGGAGATGATGGACGGAGCGCTGAAACTTTTCAGACACTAACCCCCAGTCACAGATCTGGGTTGAATCCATCATCGTTCTTTAGCTCACTTCGCCACCCCAGTTCAGACACAGCTATATGCAAATCAGTCTTGACCCTGTGCCTCATGGGAACAGTCCAGCCCGAACTGCCAAGCCATGTCTTCCCTGGACCGGAAACAAGCATCTTGGGACCGGTTTCGGGCTAACAGCCCTCCTCAGCCAGGCTAGCTTGAATCCAGTGGCAAAGTGAGCAAGGGACCCACGTCTGGGCATACCCTGCCAACTTAGGGCGAACAAAGCAAACACAAGGATATGACGGACGGAGCGCTGAAACTTTTCAGACACTCACCCCCAATCACAGATCTGGGTTGAATCCATCATCGTTCTTTAGCTCACTTCGCCACCCCAGTTCAGACACAGCTATATGCAAATCAGTCTTGACCCTGTGCCTCATGGGAACAGTCCAGCCCGAACTGCCAAGCCATGTCTTCCCTGGACTGGAAACAAGCATCCTGGGACTGGTTTCCGGCTAACAGCCCTCATCAGCCAGGCTAGCTTGAATCCAGTGGCAAAGTGAGCAAGGGACCCACGTCTGGGCATACCCTGCCAACTTAGGGCAAACAAAGCAAACACAAGGAGTTGATGGACGGAGAGCTGAAACTTTTCAGACACTCACCCCCAGTCACAGATCTGGGTTGAATCCATCATCGTTCTTTAGCTCACTTGCCACTCCAGTTCAGACACAGCTATATGCAAATCAGTCTTGACCCTGTGCCTCATGGGAACAGTCCAGCCCGAACTGCCAAGCCATGTCTTCCCTGGACCGGAAACAAGAATCCTGGGACCGGTTTCGGGCTAACAGCTCTCATCAGCTAGGCTAGCTTGAATCCAGTGGCAAAGTGAGCAAGGGACCCACGTCTGGGCATACCCTGCCAACTTAGGGCGAACAAAGCAAACACAAGGAGATGATGGACGGAGCGCTGAAACTAATCAGACACTCACCCCCAGTCACAGATCTGGGTTGAATCCATCATCGTTCTTTAGCTCACTTCGCCACCCCAGTTCAGACACAGCTATATGCAAATCAGTCTTGACCCTGTGCCTCATGGGAACAGTCCAGCCTGAACTACCAAGCCATGTCTTCCCTGGACCGGAAACAAGCATCCTTGGACCGGTTTTGGGCTAACAGCCCTCATCAGCCAGGCTAGCTTGAATCCAGTGGCAAAGTGAGCAAGGGACCCACGTCTGGGCATACCTTGCCAACTTATGGCGAACAAAGCAAACACAAGGAGATGATGGACGGAGCGCTGAAACTTTTCAGACACTAACCCCCAGTCACAGATCTGGGTTGAATCCATCATCGTTCTTTAGCTCACTTCGCCACCCCAGTTCAGACACAGCTATATGCAAATCAGTCTTGACCCTGTGCCTCATGGGAACAGTCCAGCCCGAACTGCCAAGCCATGTCTTCCCTGGACCGGAAACAAGCATCTTGGGACCGGTTTCGGGCTAACAGCCCTCCTCAGCCAGGCTAGCTTGAATCCAGTGGCAAAGTGAGCAAGGGACCCACGTCTGGGCATACCCTGCCAACTTAGGGCGAACAAAGCAAACACAAGGATATGACGGACGGAGCGCTGAAACTTTTCAGACACTCACCCCCAGTCACAGATCTGGGTTGAATCCATCATCGTTCTTTAGCTCACTTCGCCACCCCAGTTCAGACACAGCTATATGCAAATCAGTCTTGACCCTGTGCCTCATGGGAACAGTCCAGCCCGAACTGCCAAGCCATGTCTTCCCTGGACTGGAAACAAGTATCCTGGGACTGGTTTCCGGCTAACAGCCCTCATCAGCCAGGCTAGCTTGAATCCAGTGGCAAAGTGAGCAAGGGACCCACGTCTGGGCATACCCTGCCAACTTAGGGCAAACAAAGCAAACACAAGGAGTTGATGGACGGAGAGCTGAAACTTTTCAGACACTCACCCCCAGTCACAGATCTGGGTTGAATCCATCATCGTTCTTTAGCTCACTTGCCACTCCAGTTCAGACACAGCTATATGCAAATCAGTCTTGACCCTGTGCCTCATGGGAACAGTCCAGCCCGAACTGCCAAGCCATGTCTTTTCTGGACCGGAAACAAGAATCCTGGGACCGGTTTCGGGCTAACAGCTCTCATCAGCTAGGCTAGCTTGAATCCAGTGGCAAAGTGAGCAAGGGACCCACGTCTGGGCATACCCTGCCAACATAGGGCGAACAAAGCAAACACAAGGAGATGATGAACGGAGCGCTGAAACTAATCAGACACTCACCCCCAGTCACAGATCTGGGTTGAATCCATCATCGTTCTTTAGCTCACTTCGCCACCCCAGTTCAGACACAGCTATATGCAAATCAGTCTTGACCCTGTGCCTCATGGGAACAGTCCAGCCTGAACTACCAAGCCATGTCTTCCCTGGACCGGAAACAAGCATCCTTGGACCGGTTTTGGGCTAACAGCCCTCATCAGCCAGGCTAGCTTGAATCCAGTGGCAAAGTGAGCAAGGGACCCACGTCTGGGCATACCCTGCCAACTTAGGGCGAACAAAGCAAACACAAGGAGATGATGGACGGAGCGCTGAAACTTTTCAGACACTAACCCCCAGTCACAGATCTGGGTTGAATCCATCATCGTTCTTTAGCTCACTTCGCCACCCCAGTTCAGACACAGCTATATGCAAATCAGTCTTGACCCTGTGCCTCATGGGAACAGTCCAGCCCGAACTGCCAAGCCATGTCTTCCCTGGACCGGAAACAAGCATCTTGGGACCAGTTTCGGGCTAACAGCCCTCCTCAGCCAGGCTAGCTTGAATCCAGTGGCAAAGTGAGCAAGGGACCCACGTCTGGGCATACCCTGCCAACTTAGGGCGAACAAAGCAAACACAAGGATATGACGGACGGAGCGCTGAAACTTTTCAGACACTCACCCCCAGTCACAGATCTGGGTTGAATCCATCATCGTTCTTAAGCTCACTTCGCCACCCCAGTTCAGACACAGCTATATGCAAATCAGTCTTGACCCTGTGCCTCATGGGAACAGTCCAGCCCGAACTGCCAAGCCATGTCTTTCCTGGACTGGAAACAAGCATCCTGGGACTGGTTTCCGGCTAACAGCCCTCATCAGCCAGGCTAGCTTGAATCCAGTGGCAAAGTGAGCAAGGGACCCACGTCTGGGCATACCCTGCCAACTTAGGGCAAACAAAGCAAACACAAGGAATTGATGGACGGAGAGCTGAAACTTTTCAGACACTCACCCCCAGTCACAGATCTGGGTTGAATCCATCATCGTTCTTTAGCTCACTTGCCACTCCAGTTCAGACACAGCTATATGCAAATCAGTCTTGACCCTGTGCCTCATGGGAACAGTCCAGCCCGAACTGCCAAGCCATGTCTTCCCTGGACCGGAAACAAGTATCCTGGGACCGGTTTCGGGCTAACAGCTCTCATCAGCTAGGCTAGCTTGAATCCAGTGGCAAAGTGAGCAAGGGACCCACGTCTGGGCATACCCTGCCAACTTAGGGCGAACAAAGCATACACAAGGAAATGATGGACGGAGCGCTGAAACTAATCAGACACTCACCCCCAGTCACAGATCTGGGTTGAATCCATCATCGTTCTTTAGCTCACTTCGCCACCCCAGTTCAGACCCAGCTATATGCAAATCAGTCTTGACCCTGTGCCTCATGGAAACAGTCCAGCCCGAACTGCCAAGCCATTTCTTCCCTGGACCGGAAACAAGCATCCTGGGACCAGTTTCGGGCTAACAGCCCTCATCAGCCAGGCTAGCTTGAATCCAGTGGCAAAGTGAGCAAGGGACCCACGTCTGGGCAAACCCTGCCAACTTAGGGCGAACAAAGCAAACACAAGGAGATGATGGACGGAGCACTGAAACTTTTCAGACACTCACCCCCAGTCACAGATCTGGGTTGAATCCATCATTGTTCTTTAGCTCACTTCGCCACCCCAGTTCAGACAAAGTTATATGCAAATCAGTCTTGACCCTGTGCCTCATGGGAACAGTCCAGCCCGAACTGCCAAGCCATGTCTTCCCTGGACCGGAAACAAGCATCCTGGGACCAGTTTCGGGCTAACAGCCCTCATCAGCCAGGCTAGCTTGAATCCAGTGGCAAAGTGAGCAAGGGACCCACGTCTGGGCATACCCTGCCAACTTAGGGCGAACAAAGAAAACACAAGGAGATGATGGACGGAGCGCTGAAACTTTTCAGACACTCACCCCCAGTCACAGATCTGGGTTGAATCCATCATCGTTCTTTAGCTCACTTCGCCACCCCAGTTCAGACACAGTTATATGGAAATCAGTCTTGACCCTGTGCCTCATGGGAACAGTCCAGCCCGAACTGCCAAGCCATGTCTTCCCTGGACCGGAAACAAGCATCCTGGGACCGAGATTTCACTGCACCACTTCTATGAGTTCATTGCGCCAAATCCTTATGCCTGCTGTCAAGCAGGCGTAAGGACTGACGCAGGCCCTTCTACATGGGACTTGCCCATGTGTAAGGGCACATTGCTGGAGTTGCGTCTTTTTTGTGACACACTCCAGCAATTCCTGACGTATCTGGTCAACCCTTGTGACATGGAGCGCCGTACTGTAAATACGGCGCATCCAAGGTGTCGCAAGGAGGGCGCAATGTAAAGTGTTGCATCACTATTGTCAACCAGCGATGCAGCACTTTTCATAAATGAAGCCCCAAGTGTTTGTCTTTAGCTACCTAATGAGCTGAGTTATGGGGCTTTGAATAGGCAGATCCTTTACAAAAGGTTGAGAATAAATTTCAGGGCTCTTACATTTTTATATTTCACAATGAGTTGGGTTTGCCTTTTGTTTCCGACCAAATTAAAATGCGACCACTATTACTGTGGGATTCCATACGGTCCAAACAGTAGACCAGTCTCACACAAGCGATAATGATTGACTGATTGCTCCTGGGTAAAGTGGGCCGTATTCCTTGGCATGCATATATAAAAGACACCAGTTTTTTTGTTGGGAGTAAGACAGTATTTTAACGAGTCGAAAACGTTGAGCGTATCATGTAAGGACAAGGCAAGGTGAAAACATTGTATATGACATACCTTGAAGATGCTAGACTAAGGTTGGAAATAAGAAAAACTAAAATGCAATCCCACATAGATTTATTTATAGTGGAAGGCAATGAAGCTTACCTCTCAATGGTATCAAATCCTCAGCATGGATTTAACCTAAGGAACTTTATGCTGACTATTGTGCACTTTTTGGTTGCGTTCCCATATTATGGTAATTGGTTTGAAAATCTCACTGTACGTCCATGTCTCATCAGAGGACATTTCACTTTATCATCTTTTGGAAACTGTATTCATATCCTAGGAAATGTTATCTATTACCATTACTGCGTTTTTTTTTTAAATTGAGAAGGGCCAGTCAGGCGCTGTTGCTTTTACAACAACTTGCTTCTGAATTGTGTTGCCTGGCGGAAATTTATTTTATTAAAAGTGCCCTCAAAACAAGGAAATGTTGTTAAACATTACAATCATGTGCATTGTAAATAGACGTATAATGTTGTTGTAGATTTTTTGTTTTAGCTACTTGGTTGTTTTTAACCAATTGCGAATTTATGTGTAAAGTTTGTGCTTTTATGGCTATTGTTTAGCTGAATAAAATTATTTTGATGACGTTGATGACTGCTTTAGTCCAATGTGTAGTGTAAAGTAACACAGGTTTATTGGTGTCAAACAGCCAGACACTCCATGTTTCATTTTGACAAGTTTGACTCTTGGGGGGATATGTACAATAGAAGTGGCGGAGCGTGTCTTTAGCCTCCTGGGCTTAACGACACGCTCCGCCACTTCGGAAACGCAAGGCTGCACCATATTTACAAGAATGTGGTGCAGCCGTGCGTTTCCCCCTGCGATGGCGCTAAGTTTAACAACTTAGCGCCAACGCAGGCACCCTCTGGTGCAAGGGTGTCTGTGTGCAGGGGAGGATTGGTTATGTGTAGGAAGGTGTCCCTTCCTGCACATAAACAATCCTAAAATGCCATTTTGTAACTTTCATGTGTGCTGCTTCATGCAGCACACATGAAAGTTACAAAATGTTTTTTTTGTTTTTTTTTTAAACAAATTTTATTTGTCAAGTTGCACATATATTGCAGGGCTCTGCACTCCAGAGACAACTGCACAATCAAACCATACAAAAATAATGACTTGGACATTTTTCCAAATGGATATGAACGAAAAAAAAGCATATAGAACAATATAAAGATTGCCCCAACACCCTCCCACCCCAACCATCCCCCCCCCCGATCGCACTAAGTCCTCATAATCCTGACCAAAACTCGTGAATAAAGCAGGGGGTCCGCCCCTCCGGGCACCCCCAACACCGCACCTCCACTCTCCGATTCTGAAAATATGAATTATCCCAGAGGGTGGGCCTCTGTTGCTGATGCCAGTTCCAACAGCAGGCCCCGATAATCCGCCCATTGTTTCCAAATCTTGTAGTGTTTGTGCGGGCACCCCCTAGCAGTGAAGATGGGTTGCTCCAGCCCCATGCAGAAGTCCAGGCCATTCTTCCATGCAGCCACTGAGGGGGCCCTCGGCGCCTTCCATACCCTGGCTATGTCCCTTTTCGCTAGAGTAAAGCCCAATTGCATTAGGTGCCGCTTGTAAATATTGCCTCCTATCCCCTCCATAACATGGAGCAGAGCCAGTCGCAGTGTGCGGGGGAGCTCCCACCCCAGGACCTCTGAGAGACAGTTAAATACCCCCCTCCAGAAACGGTCTAGGGAAAGACAATGCCATACTGTATGAATAAATGTACCCTCCTCCCGGCAGCATCGAAGACACATAGGAGAGGCTATCAGCCCCGCCTTCCACAGGCGTACTCGTATAAAATAAACCCTGTGGAGATACTTGAACTGGACGAGGCGAAGTCGTACTGCTATGGCTGCCCCCCACGGAGCGGCTAGGGCCTCAGTCCAGTCCTCCTCCTCTAGCGGACCCACATCGCCCTCCCAGTCTCCCCGGAGTTTCTGTAGCGTGGGGGAGCAATGAGTAACCAGGGATTGATAAATCTGGGAGATTTTACGGTCTTTAAGGTCCCCCATAAAAACTTTTGCCTCCAGCGGGCTAAACTCCGGCAAGGACTCCAGGCCCTCTAGGCTAGGGGTCAGGGCGTGTCTAAATTGAAGGTATCGATAGAACTGGGACTGTGGCATGAGGAATTCTTTCTGGAGGTCCTGGAAGGATTTGAGCGTCAGCCCCCTCATAACATCACCCAGGACTGAGATGCCTAGGTTATCCCACCCCCGGAAGCCATGTAGGGCCGCCAGCTGAGGTAAGCGCCCATTATTCCAAAGGGGGGTCTCCCGAGTCAGTGTGTTCCACCACCCCATCCGTCGCAGCGCCTGCCTCCAGATCTGGAATACTACCCTTGTAGCCGACGGCAGTGAACCCCGCAGAGGTGCCGAATAAAGAATTGTGTGCAGCGAGTGGTGTCCCATGAGTTGCCGCTCGACCGCGTATGCTGGGTCTTCCCTATTACCGTACCACCACTCATTGAGAACCAGCAGATGCGAGGCTTGATAGTACGAGTGAATGTCGGAGGACGCTAGCCCCCACAATAAGTGGACAAGAAGCATGTTCGCAGGGCCACCCGCACCTTTCCCCCTTCCCATAAAAACTGCCCAAGCGCTGAATTCACCTGTCGGAACCATCGGGGCGGGATCTGATAGGGGTGATTTTGTAGCTGATAAAGGAGCCGGGGTAGCATCACCATCTTAAATATAGCCGATCTGCCATATATCGACAGAGGCATACGGGACCAGACCTTGAGGTCTTCGCGTATTCGTTCCCACACCGGAACCAGGTTACGCTCCCAGGAGACCGCGGGCACGTCTGACAGGAACACGCCTAGGTATTTCAGCCCCCCGACCGCAAGCTGGACCGAAGAGATCCACGCGCCCACGCCCGTTCGATCCCCCAGAATCCATAACGTGGACTTACGGGGATTCATATATAGTCCAGATGTCTCTCCAAAAATCTGCATGATACGCAGTAGCCGCGGCCCCGTCCTGTCTACGGCTGTGAGAAAGAAAAGGACGTCGTCCGCATGTAGTGCGATTCGATCCGACAGTCCCGTAGCCCATTCAAATCCCCGTATCTGTGCATCGATGCGCACCCATGCAGCCAATGGCTCCATAGCCAGAGCAAATAAATAAGGGGACAGGGGACAGCCCTGCCGCGTACCCCGCCTGATAGAGAAAGTGGATGAGGTCGCACCGGCAACCCGCACCGACGCTGTCAGATCAGTGTATAGGAGTGTTAGATAGGAAAGAAAGCGTGGTCCAAGGTTGAGTCTTCGCAGCAATGCGAATAAATACACCCAGCTCAGGGAGTCAAACGCCCTGTCCATATCGGCCAATAGGAGCGCCGCCGGTTCCCCCAACTGCCGGATAGCCACCACTGCCACATGCGCCCGCCGTATATTGTGCCTGGTCGCCCTCTGGGGCATAAACCCAGCCTGGTCAGGATGGACCAGGGTGTTTATGTGGGGCAATAGGCGATTGGCCAAAGCCTTGGCCAGAATTTTTGCCTCCACATTCAAGAGGGAAATGGGACAATACGAAGCATGCTGCTCCGGGGGTCTGCCCGGCTTATGGAACACCACCACCTCCGCATGTCTCCAGTCCGGAGGGAGTGAGCCCCGCTCCCTAGCCTCCTCCACCACAGATCGGTAATGAGGGCCCAATTGCAAGAAATAACGCTTAAAGAATTCACTAGGGAACCCGTTGGGCCCCGGCGCCTTCCCGGGATTAAGTTCCCCCAAGGCCGTGCCTAACTCTTCATCTGTCAGGGGCTGCTCCAACTGGTCCCTTACCTCATCTGAGAGGGCTTTGGGCGGAAGATCAGTTATGAATTTAACTATTGTGGCGGCGTGTAAGCATTCCTTCGGGGCGTATAGTTCGCATAGTATGTGGCGAAGCTTTCCGCGAGGGCCAGAGGATCTGTAAGAGGTTCACCCGCCGGGCCCAAGACGCCTGGTAGGGCCTGAAAATAGAACGTCCCCTGACATAATCGATGCAGCATCTTGCTGGATTTGTCCCCCCACTGATATACCCTGCTACGCGTCGCCAGCCAGGCTTGGCGGGCCTCATCCATCAGGAGGGCGGCGTAGTTCTGTTGTGCCATCAATAATTGTCTCCTAACCTGGCCGCCTTCTGCCTCCCGACTCCTGCGTTCAAGTGCCTCTATGTCCGCATGCACCCGCAGCAGCTCCTCCCTAACCACCCTACGCGCCGCCGTGCACCAGGAAATGTCTGCCCCCCTCAGCGTGGGTTTCAGTGCCTCCCATAACACCTCGGCCCTAGGGACTGACCCCACATTGGCCGTCAGGTATTGATCAATAGCCTCACTCATGTGTTCCTTGTAGTCGTCATTTTGCAGATGCCATACCGAAAGGCGCCATCTGAACAGTTGTTTCATCTGCCCTATTTGGAGCGTGAGGGCTACTGGGGAGTGATCTGACAGGCCCCGTGGAAGAATCTCTGCCGACTCCACCCTGCCAACTGCCACCCGGGGAACAAAGAGATAATCAATTCTAGAGTAGGAATCGTGGACCGCCGACAAGTAGGTGAATTCCTGATCATCTCTGTGAAGGCGCCGCCATACATCAACCCAATCCAGCCCTGTCACTAAGGAGTACAATTTCGTGGGGCGACCACCCTCCGGACCGCCCCCAGCCCTCCATCGATCCCTGGCCATGTCCATGACATCATTTCAGTCACCGCCAACTACGGATAGGGCATCTGGCATGTCCCCCCAAAGAGTCATGAGCCGCTCCACCAGATTCCATTGCAACGGGGGGAGCATAGACACTACCCAGCACCAGAGGATCCTCCCCGATCTTGCCCCGGAGGAATAAATAGTGCCCCTCTGTGTCCGTCTACTGTTTGATATGTGTATAGGGGACCCTGCGGTGAATCAAAATCGCCACCCCCCGTGATCCCCTCGTAAAGCCAGAGTGGAATACCTGTTGAAACCCGAAGCGCTGAAAGCAGAGGGCCTTTGTGCCCATGAGGTGTGTTTCCTGTAGCATAAGGATATCCGCCCCAGCCCGTTTAGCCCGCTGGAGAATGGCCCCGTGTTTAATCTTGTCCAGGGCACCACGCACATTCCAACTAATGATGCGGAGAGTACCTGGGGTCACCTGCCCCCTAATGGGTATGTTGGCCATCTGGGACTATATCTGCAGCAATAAAAAGGGAAGAGGACGTTTTGGTGCACGTGTGGCAAGCAACGGACAAGAAGTGAAAGTGCGATCTGTAAACCTAAACAACCCCCACCCAACAAACCCCCCACCCTATACCTCAAGAACACTGAAGCATCTGTCACGGCGGGACTGACCCACAACCCCAAACGGGGGGATGCAAGCCACCCCGACCAATGGATCCCCAACTTACAGCCCATGTCTCCTGGGCACGTCCCCCGCCAGCACGAGCCTGTCAGAGATCCCGGCACATGTCAGAGCCTCTCCGATCAGAATATAGTAATCTAGGACCCTGCAGTCCCTCGCGGGCCCATTAATCAGTCTGCCAATGTCTGCCATCTAGAGGTTGAACCCATCCGGGAGGAAGCGCCACATGACTGAGAGCAGCGCCGGGACCGCGACCATCTGGTGCCCTTCTGCTGACACCGGGGTCCCCTCCGGGCCGCCTCGCCCGATGAGGAGTCGGATTCCCTCCCGGGCGGCGTGTGCGCTCGCACCCGTACTGTCTCATCAGTCCATTTGAAAACCTCCTCCGGCGAGTCGAAGAAGTGAGTGCGGGAGCGATATACAACTCGCAGTCGGGCAGGAAACAGGAGAGCATATGGGAGTTTGAGGTCTCTCAGACGGGCCTTCGCTGCCATAAATGATTGCTGCTGTTGCTGCACCAGCCGTGTGTAATCAGGGAAAATGAGGATGTGTACATTGTCATAGAGCAGGGGCTCTTTGATCCGGGCCTGTTTCAATATCACATCACGATCAAGATAGTTCAACAGCTTTGCTATAACTGGCCGTGGGCGAGCCCCAGGCGGGGGCTTCTGCATGAGTGCCCTATGAGCCCGCTCCACCACAAAACAACGGGACAAGGCCTCCGGAGGGAGCCAACTCTCCAGCCAGTGCATGAGGAAGCGTTCCATGTTGCCCCCCTCGCATCCCTCCGGAAACCCAACAAAGCGAAGATTATTGCGCCGGGCCAGTCCCTCGGCATCCTCCACTCGCAGCGCAAGCCCCTTTCCCCTTCTGGGCAGACTCCATGGTGGCCATCTTTTTCTTCAGCGTGGCAACGTCATCTTCCACTCCGGAGATGCGGGTCTCAGCCTCAGTAATGCGTGACACCGCGTTGCGCAAATCCTGCCGCAGGAGCATGACATCGGAGCCAACTGCCCCGATTTTAGCATCTAACATGTCTCTGGATTGGGTGATAGCGGCCATGAGCACCGCGTTATCTGGCATAGTCCCTTGCTGTCCTCCGGTCGCCCCAGCCGCTGCCCCCGGACCAGTAAACTTGTCGATGGGGCCTTGCTTGGATGGGCCACTGCCACCCTTGTCCCTCGTCATGACCGTCTTCAGGTCTCCCCACGCAGGCCCAGAGAGAACAGGGGAGGGGGCAAGAAGGAGGAACACCCAACAGCGGCCTCCCGCGGCCCAACCCGGCCGCCAAACAGGAGCGTGTGTGGAGCCGCCCCAAGGCTAAGGCCAGCGAGCAGAACCAGAGTCCCACGCAGCGTCTGACCTGGCCCAGGGCCCCCAGTGGCGCTCGCGCGGCCCGATCGACCGCCGATGCGAAGATGCCCCGAAACTAATGTGGAGGGCACTCAATTGTTGGCTTCTACTCGGGCCGCCTGTGTCCCCGCAGCCGCCCCAGACCACGCACCTCCAGGCTCCTCACCCCCACCGGCGTGCACAGATCACCGCCAGCAACAAAGTCACATAAGGCCCCCACGCGATCCGACTGACCGCCGAAGTGGGCGCCCCTTGCAGCCAAAGGGGGGGGGAAGAAGAGAGTCTGCACCTGTAGGAGCCCCAGGGACCCGCCGGCGGTTGTGTCAGCCCTCCACCGCCTTCCCGTCTATTTCCTTCGCGGCTCGATGGCGCCGCCGAGCTCCCGCTGCTATGCGGGCCGAGGGCGGAGGGGGGGAGAAATCAAGGATGTCAGTCCGGGCTCCGCAAGGCCCGAGGGCCGCACACACTCCAGGCCTTCACCGCTTATCAAGGGGGCCTCCGATTACAAAGAGGGTGCGTCTGCCCTGTGGGGCCAGAGGACCGTCAGCCCACTCCCAACGCAGAGTGTGGCCCAAGGCCCGCCGCCCCCCAGGCGCCGCTCCTCACCTCCCGATCTAGCCGCCCAACCGTCCTCCGCTTCGATCTGTGTCACGGAGTGACAGTGGATTCCCCTCCAGCTGCTCCCGTCCGCCGGGCCGGTCCCATGGCGCACCTCTCTTCGCCTCAGCAGTAATGCCGTTCCCAGGCGGCCGCACTCTCCCCCTGCCTGTGTATCCGGGCAGCCTTCCGCATAATGTCCCGGTCTCGCGTCGGTCCGCTAGGCCGCGCCTTCAGAGGGCCCCGTCACGGCCGAAGCTCCTCTCCACTGCCACGAGCCTCCACGGTCGCCGTAAAACGGCTCAGGACGGTGACAACAATGTCGCGGGGCTGCAGGGTCTCAGCGGAGGTCAAAGTAGCATCGGAGGATCAGGATAAGTGAAGGATTAGTCACGGGCTGGACGGAGCTCGCTCAACACACGTCCGCCATGCTGGCTTGCCAAGCCACGCCCCACAAAATGGCATTTTTAAAAAATGTTTGTTTATGTACCGGAAGGGACACCTTCCTGTACATAAACAAGCCATGGCTTTTTGCTTTTTCCATGTGTGCTGCACAAGGCAGCAGGCTCGTCAGGCTGCATCCTTATTCAGACACCCTTCAGCAGTGTTCTTCTACATTTCTGCCTCCTCTTCTGCAAAAAGTCACCTTTGCCTTCTATGTCCAATCTTCCTGTCTCGGGACATTCTCAAGTGAAGGCTTCTCCTTGCCAGTATCTTTCTCCTTCTGGCTTTTCCTCTTGTAGGGGAGTCTTCAATGACCCCTTCACCCATCCATAGAGGTTCCAGGGATGGTCAGAATCATCCAGTCAAGTACCATGAACTCAATCAATTGAGCAACAAACCCAAAGAGTCAATGGCAAATGCAAATATCACTACATGACATTAGTTCACAAACTGCTCAAATATAACAACCAAAAGGCCTACATCCCAGAGAAAAAGAAATCTCTCTATCTCTCTGTGACTCTCTCTCTGGAATAAATGTACACTAAACACATTCCAGATATACCTGTTAGTGAGAATTCAAACATGTAAAACATATGAATTGGGCTTTTTGATATGCCACTCTTTTTGTATATTGTTTTTTTTTGCTGGAAAACCTGACCAATTTGCTATGTCCCTGTGAAAGAAACCTAACCAGTCCCAACCTGAAATATATCCCATCTGATAAAAACAAGTATTTTAGTTGAGACTTTGCACACAACAACAATGACCTTCTTGTGACAATGGGCAGGAATAGACCTAATCAGAAAACTAAACAGTAACTCTTCACATGTAGGAGTATATTCCCAAAAGCATTTATGTGCATAGGTAGTAGTACTACAGGATTACTCCTTTATGTACTCTTAAAGAGCTTTCTAAATCAGCCTGAAACAGCCAACTCCCAATTAGTAAAAGTTCCAAAATAGCCTAGTCCTTTCTATTGGTATTAATTTTACATGAATAGTCCCTCCCTGAATATTCAACTTTTCCCCATTTTAGATGTTTTGGGGCCAATTCACAAAGGCGTGTAAGAGTATGTAAAAGAGTACTCCTCTTGTTCTACTTTTCATACTCCTAAACTGTTTTGTGAATCTACCCCATAGTTGTGTTTTCTATGTGCTAGATCATATGCTCTAGCAGACTGTAAATTACTCTGTGGTTGTAGATACTGCCTTAAGTGACATATTCAACGTCCTAGCAAACTGATGCAATTCCGGTCCATTAAACTACTGAAAAGCACATTTTTCTCAATGTTATAAACAGTTACTGAGAAATATCCTTATTTTTAAAATGTTCAACTGACATCTTAGGAAGAAGGTTCTAGGCCACTTGAATTTTGACTGGAGGAGCACGTTGGGGTAGCTTCATGGTGTAGCATTTTAATGTGAGTGTATTTGAAGAGCCTCTCAGTTTTTTGACCCAAAAGGATTTCGTACTTAACCTGTGACCCAAGCTATATTTAAACTTCACCTTAGGACCTCTGCTTCCCTATTCACTTCTCCATCCCATTCCTTACAAAATCAATGAGGCAATTTGACTCCTTTGAGATAGGTAACTGTGAGAAGCCGGATCAGTATATGGTGCTCACTTATTTAAAAAGAACAGACGATGGACGGAATGCTGAATTGATCAAACATTCACCGCCAGTCACAGATCTGGGTTAAATCCATCATTTTTTTGCACGCTACGCCATTCCAGTTTAGACCCAGCCGTATGCAAATCAGTCTTGACCCTGTGCCCCCTGGGAACAGTCCACACCGAACTGCCAGGCCAGGTCCACCCTGGACCAGAAACAAGCATCCTGTGACCGGTTTTGGAGTAACACCCCTCATCCGCCAGGCTAGCTTGAATCTGGTGGCGTAGCAAGCACGGGACCCACGTCTGGGCATACCCTTCCCACTTAGGGTGATAAATGCAAAAAGAACAGACGATGGACTGAATGCTGAATTAATCAAACATTCACCCCCAGTCACAGATCTGGGTTAAATCAATTGTTTTTTTGAACGCTACACCATTCCAGTTTATGTAAGTGTAGCACCCTGCACTAACCCGAGCAACCCTTATGGTGATTTTAGGGGTTTAGATAACCATAGAAAGCTCTGTAAGTAGTAGCGGTGGAGAGCAGCCTTCAGGCTTAGTATAGGAGGAGTGCAAAGCAGCTCGGTTTACCAGTATCTAATCCTTTAGTATAGGCTAAATGAAAAAGAACCACGGAGTGTAGTTATAAAAATATGTATTTATTACAATCACTCACTAACACGGTACAATATCTCCTACCCGGAGATATACTTACAATGTACACAATACTTTGAACATAGAACAACAGCTAGCACTAATACACAGTGGTCCCCAGGGGGGACACCAGACCATATATCGAAGGAGTGGGAAGTGAACCACGACCTAGGTCGAGACTGGACCCAGGAGACATAGAAGAGTTGAGGACCCAAGGAACCACCCTCGGTGAGAGTCTAGGAACCCCCCAACGGTAGGGTGAAAAGAGGATACCCAACCATATACTTAATAGGGATCAGCGGGTATGTCACGATTGCAGTCTTACCACAGAAGGACAAAAGAGTCTGTTGGAACCCAGAAGTGAGTTTGAGTCGAAGAGTACCTGAAAGCAGAGGGGAAAGAGTCCTTGCCACACCGGGGCGTCCATGAGGCATGGAAGACGAAGGCCACTCGAGTTCAAATAAAACAAGTTAGATGAAGAGGCTTCAAGCTTGGGTACACCGCATCGGTAGCTCGGCTCGAGCCACCGAGATACTGAAGGCAACAGAATCGGTCAGTCCAAACAACCGCATCGGCACAGGTCAATTATAGCGGGGACAGACTCGTCGACAGAGCCTCTCGATGCGCCCCACTCTGTTGGCACGAGTTGATCGTGATAACCGTTGCGGTTACCGGGTGATTGAAGCAATGCAGCGACACGGTGCACAGGGGTTTTGTTGCAGGCCGTTCTACGAAGGATGATGGCCGCAACTCGACAAGACGGCAGCTCAGGCCTTGAGGGAACGCCGATCCACCACCTGTGTTGCAGAGCCTTGTATAGTCCGTTGGAGCCCAGGTTCGGCAAACCAGTTGATCGTGTTACAGTGCCTGCGGATGCAGGGGAGTGACTCCGTCACTCCAAGGGAGATTCCTTTGTATGTCTTAAGACAGGCCCAGGAAGGAGTCTGTATGGAGCACGGACACAAGCGGGCTTGCAGGAAGATAAGATCAGTAGTCGATAGAGTCTTCTCAGTTGGGGTCTCGGTCCCAAAGCATAGGATGATGAGATCAGTTTGGCACGGTCAGCACGACTCAGCCAAGATGTTCAGACGGTCAAAGAAGAAGTGGAGTTGGATCTGAATTGAATCCAACGACGAATCTAGAGACCCACCCACAGGTAAGCACTTAAGTACCCTAAGGTGAGGGCTGGGACGATTGAGGGGTCCCTCCCAGAGTAAGGGGTCCCACATTGGGGAGAATACTCCCATGTCCTTTGTCCAGTTTCGTGCCAGAGCGGGGAGCCAACGGCTCCCTGATCTGGTTTGAACTGGAGTATGCAAGGAGGGCACCAAATGTGTCCTTCCAGCAGACTATGTGGCGCTGGCCAGCACCCCCACCTGGGCCCAATACACTAAGTCCTGTCTGGGAGGTGGTCACACCTCCCTGTGACAGGAAACCTATTGTCCTACCTTCCCCTGCTCGGGCTTGGCCCAGCAGCAGGAGGGCAGAATCATGTCTGGTGTCAGCAGAAGCGCTAGGTTGCTGTCAGGCTCTGTAATATCGGTCCCGGGAGCATGGAGGGCCTCCCGGAGGGGCCCTACCATGGATGGAATCATACCCCCAACACCGGATACGGTGTTGGGGTATGATTCCAACATGTTTGATGCCAAACATGCCCAGGTTTGTTTCAGCCAGTTTAGAGATGGTCCTCGCGTAATGACGCCTAGCCTCTCTGTATATCGTAATGGCTGATGCACTTACAACCCGGGAGAATGGACTCCGAAGGTTGTACGGGTGTCCTGCTCATGCAGGGGCACCCTCACACTTAGAACCGAGCACCCTGACTTCAAGGACTGAAAGGCCTGCTAGAGGGGTGACTTATAGGTCTCAAGTGCAGTGAGTTTTAGATATAAGGAAACATATCTTCTGTGAGTGGTGCATGCACCAACTCACACAGGCTGCAATGGCAGGCCTGTAGTGGTAGTTTGGAGGGTCCCTCATTGGTGGCATAATACATGCTGCAGCCCATTGGGGACCCCTGGGATACCCATGCCCTAGGTACCTTAGTACCATGCACTAGGGACTTGCCTGGGTGCCCCAGTAGCCAAATAGGAAGATACCATAACCAATTGAGGGAGGAAGAACAGTGACTGGGGTCCTGATTAGCAGGATCTCAGTCAGATTAGTGAGAAAACAATTGAACACCAGCAAAAAGTGGGGGTGATCATGAAAGCAGATACTACTTTCCTACAATAATCCACTGACAACCTGCTGTTTAAATTAAAAAAGAATGAATATCTATAAGTCCATAAGACCCTCCCATTAAGTGGGAGGGGCTATAAAAGATCATCAGCCCCAGAATGCTCCCTGTTTGGAGTCTGTCCGCATACAAGGGCATAGCTGCATGGGGGTGTTTGGGGCATTACACCCCACTAATAAATGTATTTTCTGGTAAATAGTTGGGTACAGGGGCTTTCAGTCGGGTTTGGTGAGGTGTCTGTCAGATTTCACCAGGACTTTTTTACACACACAGACAAAAAAGCGCACACACTCTATCTCTCGGTGTTAAAAGTCTTCAAAAATTTTGGGTATTTTGGAAAATGTTGTGATTTCTCTCACTTAGTACCCCTACCAATCCACATTTCTCTCCATTTTCACTGCCACTCATGCACCATGCTTGTGGTATAATGTATTTTAATCTTATATTGTTGGAAAACCTGAAGCTCACCCCCCCCATCTTCTTGACCAAGCTACACCCCTGTCTGCATACAGAACCCTTACTCTGAGGAGTTATTTCCCTGGATTTAGGGCAGGGTGCAGATTGTTTAAGGTTTACTCTGTGCTTGGTAGAGCCCTCTGTCATCCTGTCCCCAGAATAACCAGGGCTTTCCTCAAGGGGGGAGGGGTGAAAAGGTGGGAGCTGTCAGCTCAATTAAGTAACCATCCGTGTAAACATAGTAGGTATCTAGCAGACGTCATGTAGTTTCCTTCAAACAGTCTGTGCTGACGTTGCCTCAAGTCTCTTGAAGCAGATCAGGCTGGTCTCAGGAACCCTCAATACCAAATATGAATGTTGCTTAGCAACAGTCTGTCAGTAACTGAACGGGGCCCTTAGAACGCATCTAAAGGACTTCACTGCACCAGATACAGTAGGTTCTGCTACGCTAGTTTGCAGGCTCGCACATTCTTTACAAATATTGCAAAAAAGGATCAAATTAAGTGGAAGCGTTAGGCTGAATATCACGTAAACCACGTATTTCCAGAGAGGAATAGCTTCTACCATGGTCAAAGCTGAAAGGCAGCAGACAATTTCAAGCCTTCCTCCCTGTAGGAAAGTCATTCTTTTTGCCCTTATCACCCCCATTTTTTGACTGATGCTGGTGGTTACTGTCTTTGAAAGTGCCCTGGACTCTGCTAACCAGGTCCAGTGCTTTGTCCTCTAAAGGTATATGGTAATTGGTAGAATTCTAATTGTCAAAGACAACCTACCTGTAAGTCCCTAGTATATCGTAGGGCATGTAGGTTTAGAGACTCTAGTGGACTTAAATGTGCACTGCTGTGGTGTCTGGTGTCATTTTAAGGCCAGGCCTGCCTTGCAGGCTGGTTATAAAATAAAACTATGTCCAAATTCGACTTTGGAATGAAAAGTACTTCTAAATCCCCAAACTACCTTTTTATAACTTATAAGCCGTCCCTAAGGTCTTCCCTAGGTATCCCAAGGGTAGGGTGCATTGTCAAAGCAGGGGCAATCTAAAATACGTTTTATATGCCCTGGTAGGGAAAAATAGCCAAAGTCATTTTTTCCTATTGTAGTGCTGGTAGCCCCGTGGGAAGGCTCTATTAAACTTAATAAAGTCTAACTTTTCATTGGAGCTAGCTAGCAATTTCACTCAGTGTCAAAATAATGGTTACAATAAATCCAACAATTTGCCAAGTTCAGCTTTATTATAAACATTACAGGAAAGTAGTTTTAGAACTCACTGTCCTGAAATTACCTAAAGCAGCACTGTAGCAGCCTCTTATGATTGGTCAGCCTTTGATAGCCAGAGCCAGGCTGTTCCCAGAGTAGCTGTTAAGAGTCCTGGCGCTGAAACAATACAGTTATTTGGTGGGAGAAGATTTGCTTCACAGGACCCAGGCCAGCCTCCACTTCATTGATCCCCAGACAGGTGGGAGCCCCCCTAATTAGATTAGGAGAGGGGCTGGAAGGGGAGTATAGTCAGATGGTAGCCACACCAGTAAGTTGGGTTACACAGACACACACAACAAGGGGAGATTTTCTTCATTTCGATTTTTGGCAAAACAGTGCATTTTGGGTCAAAAACATGTCACACTTCGCAGGAAGTGGTCATAGCAGGGGGAGGTAACTTTACCCCAATTGGTTGGGGTGTCCCCCCTTCCTGCAAGCCCATAATAGAGGATAAATATGGGAGAGCTGTAGGAGCTCCTCAGAACACTGCCTGGAACAACAGAAGAAGGACTGCCTTGCTGGACCCATGGACTGCACCACAGAAGGCTTGCACGCAGGACTGCACTGGCTGGATTCACAAGGCTCCATAAAGAAAGGACTGTGCCTGTCTCAAAGGAAAAGGAGTGGACTCCCTGATCAGCAACAGATGGAAAAGAGCTGGAAGAAGTCACCTACAAAGCCAAAGAGAGGCTCACCTGAGATGACCAGTGGCAACTGGATTTGTACTAGACTGTGTGGGTTAATTGTGAGAAATTGAGTCCTAGCTACCAAGAGGCAATCCAGAGTCTCCAAACCCTTGGCTGGAGCTACTGGACCCTTATTTTACCCAAAGGTTGGAATCTTTCTGCAAAGTTTTTCAGAAAAGCTCCAGTAGGAGACCGGCTCGAGGTTGAGAGTCAAGCCGCTGTCATCGAATTGGGAATATGCCTGAACGCTGTGGTTTGTCATGTGGAATGCTCTGGTGCTCCTCGCCATCCGTGTCAAGGACAAAGACTTCCAGATGCTCACCGAGTCATGGCACTGCAGCAGGCCATCGTCGTTGAATCGAACTTCCGATCCGACAAGCCCAAGGGCCCGCCGATGAGCTTGTTGACAAGAGAAAAGCTCTAAGAAAAAGTCTATGGGCCTGATTAAGACTCTTGGTGATATGGGAGCTGGAGGGTACCACCGCCATGCTCTCGCACCGCCAAGAGTTGCCGCCGCCTGCCTACCAGATTACAAGTACTTTTGTGGTTAGGCGGGCGGGTGGCGTGAGGGTCCCACGGCGGTGTGTGTAACGGCTCATTGTGAGCCTTAAACAGCACCTCCGCAGGACCACCAGTGCACATTCCTTCAGGAGAAGGAATGCACCATGCAGTGCATTCCTTCCCATACAGGAACTGGGGGTGCAAAACTACAGGGGGGCACAACATGTGCCCCCCTACTTGCACCCCCTTGTGCAGGTGCAAAAGGGGGCCCTGTAGGGACCCCTTTCTCTCCTCACCGCCGTCAGTTACATGGAGGAAGAACCTCCATGTAACTGCTGGTTGTGAATAAAGTCGTAATATGCTTGGCGGTGCCCCACAGCACCACCAAGCATATTGCACCCCTCAGACCGCCGTGGGACAGCCAAGGAAAGCAGTTCCCTGGCTGTTGCAGCAGTGCAATGGCAGTATGACCGCCAAAGTCGTATTAGGGTGGTTGGACCACCAGTGCGGTGGTAGCTGGACCGCCACGGCTGCACCCCCACAAATATGACGGTCCTTGGACCACCAGACTCGTAATCAGCCCCTAACTCAGAAGGTAAACTTTTGAACTGGCACCTAGCCCTCAACCTGTCTGACCCACGCTCCATCGCGGTTGGCTTAAAACTTTGACTTTGTCCCGGTCCATCTCAACCAGATAGCCATAGTGGCGCTTAAAGCTTTTTGGTGCGAGAATGCACAATTTTTTATTTAATATTTAAAAATTCATATCTTGATTTCTGTACCATGGATGGTTGTTGTTTTGGTGTTGGTTTAAAGATTCAAATATTCTCTATCTTTATTATGTTGGGTCTTTTACTTATTTGCTGTTTTGGTGATATTAAATGCTTTACATATACCTGTCACCTAAGTTAAGACTGACTGCTCGTTTGCCAAGCTACCAAGGATTGAGCAAGGATTAATTTATTGAGACTTGACTGGACCTATTAGTGATTGTGGTATTATTACTACCTGAAGGTGAATACCCCCACCTACTAATAATCCACGTTCCTACCCTCCCTCACTCTCTTTTACCATGGACCTGCCTCAATACCATTTAAGGAGCTCCCTCCCTGCAGCCCTGAAACAGTTCTCTAACTTGTCAGATTCTCTCTATTTTGTGTCTGCGGTCCCTGAATGTGATGACCCTAAGGAAAGGGAACCAGACCTAGGGCACAGGGCAGTCTCATCCACAAGGACTCCCTAGTCATGGTTTTAGAGTAACCAGGCCTTCATTTGTGCTGACGATTACACGCAGTGGACACTGACACTCCTTTTGTGGACAGAGACTTATTTTTCTTCAACAGACTCTGACCAAGCACAAGAAAGAGAAAGGCAGATAAGGGAGAAAGAAGAAGAAAGAAAACAATAGAGAAAACAGTGAAAAATAAAAAAAGTAGTGATGAAAAAGAAACTGCAGGACCGAGATAAAGAGGCAGGAAGTATAGAGTTGTGAACGAAAGAGTTATAAGTCCACCCAGCCTTGGCATTTGGCAACCCTGGCATTCAGCTAAATAAGAGTTATCCTACCAGAATCACTTGTGCACTGGAGTAATTGAAGATGAGGTTCTGCGTGCAACCAGGGTATCACTGATTGATCACCAGCGTAATGAACAATGAGCTAAAGAAGCATTATCCCACCGGGTAACGTCCCCCGGTTGTACAGCTAAATTCCCAAAAGGGATTGATCCAATGTAGTTCAACAGGTAAACAGAGTTAAGGTTGCATAGTGTTTATTCTGTATCATCGTTGAAATGGAGTATACATTTTTCAAAGAATGGGTGTCATCAAAGACATAGATAGGTCGAATTCTTTGAACCCAATGGGTCAGGTAGTGTAGACCCAAAGCATTTCAGGCAGAGCCCTTCGTCAGGGGAAGTTAGATCTAAAAAATGGAACGAAAAAAGCCGCAGATATAACATGAGCTCATACGTACAACACAAAGTTAGTAACAAAAACTAAATTGGTGAAGTGTATGGTTAACCGATGCTAAACGCTTACATCTAGGTGACAAATAGAATGAAAACCAGAAAAAGAGTGAACTATGGCGAACATTTAAACTGCAGTACATAGTGTAACACCATGCATGATGTTAAAAATTATTACTAAGACTCGTGCGGGGATTAGAAAGATAGAGATATTAACGTACTATATGGCGTAAATTAGTGAGTCTCATCCGAGCGTGTCATATATACGTGCGGGTCCAAGCAAGTGAAAAATAAATGAAAGCATGGGTCAAATAAGTGAAAAAATATTTCCACAGAGTGACCAGAATGAGTGAAATCTCGCATTAATGTAACAACTTGACCGGCAAAGAGATGCGGGTCACAAGCGTGTAGATATTTACCACGAAGTGAGCAGAAATAACAAGAATGGAGGATGTTACCGCCGTGACGCTAGCTTTGTGTTCCGTATGTCGAGGCTAGTGCAAGTGCGGCATGAATGCCGGAAAATATGGCTAATGTCCTGGAAGTAAACCCGAAATTAGTGCGATTGAAAGAAATTAGTGTGATTGAAAGAAATTAAGAAAAGACGGTAAAATTTTGAGAAGAACAGTAAAAAATGTTAGTATGGTGTCACGACACGGATGAATAAACTGGACAATGAGGAAATACAAAAACGATATCAAAATGTGGATACATAGGGGCCATCTTGGAGTGGTCGATGTTTAAGCCATACAACACATGGACGAATGACACATGGACAAATAATAAACAATAAACAATATGTGGGCAAATAATAAAAAATAAACAATAATAAAACAAAAAAACAAAAATAGACAAAGAGGAACAGAGATTACATTAATACACGAGTGGTGAACTAGACAAAAAAGAAAGAAGAAATCAAAACGGGAGATTAGACAGCAAATTAAGCAGCATACCTCCACGTGAAAAAGTGGGGGCCATCTTGGAATGGTCAGTGTTAAAACCATACAACAAGTGGAAAAACAATACAACGTGTGTAAAAACAATACACAAGAGGAAACGAAACTCGTAATGATAGAAAAAGATTAAGTGAAAAATTGCAAATAGGAGGACTGGGTAAAAAGATGTATACTGGACACTCTGGTGAAAGGATTGAGTTGAAAGAATTGTGTTAGAAGAAAAGCAAAGGTGTTAGAAGAAAAAGAAACAGGAAGTAGGATATGTGAAGTGGACAGGTTAAATGAAGACAAAAGAAACTGTCAGATCGCTACTGACACAACGCTAGCGTCACGGCGGTAAGATCCTCCATTCTTGTTATTTCTGCCCCCTTCGCGGTAAATATTTACACGCTTGCGACCCGCATTTCTTTGCCGGTCAAGTTATTACATTAATGCGAAATTACACTCATTCTGGTCACTCTGTGGAAATATTTTTTCATTTGTTTGGACCCATGCTTCCATTTATTTTTCACTTGCTTGGACCCGCGTGTATATAGGACACGCTCGGATGAGACTCACTAATTTACGCCGTATAGCGCGTTAATATCTCTAACTTTCTAATCACCACACGAGTCTTAGTAATTATTTTTTAACATCATGCATGGTGTTACACTATGTACTGCGGTTTAAATGTTTGCCATAGTTCACTCTTTTTCTAGTTTTCATTCTATTTGTCACCTAGATATAAGCGTTTAGCATCGGTTAACCATACACTTCACCAATTTAGTTTTCGTTACTAACTTTGTGTTGTATGTATGAGCTCATGTAATATCCGTGGCTTTTTTTCGTTTCATTTTTTAGATCTAACTTCCCCTGACGAAGGGTTCTGCCCGAAATGCATTGGGTCTACACTACCTGACCCATCGGGTTCAAAGAATTCGACCTATCTATGTCTTTGACACCCATTCTTTGAAAAATGTATACTTCATTTCAACGATGATACAGAATAAACACTATGCAACATAACTCTGTTTACCTGTTGAACTACATTGGATCAATCCCTTTTGGGAATTTAGCTGTGCAACCGGGGACGTTACCCGGTGGGATAACGCTTCTTTAGCTCATTGTTCATTACGCTGGTGATCAATCAGTGATACCCTGGTTGCACGCAGAACTTCATCTTCAATTACTCCAGTGCACAAGTGATTCTGGTGTGCATTTACCTTTACTTCACAATCCCAACCCTGGCATTCAGCCATGCCGGCAGAGTGCTCCTACTGAAAACATTTGGCTGCTGCGCTTATTATATTTTTTTTACAAATTAAGTCCTGGGAGTACCTAAGAGTAAAATTAGAGCTTGCATCAGGGGACCTCAGCCCAGTATTAGTAGGTTTTTTTTTCCAAAAGAGCCCTTGCTCTACTTTTCAAGGCCCCTGATGCAACTCTCCTTGAAGTATAGACAGCATGTAAGGTCCTTTACAGGGATACTGAGTTTCTAGCTCAGACCATCTCCCTCGCCGACAGCATTTCCAGGAGTATCTCACTTCCTCTGAAAGCATCCTCATCCTTCATCACGCTAATGATGCACTTCAAAGGAACATTGGTTGGATACTCCATTTTGTTCTTACTGGTCATCCACATCCAAAGCCCCTTAGGAAAGCGCCATCCTTTAATAGATCTGAAGGGTGCCAATCTTAGTACAGTCCATCATGTAAAGATGGACATCCTGCTACAGATACACCTGCATGTTCTCAAAGAGGTGTACATGACAACACATTTCCTGTAGGTCATATATAATCTATAGCAACACAAAGAGATGATGGGTGGAATGCTGAACATTGTCAAAAATGCACCACCAGTCACAGATCTGGGTTAAATCCATAACTTTTCTGCTCAGCATGCCACCCCATTTTGGTCCCAGCCATATGCAAATCAGTCTTAACCCTGCTCCCAATGGGAACAGTCCAGCACGAACTGCCAGGCCAGGTCGCCCCATGACAGGAAAACAAGCATCCTGGGACCGGTTTCAGTGTATCACCCCTCATCAGCCAGGCTAGCTTGAATCCAGTGGCATAGCAAGCACGGGAACCACGTCTGGGCATACCCTTGCCACCTAGGGCAACTATAGCAACACAAAAAGATGATGGACAGAATGCTGAACATTGTCAAACATTCACCCCTAGATCTGAGTTAAATCTGTTGTTTTGTTGCTCATCATGCCTCCCCAGTTTGGACACAGCCATTTGCAAATCTGTCTTGACCCTGCTTCCCATGGGAACAGTCCAGCCCGAACTGCCAAGCCAGATCCTACCTGGACCGGAAAAGAAGCACCCTAGGACTCGCCATGACACTGGATTCAAGCTATCTTGGCTGATGAGGGGTGATACTTGTTTTCGGTCCAGGGAAGACCTGACCTGGCAGTTCGGGCATAGTATTGACATCTTTTGAGCTTAAGGATAGGCTGGGAGCCAAAAAAGCCTATCTTTGAAATATTATGCTGCTAGTCCTATATTGCACTTAAAGGGTTATTGCTCAGATTTAGAGACCAATTTAGAAGAATTATGCAGGAATACTTTAAATAATTTGGACCAAATAATTAATGTTAGAACACATTTTTCTAAACATATTGTGTAAAAAGCATACGTTTTACATTCAGTTCTGAAGAGAAACTTGTGAAATAATCAAGTATGCCAGAGTCTGGAATAGAACACAAAATAATTATTTCTCTGCAGCAGAAAATCATTTATCTGCAATTCGGAATACTGTGCCACCCCCTTAGGACTGCTTCTAGGGCTTCATGGACTGAGGATCCGCCAGATCACTCAGCTTCCCATAACCCTGAAAACAGACCGCTTTCCGCAGATAATGGGGATTTTCCCTTTATTCTGTATAACAGCCCAAGCGTTTGACATTCCAGATAGAGAACTTCTAATGGTAGACTGCGCAGGAGAGTAAAAAAATGTTGAAGGGATGATTGCTCTAAATTATAAATTCATAGGCAAAGGTTTTCTTTTCCCTCGGGTATTCCTGTGAAGTTCATATATAGCTATTAATGACATCGCATTCACAAGAAGCAGTGAAGTCGGTGTCACTCTTTAAAATCATCTAAGGAAAGGTTAGGTACATTTACACAGGTGCACATTTTACCCCACTACTTGCACCAATTAAATGATGAAAAAAATTATTCGTACTGACCATCAAGAAAAAATCCCAAATGTATGTAATTTAGCTCATCGATGCTAAAAACAGAGTGATTGCTGGAAGTAGCATTGTAGAACGCCAGTAAATCCTTAAGGTTGTAAATACCTAAGCATGTTCGATAAACATGCTAACAATGCCACTTGTCGTTGAAATGAAAAATTAAATGGATCAGAATATTGGATTATGTATCATTCTCTGAAATAGCGGATGGTGCCCAAAAAGATGCATGCTATAAGTGTCATCTATGCTATAGTGTCCAATTTGGATACGTTGACGTCCAAATATCAAAGGCATTTGCCCACATAAGGGGGACATACTTGTGCATAAAAATGATTTGATCCCCCAATTCGCTTCGAGTTCGCAATAATAAATGCAGATAGAGGTAGTCTGCCAGTATGGGGAATTGAGTACAGTCTTAAACGTAGGGGTAGGAAGGCAGAAAGAAAGCACACCACCCAAGAGGGAATGATAGTGGAACATGTGGTGAACACCTCAAACTCATAGGTTTGTGGATATTTGCATATCCCCCGCACCGGGCCCCACTCCAAACTGTGATATGTCACTTCCTTACCGATCTTCAATAAAGTTAGCCAACACGTGTTGAGTTCTGTCCGGGCAGTGTGCCTCCATAACCAACAAATCTACCCCTTCTTATCCGCCTCTTCTACTGTACAGCACTGCGACAATGCTATGATTATTTATTTTTTATTTATTTTTTGAGATTTATAAAGCGCACAACTACCCATAGGTGTCTCGGCGCTAAGGACAGCAGGCAGAGACCAAATATCGGAGAGACTTACTGGTTGAACAGCCAGGTTTTTGTCATTTTTCTAAAAGTTAACAAAGATTGGGAGGATCTGATCTTTAGTGGAAGAGAATTCCAAAGTTTTGCAGTGGCAACTATAAAACGTTTATCGCCCCATGATGCAGTTTTCGTACGAGGAACCTTTAGCAGAGAAGCGGTGGATGAGCGAAGGGCTCGGCCCGGAATGTAAGCTGCTAACTCCCTGATTAGAAACTGAGGTCCTATTTTACAAAAGGCCTTATAAGCAATACATAAGGCCTTAAACTTTATACGGTTCCTCACAGACAGCCAGTGATATTTCCGAATCACATGAGAAATTGGCTTGTATTTAGGGGTTCCTGATAGCATCCTGGCGGCTGCGTTTTGGACTAACTGTAGCTTATGAATGACTTTCATTGGGGCATTTACAAGAAGCCCATTACAGTAATCAATCGTAGACATAACCAATGTAGTAACTAAAGTTTTCCCTGCATTCAGCGGCAGATTAGGTGTGGGTGGGTGGGTCTCAAAATCTTTCAGCGCACCAACCCCAGCTCCAAAAGTAACCTGTTCTGGAGGCAGCTGTGTGCTTATAATCCCCCTGTTGCTTGTTTTGTCCATAGGCGGAGTCCCCCCATTGGGGGATTTGAGCCATCACCCGCCTTTCTATTAGCCGGGCAATTTTTTCGCTCCACTCTTGGTGCACATTTTCTTGACCGGAGAGAGGGTGTGTGTGTGTGGGGGGGGGGAGGTTAGGACCCCCCCCTTTGTCTACGGGTGCGCTGTGGTGGCCCAAACTGTTTTTTCCAGGTCCCCGAGGCACCCTTTGGGGTCAGCCTCTGCTAAAATGTTCACTCCCATTTGCACTTTTAAATTAGCAAAACTGACCTAATCTGAGCAGAATGTAGAGGGATTTGCACATTTTTTGTGGATCGGGACGGGAGTTCTTTCTAGAATCCATTTTTACATGAACCAAAAATATAAGTTAAAATGCTAGCTTCTACACAAGTGCCTTGTTTTACCTCCATTAAAGGAATGGCGAAATAGATCAGTATGACCAGACAAGCCAAGGAGCATTCTGGGATCCTTACTGGTGAATATAGCTATGTTATGGTGAGCATTGTTTTGTGTAGTGCAGCATTTTCCATTTACAAGTCCCCTTGTCACTGTTGGATGTCTCTATTTATGGATTCTGGCCTCCTAGTTGTGAGTTTTCCCATTAGTGGAGGCTGTGTAGGGGCGTTGGGCATTGAAATGCTTCACCACATCTGTGTTGTTCTTGTGTTTCAGTTACAGTGTGCAAATCAGTGTGCTTTATCCCGGTGCCGGTGGGTTTCAGTTTCCATGTCCTGCTCTCCCTGACCACATTATTGTGATGTGCCTGCCTGTTTCAGGACTATAGTGACATTTCAGTGTACAGCATTCTCTGACCAGCAGCAGTGTGTTCTTTTTCCTAGCTCATTGCATCGCCTGTGTTCCTGACAGTGTATACCCTGCCCCAGGGTACCTGTTTCTCCGTCCAAGTATCAGTGTATTCCCTCTCCTTATGTATGCCTCTCCCGCTTCAGATATGTTTGTGTGCCCAGTGTCTGCATGTCCTTCTGTCTCAGTGTCAGTGAATTCCTTGTCTCAGTGTCAATGTACTTCCACTCTCAGTATCTGAATTTCATGTCTCGTTGTATAACCTTACCTCGGTGCTGGGGTATTCCTTCTATCAATGTCAGTGTAATTCCTGTCTATGAGCTACTTTATTCCCTATCTATATTCCCGGTATCGGTATATTCCCTGACTCACTGTGTTCCCTGTCTGTGTCATTGTCTTCCCTATAGCATTGTATTTCCAGTCTCTGCATCAGTGTGCTTTCTGTCACAGTGCCAATGTATCCCCAGTCTTAGTTTATTTTGTAAGTGTCATTGTATTCCAAGTTTCAGTGTATTCTACATCATTGAATTCCCAGTCTCGGTGTATTCTACATCACTGTATTACCAGTCTCAGTATATCCTGTAAGTGTCACTATATTCCCAGTCTCTGTGTATTCTGCGTCATTGTATTTCCATCTCACTGTATTGTGTGAATGGCATTGTATTCCCAGTTTCGGTGTACTCTACGTCACTGTTTTCCCAGTCTCAGGGTATCCTGTAAGTGTCACTATATTCCCAGTTTCAGTGTATTCTGTGTCATCGTATTCACTGTCTTTGTGTCATTGTTTATCCTGCCTCTGTGTCAGTGTAGTCCATCTCTCAGTGTCACTGTCTTCTCTGCCCCATTGTATTCCCTTTCTCTGTGTATTCCCTCTCTATAGTGCCAGTGTAATTCACTGCCTCAGTATCAATGTATTCCCGGTCTTAGTGCTGATATGTCTCCTGTCTCTGTGTTGGAGTGTTCCCTCTCTTTGTCACTTTATTCCCTGTCTCAGTGTCAGTTTGTTCACTGTCTCAAGTCGGTGTATTTCGATTGCCATTGTCTGCATTCCCTGTCTCAGTGTATTCCTTGTCTCAGTGCCACTGTATTCTCTGACTCAGTGTCAGTGTATTCTCTGTCTCGTAGTCCCTGTCTCAGGGTCAATGTGTCTCCTGCCTCATTATATTCCCTGTCTCAGTGTAAGTGTTCTCCTTGTCTCAGTGTATCCCCACTCTCATTGTCATTGGTCTTCTTGTCCCTCTGTATTCCACTATGTTCCCTCCCTCATCATCACTGCATTCCCTGCCTCACTGTGTTCCCAGTGTCATTGTACCCCCGGTCTCAGTGTCAGTTTATTCCATGTCTCACTACATTGTCCTTCACATTCAATTTGTAACTTGACTCAGTGTCAATTTATTCCCTGTCTTGGTGTCAGTGTATCTGCTGTCCCAGTGTCAATGTATTCCCTGGGTCGCTTTATTCCCTGTGTCCGCGTATTGCCTGACTCATTGTCAGTTTCTTCCCTGTGTCAGTGTATTCTGTACTTCAGTGCCAGTGTATTCCTATTTCCTGTGTCACTGTATTTACTGCCCCAGTGTCACTGCCCTCCCTGTTTCAGTATCGGTGATCTCTGTGCGCCTTTGTGTTCTCTGTCTCAGTGACAGTGTATTTCTATTTCCGGTGTCACGGAATTCGGTGTCCCAGTCTCACTGTTCCCCATGTCTCAGTGTCAATGTGGTCCCTGTATGTTTTCCATGTCTCAGTGTCAGTGTGTTCCCTGTGTCTGTGTTTTCCCTGTCTCAGTGTCTGTCTATTTCCTGTGTCTGTGTGTTCCGTGTTTCAGCGTCAGTGTATACCCTGTGTCTGTGGGTTGCCTGTCTCAGCATCAGTGTATTCCTATGTCTGTCTGTTCCCTGACTCAGTGTCAATGTATTCCTTGTGGCTGTGTTCTCCCTGTCTCAGTATCTCTGTATGCCTTGTGTCTGTGTGTTCCCTGTCTCAGTGTCAGTGTATTCCTTGTGTCTGTGTGTACCCTGTCTCAGTGTCAGTGTATTCCTTGTGTCTTTGTTCTCCCTGTCCCAGTGTCAGTATGTTCCTTGTGTCTGTGTTTTCTCTGCCTCAAAGTCAGTCTATTTCCTGTGTCTGTGCTATCCCTGTCTCAGCATCAGTGTATTCCTTGTGTTTGTGTTTTCTCTGCCTCAGTGTCAGTGTATTCCCTGTATCTGTGCTCTCCCTGTCTCAGTGGCAATATATTCCATGTGTCTTTTTTTTTCCTTTCTCAGTGTCGGTGTATTCTCTGTGTCTGTGTTCTCCCTGTCTCAGTTTTAGTGTATTTGCTGTGTCTGTGCTTTTCCTGCCTCTGTGGCATTGTATTTCCTGTGTCTGTGTTTTCTCTGTCTTAGAACCAGTGTGCTCCATCTCTATGTCAGTGTATTCGCATTTCCAGTGTTGGTTTATTCTGTGCCTCTGTGTTGGTGTGTTCCCTGTCTCAGTGATGGGTGTGTATTTGCTGTATCACTGTAACTGTTTTCCCTGTCTCAGTGTCAGTGTATTCTGTGTCTGTGTTCTCCCTGTCTCAGTGTTAGTGTATTCACTGTGTCTGTGCTTTCCCTGTCTCTATGGCAGTGTATTCCCTGTGCCTGTGTTTTCCTTTTCTCAGTGGCAGTGTATTCTGTGTGTGTGTTCTCTCTGTCTAAGTGTCAGTGTATTTCCTATGTCTGAGTTTTTCCTGTCTCAGTGTCAGTGTATTCCCTGTAGCTGTGATTTCCCTGTCTCAGTGTTAGTGTGCTCCCTGACTGTTTTCCCTGTCTCTGTGTCATTGTATTCCCTGTGTCTGTGTCCTCTCTGTCTCGTTGTCAGTGTATTCCCTGTGTCTGTGTTCTTCCTGTCTCGGTGTCAGTGCATTCCCTGTATCTGTGTTCTCCCTGTCACAGCATCAGTGCATTCCCAGTGCCTGTGTTTTCCTTGTCTCACTGGCAGTGTATTCAGTGTGTGTATGTTTTTCATGTCCCAGTGGCAGTGTGTTCTGTGTGTGAGTGTTCTCTCTGTCTAAGGGTCAGTGTATTTTCTATGTCTGTGTTTTTCCTATCTCGGTGTCAGTGTGCTCCCTGTGTGTTTTTCCTGTCTCAGTGTCATTGTGCTCCCTGTTCGGTGTCAGGCCATTCACTATCCCAGTATCTGTGTTTTCTCCGCCTCTCGGGTGGTGTGTTCCCTGTCTCAGTGCAATGGCTGTGTATTTGCTGAATCAGGGCGACCCTTCTCCCTGTCTCAGTGGCAGTGTATTTCCTGTGTCTGTGTTTTCTCTGCCTCGGTGTCAGTGTATTTCCTGTGTCTATGTTCTCTTTGTCTCGTGTCAGTGTATTCCCTGCTTCTGTGCTTTCCCTGTCTCAATGTCAGTGTATTCCCTGTGTTTGTGTTTTCCTTGCCTCAGTGCCAGTGTGCTCCCTGTGTGTTTTCTCTGTCTCAGTGTGCTCCCTGTCTCAGTGTCAGGGCATTCCCTATCCCAGTATCGGTGTATTCTGTGCCTCTGTGTTGGTGTGTTCCCGGGCTCAGTGTCATGGCCTCCTTCACCAAGAGTCCTCTTCTAACTATTTCCTTGGAGCAGAACTGAGTTAAGAGGATTGTAAGGGGCATATTTACAATGGCTTATTGAAACCAGAACATCACTTTTTATGGCGTTCTGGTGGCCATAAGCCCTTTGCCTTATTTACAAGGCGGCGTTAAGCCACTTAACGTGGCCTTACGCCGCCTTGTAAATAAGGCCCATTTTCACACAGCACTTAGCGTGAAAGGGGCAGGCAATGGGTGTTGCAGGGGGCGTTCCACTGCAACACCCATTGCTTTTGACGCTGCCCCCTAGGGGCAGTGCCAAAAATAAGGCCAGGGAAAACCTGGTCTTAACCTTGTGAAACGAGGAGAAATGATTAAGTTCTCCTCGTTTTTGCTGTTTCTATGTGTGCTGCATTATGCAACACACATAGAAAGAGCAAATTGCTACTAGTGATTGTTCAGGTATGTGCAGAACGGTTTCCCTTCCTGCACATAAACAATCATTAAATAATGACAAGTTGCAACTTCTATGTGTGCTGCACAAAGCAGCACACATAGAAGTTACAAATCGCCATTCTAGATTGTTTATGTGCAGGAAGGCAGTGGCGTAACACAGGCCCCCATAGCCCCCGTGGTGTGGGGAGGCCCCCGAGCTGCAGGGGGCCCCCGCAGCACAGTACTCTGGTCTGATAGCTCCTGATTAAATCCAGAGCGGGGGCCCCTCCATGTAACTTGCAGGGGGGGCCCCCTCCAGTTTCGTTACTCACTGCAGGAAGGGACACCTTCCTGCACATGAACAATCATTCTCTACAACGCAGACACCCTTGCACTATGGCCCAAGGATGCCTGTGTTGGCGCTAGGCAGCTAGATTTTGCACCAGCGCTAGGGGGAACGCAGGGGTACGTTGCATTCCTGTGATTACGGCGCATCCCTGCATTTTTTAACTGACAGAGCGCGGCATTAGCAATTTTAGAGCAACCCCGCACTCCGTCAGTTTATTTTAAATATGCCCCTACGTCTTTTGGTTACAAGATGATCACTTTCAACTTTGACACTATTCAGTTGGAAGCGCTGAACTGTATGTACATTTGGTATTATAATTATCAGATCTACCGCTCCCATTTCTTTTCCTCTTTCACAAATAAATATTAATGTGAAATCGGGTGTTCTAGATTTGCATAAAATCAGTATAAATGAACTTCCTGTATCTCATTCTCTCCCTTTCTGTCCCCAGTCTAAACCTGTAGCCTTCGCCGTCAAGACCAATGTGAGTTACTGCGGGGCTCTGGACGAAGATGTTCCTGTACCCAGCACCGCCATCTCCTTCGATGCCAAGGACTTTTTGCACATTAAAGAGGTAAATACCGGATGTGATGTTCCTTACAGCTGCCAACACGGATACCTTGGCGATCAGGCCAGAGCCTACCAAGGCTAAAAGGGAAGCTGACCGGCTGCCAGCCGAGGGAGCACTCATTTCATTAGCGGTGCCAGCCAGATGTATTCATCCTAATCATTGGTTAACACCGAGGGGCCGCGGCCCGTGCTATTAAAAACTCTGTTGCTCACTCTTTGTCACTCCTCAGAAGTACAATCGCTTCCCAGCCCTATCTTGCCAAGCAGAGCTTGGCTGTTGTCAGGTTGCATTAAACAGTGCAGCGCATTCCTTCCAATTATTTCCTTACACTCTTGCCCTGTCAGCATTTCTGCTTCCGAAACGGTTTTGCAAGGTAAATCTTGTAAAACTGCCCCAACAATAGGGAGAGGAGAGCCCGCTGTAAATTAAAGCGAAGAATTGTATTTTTTTGCGGTGCAACCCTGTGGAAAAAATGTGCGTTGGGGAACCTGAAAAAGAAAAAAATCTATTAAAAACGTGGGTACAGAATACAGGATTTTGATTGTGTTGTGTGACACCTCGAGCTTTGCTTGTGAAATTTGTGAATATTGTTTGTGATGACAGAAATATTTGTTTTTTTACTGCATGTCATTTTAAAATCTACCTTATCTCGAGATGCACTAATACCTTGCATATAAAACACAATTCTGCAAAGTTGGGTTTCTACTCCTCAAGGCTTTGTTCTTCTATTGTCTTGCTGGATTTATAGACGCTGTTGTACACCATTCCCTTTCACTGTAGTCTCACACCACTACTGAGCTGTTTCTTTCGCTGTGCTTTTCCAAGGCTTCTGTTTTTTTTTCGCCTTTTGTTTGCCATTCCTGTGTGTGATAGGTCTTTGGAGGTTACGTAGAGGATGCAATCAGGGGCGTAACGTAGGTGCCTGCGGCCCCTACTGTGCAGGGGAGGCTCCAGCCCTTCAGGGGGCTGCTAATTCTTAAAGGGGGCCCTATCCAGCCCTTGGTCAATTAATATCTGTGAGATATGGGAGACTCATGGGCCCCTCGTGACATTTTGCAGAGGAACCCCATCATTTTGTATTACACTACTGGATGAACTAGCACTATGTTAGACCCGACAGCCCTTAGACTGGTCTTCCTCCAAACGTTTTGCTTTTACCTCTCCTGTTTGCTAAAATTAGTTTTTGTTGGCCTTAGGACTCTGTGCACTTTATCACTGCTAACCAGTTCTAAAGTGCTTGTGCTCACTCCACTAAACTTGGTAAATCTGTTTTACACTCAACTGACACACTTATTGACTTATAAGTCCCTAGCAAAGTGGTACAACATGTACCCAGGCAGGGTCATCATCAAGCCCCCACTTTAGCAGCTACCGCGGGGTGGAGTTCTTGATGGTCCTCTTCTGTCTGCAAGCAGACAAGGACTCATAAATAACATGAAAGGATGGGTGAGTGAGTGAGTGAAAGGATGGATGGGTGTGAGTGAAAGTGTGTATGGGTGAGTGAAAGGGTGGATGGGTAGATGGATGGCTAGATGAGTGAAAGGATGGATGGAAAGATGGATGAGTGAAAGAGTGGACGGATTAGTGTAACGGAGAGTGGATGGATGGATAAAAGGGTGGATAGAGAGATAAGTGACAGAATGGATGGATGAATAAAAGGGGGGTAAATGGATGGATGAGTGAAAAGGTGGATGGATTATGGAAATGATGGATGGATGAGTGAGAAGGTGGGTGGATGGTTGGATAGACGGAATGAAAGGGTGGGCAGAAGGATAAGTGAAAGAGTGGATGGATGAGTGAAAGGATGGATGAATGGATGAGTGAAAGGATGGAGCTGTGACGTCATGAACCCCCAACTTTAGCAGCTACATTGGGGTGGAGTTCTTGATGGGCCTCTTCTGTCTGCAACTTGGCAGACATGGGGGAATGAGTGAGTTAAAGGATGCATGTATGGATGTGTAATTGAAATGGTGGATGGATCAATGAGTGAAATGAAGGATGGATGAGTAGATGGATGAATGAATGAATGCAAGGGTGGATGTAAGGATGGTGAGTGAAACAGTGAATGGATGAGTGAAAGGGACGATGGATGAAAGGTTGTATGGATGGATGAGTGAAAGGGAGATTGGATGAATGGATGGGTGGATAAGTGAAAGGGTGGATGGATGATGAGAGAAAGTATGGATGAATGAATGAGTGAAAGGATGAATGGCTGAGTAGACGGGAGGGTGGATGGATAGATGAGAGGATGGATGGCTGAGTGACAGGGAGGGTGGATGGATGGATGGGATGAGTGAAAGGGAGGATGGGTGGATGGGAGAAGTGAAAGGATGAATGGATGGATGGAGTGAAAGGGTGGATGGATGGATGAGCAAAATGATGGATTGATGAGTGAAAGGGAGGGTGGATGGGTAGATGGATGAAAGGGTGGATGAGTGGAAGGGAGGGTGGATGGAAAGGAGGGAGGATGGATGAAAGGGTGGATGGATGAATGAAAGAATGGATGAATGAGTGAAAGGGAGGGTGAATGGATGGACAGATGAGTGAAATCCTGGGTGGATGAGTGAGTGGATGGATGAGTGAAAGGGTAAATGGATGGATGTATGAGCCGATGGGTGGAAGAGTGGAAGGATGAGTGAAAGGGAGGGTGAATGGATGGATGGATGAGTGAGTGGATGGATGGATGAGTGAGTGATTGGATGGATGAGTGAAAAAGTAAATGAATGGATGACTGGATAGATGGATGAATGAAAGTTTAGAAGGGTAGACGGATGGAGTGAAAGGATGGATGGATGGATGAATTACTGAAAGCATTGATGTATTAGTAAAAGGGTGGATGGAGAGATGGATAAGTGAAAGGTTGGATGGATGGATGATAGATAAATAGATAGATAGATCGATAGATAGATAGATAGATAGATAGATAGATTTGGATATGGATGGGCGGATGAACATAACGATGAAAGATTGATTGATAGATGAAATAATGAATGGATGACAGAATGTTAAGGTGACATTGTGGATATCAGCAGGTGAATGGAAGGATGAAAGGATGAATGGATAGATGCTTGGAAGGAAGAAACAAGCAAGCAATTCTGGGGAGGGTTGTAATGACATGCTTTGTTTGCTTGGTGCCATCAGAGCTTTGGTTCGAAGTGGGGGGTATTTTATTTTTCTGGCTACTCCCTTGAACCCAGGGCTTGTAAATTAAATGCTACTAGTAGGCCTGCAAAGCAAACACAAGGAGATGATGGACGGAGCGCTGAAACTTTTCAGACATTCACCCCCATCATCGTTCTTTAGCTCACTTCAACACCCCACCCCATTTCAGACCCAGTCATATGCAAATCAGTCTTGATCCTGTTCCTCATGGGGACAGTCCAGCCCGAACTGCCAAGCCAGATCTTCCCTGGACCGAAAACAAGCGTCCTGGGACCGGTTTCGGGGTAGCACCCTAGTGGGCCTGCAGCACTTATTGTGCCACCCACTTAAGTTGCCCTTTAAAACATGTCTCAGGACTGCCATTGCAACCTGTGTACAGTTTTAAACTGCCAGTTCGACCTGGCAAAATAAACCTTTTGCCAGGCCTAAATCTCCTTTTTTAAAACATATAAATCACCCCTCAGGTAGGCCCTAAACAGCCCATAGGGCAGGGAGCATTGTATTCAAAAAGTTTGACATGTGCATTTAAGTTTTACAAGTCTGGTAGTGAAAAACTACTAAATTAGTTTTTCACTGTTGAAGGCCTCTCCCGTAGGATAACATTTGGTTACCTTATTACATTTAATACGTGTTGGAAATGGCCCTTTCTAGGGTGTTTTCCCTCGACATGTTGCTTTTCTCCTTCCCGGTTTCCCACTGATCTATGTGCTAGTCATAGAACTTTGAGCACATTTGACACTGCCATTCAGTGCCAAAGTGCTGTGCTTGTCATCTACATACTGATGATTGGTGTATACATGATTAGCTGATTCAAGTTAGCTGTAAGTCTCTTGTCTAGGGGTAAGACATATACCCAGGGCACGCAGCTCAAATGCGCCTCCGTGGGCCTGCAGCACAAGTTATGCCACACACAGAGGGAGCGCATCGATTGTGCCACAAGTTTGCCCTGGTAGGGCCTGTGTGTGCAGATTACTGTTCCAAGGCTTGGCACTTAAAAACTGGGTGCCAAGGTTCTGCATGCCTCATGCTATATCTGAGTTCTCCCTGGGGACAGGGTGCGGTGTCTGGAAGAGATAGGGCATGTGCGCAGGTACGTTACATGCAAGGGTTGTGAATGACACCGGATAGTTTGCTTGGTACAACGGGCCTGCTTCTCGCTTTGGATTAGCAAGGGGGTAATGTAGGGAAAGGCTATTGAGCAGTATTTCCCACATGCAGAATAATAGCAGTATAGTGTTTGTGATATCGATGAGTTCGTAATTGAGAATCCTCTCCAGTACTGCGAGTGGTGGATCCAACATTACGTATGTGGAAATGTCACTTTGGAAAAGTGGACATTTCGATGCTCGTGGCTCTGTGTGCCTGTCGGCCTGTCTCCAGTTCACATCTGGGTGCTGGGGGGACAGCTACGTCTGTGCATTCCTGATAGAAGCTCATAAACTAGGGACTAAAGGTAAACTGCAGACCTCTGACTCTGAGGTGCCTCTCTGGGATGGTTATGTGGGGGTGGAATTGACACCTGCATTCCATGGACCAGGGTCTTGGCCCCACTACAGATAGTGATCAAACCTCCCGGGGGTAGGATGGCAGATAGGACAAAATTTGGAGAGGGCCTGTGCATTTCAAAGGTGGCCTTTTGAACTGATCGTGTCTTCAAAGGCCATTGTGGGTATAACTACTGGGGCTCTGGCCTCAGAAGTTAGAGACGCTTTTGGATTTAGAACCATACTACGCTGGTTGGACACTGGGACATCGACATGAGAAATCATTAGGGCAGGAGGACTGCAACTAGATTATCTGCAGACTTGTGGTGGCCTGGAGCTTGTCGTGCTTCAGAAAGGGGACTGTCATTTGGTGGATTTTGCCTGGACATTGCTGGCCTGCAGCTAGGTGCCAACTGTCGTGGCCCGGATCCCTAAGTACTCTCCAAGGGCCTGTTGGCTGGCCTCCTGTCCACGAGATCCCAGGGACACAAATGATATCTCCATTTCCACGAGATCGTAAGGACCGCGCAGGGTGCATTGGAAATGGGTGGAAGTGATTGTCGGTTGGGACAAAGACGGTGCTGACGTACACGGTCATCACACTGTGCAGAGGAGTGTGCTTGTAAAGATCAGCAGCCCACCTGAGGTGCTGGGACATGAGGAGTTCGAGTAGTGCAGTGAAAGCTTGCAGAGTCTAAGGGACCCGTGTTTGCAACAAGGGGATCCTAGTTGCCTAGCTTGCACTCCAGAAAGTGCGGTGTTTGAGGGGTGTTGGAGAACTTGAGCTGGCAGCTGAGACTGATTGAGAGGACAACAATGCCTGACATTGCTGCCTCCATCCGAGGTCGCTGGCTCCCTCTCCCTGCCCCCACGCCATAAGGTTCTTTGTTGTGGAGAACATCGTGACGGGCCCCGAGTGCTTTCGTTTGTGCCTTGTGTGGCTGTTGGGAGCTACAACAGCTCACACTTCCGTTTGAGGGAAAACATTTCTTCAGACTTGGAAACACTCCAGCTTCCTGGGACACAAGCTTTAGTCTATGGGCGGGATGGCGATCCTGCACTCATGCAGGTGCCACTGCGCACCTGGAAGTTTAATCTGGATGGACAAAACTAAGTAACTCTTTCTTTCTGCTGTAGGTGGTTCCGACAATCTACTCAACGTGGCGCCAGCAGAGGCAATGTGTATCATTGGCTGGTGTAGTTGAGTGACTGAGGGGATAGGTCACGAGGCGTAGTCAAAGACCTGTGATTGCTTGGCCATTGCAACTGTTGGGGTATGCAATACTGGGGAATGTTGTAATACAAAGATCGGTGTTTCATTCAGATGGTGTGGAGTTTTTGTAGCGTACGTAGTGTGTTGCGAGGGTGCTGTTATGCCAACACTTTACACTTGGACCCTGAGGATAAGCCTGACTGTTCAGTGCCAAGCTACCCAATGGTGAGCACAGGTTATCGTACACATGTATCGTACTCATCCTATCTAGGATGGTGGATTCTGACTGGTTTTGATCTGTCCCAGCCATCCGGAAACCGCTGGGTCTAACAAAAAGTGACAATTTTTGTTTGGGAACAGTTAGAAATATCATATTTGGTCTCAAATGAATTGTAATTTAAAATCTCCTTTAATTGTAAAGTTGGATTTTAAGTCACATTTCTGAAACTCTCACTTTTAGAAAGTTGTCATTTTCTTGTCCTAACCATTTTTTGTCTGCAGCCTGTGTCCTGAGTCACATGACTGTGATCAGCATGGCAGTTAGTCTTTCTTTATTTCTCCAAGGCAGTGACATAAAGGGGAACTGAGTGTTGGCAGGATGGGCCATCCTACCAGGATGTGTGGGGTGAAGCTTATCTATGCCCCACTTACATTACAAAGGAGCTGCCTCAGCACACTCACATAGAACTTCACACTAGCCTGTTGTCACCTCACAACCCTGGGAGCATAGGCAGGAAGGAGGGAAATTTCAGAATCATCTGTGAGGGGAAAATTCTAGAGGTTTCTTCTACTTCAATGCTGGCATCAGGTATAAAATTAGGATCCTCAGAGCCACTCTTCATTTCAGTCCTGGACCTGCGGAAGACGCTCTGAAGGACTGCCTTGTACTTCAAAGGACTGCCCTGCTGCTTGAGACCTGCTTTGTACTTCATTGGATTGCCCTGCTACTTCCAGAGGAACGCCTTGCTGCTTGAAGCCTGCCTTGTACGATCAGAGGACTGCCCTGCTGCTTAATGCCTGGCTTGCTGATTGATCCCAAGATTACCAGAGTGACTCCAAGGGCTAGTTGACTGGCCTCCTGTTCACAGATACAGTGACATAAAAAGCTCCAACAACATTAAACCCATACCTGAACCCCGAGAACCAACAGTAGACCGAAACCTACCTGAGTACCGATCTGCCCAAGGTACATTGCCTGTCGGGCTGACTTTGCGGTAGCTCTCGCTATGTTCTTCTCCGCAGCAGGAAATCCAGTTCAGCTGCTCTTTTTAAGAAGGGAATCCAGCCTCCTGGAGCTCTCATCTGCTACAGCCTGCAGTTTCATCACACTGGAGATTTTCAACTTCCAAAAAAGAGACTTAGGGGCTGATTACGTGTTTGGCAGGGACACCGCCAGCCCCCAGCAGAGGCAGTTGGGAGAACGCTTCCAAATCGGCATCAGCCCGACTGCCGCATTGTAACATTACCGCGGGGCTGGCGGTGTTGCAGGGGCACAGCCAAGGCAGCAGCATGCTTCGGCTCTAGGAGAGAGCCTGAAGCCAATGCTGGCCGCACTGTCAGCAAGTTGGGTGCACTGTTGCCATGCACCTTGTCGTGCATGGCAAACAGTGCGCGCACCGACATGAGTGGCATGGGGGAGCACAACATGTGCCCTGGTCACATGGGCTTGTTTGCCCTGGGCCCTTTTCTGTGACCCTTCCCCTGCCTTTCTGCCAACCTTTTCATGACGATGTCCCCGCCATGAAAAGATCTGCGGAAAGGCAGGTCATAATACCCACGGCGATGCCAATGCCAGCACTGCCACCATTGACCGCTACTGTCCACTCCACTGCTGCGAGACCAGAGATCTTGGCGGCGGTCTTTTGGTGGTCCACCCACCTACATTGTAATCCGTTGTTCGGACCGCCAGGGTAGATGATGGTCAGACCGCCAAATGACGATGTCGATCCCTGGACTGCCAAAGTCGCAATTAGGCCCTAAGTCCGAACGTAGAAATTTTCACTGTAACATCGTCTAGTGGCTCCCCGACGATGGCATCTCCTCCTTGGACACCACCAGCTGCCTAGCCCCATTGATCTTTACCTTCTCAGGCAGTTTTCTTCAAAAATTCTCCTAAGTCCAAAGGTAAGCGGAGACCAGGCCTAATCCACCTCGTGTATCCCAACCGCGCTCCATCACAGTCAGCCATAACTTTCTACTTTGCCCTGGTCTCGTACAGCTAGATGTCTGCAGTTAGTGCTTTGATCTTTTAGGCATTAGTTTTCACTCAAAACTTTAAAAATTCATAACTCCACTTCTACTGATTGGATTTTTGTTCTGGTATCAAATTATTACATTTTTTATAATTGATGTGGGAATTTTCTTGTGTAGGGTTTTCACTTTATTACTGTTTAAGTACTGCATAGATACTTAACACATTGCCTCTAAGTTAAGTCTGACTGCATTTGCGCTAAGCTATCAGAGGGTTAAGCAAAGGATAATTTAGTGACTTTTGTGGTTCACCCTGACATGGATTGTGGTAGCTTCTTTAGAAGGGTTACTCCTCCCGCAATCAAAAACCCAATTTCCTACACACCATAAAAGTGAATGTTGAAAAACAGTTGGCCTGTAACAACAATTCTACGTTTTGAATTGACAAGTGTGTAATCAATGCACGGTTTCACGGCCCGATACTTATGTATTCAGAACAGTAACCTGGAATTCTGATTTCCTGTCTTGCAAAACGTGTTTCGTCAAAATATCCTTACCCTTTTCTGGTGTTACCAACCTGTGACATATTATATGGCATAAATGTTTTTTTTAGAATACTTAAGTGATAACATTATTAATGATTCTGCAGAATTTAATTATACAAAATCTGCAATGTGTGAGAGTTGTATTTGGAAATGTGCCAATTTCTGGCTAAGCAACTGTAAAATTATACCAGTGGGAAGATGCCTCTGCCTCCTTTAGAAGCATCACATTTTCTAGTACTAATTACACTCCGCTTTTTTCTTTTTTTTTAATAAAAGCCCCTTTTTCTTCATATTTTACTACTTCATAGCGACTTAAACATTTGAATTGTATATAAACTAGGCAGGGATGAAAGTTGTGTTACGCTGGCATAATTTTGTGTAATTTCAGCAGTTTTGCTGTAAACTTGTTACGCAAAATTCCTGAAATGACGCTGTTACACTACATTACATTGCGTAATTACGCTAGATTCATGTTACAAATTTAGTGCAAACACACAAGCGACACAACATTGTTGTTCCCAGTGCTCGTGTTTTTTGCTCTTTTTTATAGCACCAAATGGAAGTTTTGCATCTCATGTAATTACTCATAATTTCTTGTAATTTTCCAAAATTTCACATAATTACGCAAAAGCCAATTATGAGCATTTCACACAACCCTAGTAGAAACCAGAAACAGAAGATCATAGCATGGGAAAAGAATGTTAGGCTGGGGGTCAAAGCAACAAAGGATAACATGCACCATCCTTTCCATGTTTATGAATGTTTAAGAATATGCATGCTTGGCACATACCTTGGAAGCAAATATATGCAGGTAGGTGCTCTCAAATTTGCTTACAGATTTACTACTTGGAAATGAATTCTTCTCAAAGTATCGAAACCCAGTGATTCGCACGATGTTCATGAAGGAACCAACAGATCATAATCTGGAAAAATATGGTCATTGAGAGATCTTACCAGGATTACTAAGCAAGGAGACTTCAGAAACCCATCATGCATGAATAAATGAGGGGCAGCTCATAGCCGCAGTGACTAGCGTCGCTTAGTGCTGCCTGATTGCTTCATGTATATTTTTGTTATTCGAGGTTGATCAGTGAACATTCTTCCATTGTAATGTCCTTCTCGTCCTTCTTTAGTCCGCGGACCTCCGCCTGGAATCTGGCTCAGCCTATGATGATGTGTTATGGGTAATGTGTTCTGGTTCTCCCCTCAGCTAGATGGCTATGTCTTATTCATTGATCTGTGGTTGTTTGATTTTTGTTGTTTAGGGTAAAGGTTGACGGGTGTTAATAATTGCCTGTGCATCTTATAGATGGGCAGACATGCCTGTTGCATAGCACATAGCCATGTGTGTGTGGTGTTTCCTGGTGGCAAATGCTGTTGTGGACCTTGATAGAAAATGATATCATGGCCATGCTAATATTTGGGATCCTGTGAAGAGGAGGAAAGTAATGGGCTGTTGTATGTCTTGACTAACCTGAGGTCCGTCCATCCCCTTGGAATTCAGAAAAATACTTCCGCCTCTCCGGTCTTGAATGGTATAAGAACCCTGTTGCTGGCGAGAGGATTTACTGGCACTCTGTACCCCCACACTCATGTTCCCGGTCTGCCCTGTGACAGGGGCTCTGGATAACCCTAATCCAGTGAGGCTAGATTTGTTATCTGGAGAGGACTTGTCACCACTGATCATCATCCACCCTGACTCTCTTAATGCATCCTATGATAGAGACTGCGGCGGACACTTTTATTTGTTCTCCATTCAATCCAGAATGCGGCAGAATAGAAATAGAGGGGTACCCATATTTAATGCACAACCGAGTTTGACTTCTACATTTGGCAGAATAATATCTACTGATGGGGGTCATCGATGGAAGTGGTAAACCCATTGCTGCCATTCTCCATCATGAAAGGTTAGAAACGTCCTCTTATTAGCAGACTTTACCAAGGCTTCTGGTGCTGTGCCCAGTGACACCGCTTCACAGCACTGGGGATGGAGTCTGCTCTGCCCATGGAGGAGAAAAAGGGCTAGTTAATCTATTACACGCTAACACACGCACTGTGCCGGTTCTGCCACACTCGTGGCACCAGCTGTAAGTTACTGGTCATTGTCCCAGAGTTATCACTCCAATTAAAAGGAAGGAACCTCTCTGGCACATTCCCCTAGAGGGCATAAATTAGAAATATAGTCCTTCAGGGAAGGATATGATTTCTGAAGAGAGTTAGGACCTGATTTAGATCTTGGGGACGGGTTACTCCATCACAATGGTGACGGATAGCCCGTCTGCCAAAATATAAATCCCATAGGATATAATGGGATTTATATTTCGGTGGACCGGATATCCGTCACTGTTGTGACGCAGTAACCCATCCACCAAGATCTAAATCAGTCCCTTAGTGTCCTATACCCAGAATGTGAGTGAAATAACTTAAAGGTAGCTTAAACAAATGCATAAAGAGAAAAAACAGCACATTGGGAACGCTCAAACCAGTGGCGGCTCGCCGAGGGAGTGGTGCGGGCGGCGGGGGAGGGGCAGGGTGGGGGGTAGTGAACTCGGACATACGACGGACAGAACTCAGAGGGAGTTCTGTCCGTCGTAAGTCCGAGTCCACTACGCCCCCACCCTGCCCCTCCCCCGCCCCGGCCCACCGCCCTGCACCACTCCCTCGGCGAGTCGCCACTGGTTCAAACACAACGGTACCTCACGAGGCACCAAAAGCAATTGCCTCAATGCAGCTCAATGTAGTGAACCTTTTCAAAATCAACCACCCTTCACACCAAAGAAAGTTCTGAATTATTTCTACTTGATTACCTCCATTTTCTTCACTTGATCAAATAAAGTTGAATATTTTACCATGTTTCTTGCACAAACTCTTAAAGCATTTATGTTTCATTCTCCTCTTTTGATCTCCTTTCCAGCACGTGAATCACATTCAAGGAAGCATTTCCTGTTGTGCAGCTGTTCTCCTTCTCTTGTACTATGAGACGTGTTTTGCATATTATACCCTGCAAGCTGCAGTGCTTGTTGTAATGTAATGCATGCTTTATGTGTTGGTATTTATATTTAGCGATGCTACCTGGGAGCGTTGGAGCACCTTTAAAGGTGGCTGGAAGACAGTCCTAGGTGGTGTGAATGATCTGCACAGGGACATGGGATGTAGCACTCATTTCTTCATGATGCCCAGTAGAAGCTAGAAAGCTCCTGGCCAGTGGTGGATGACGTTTTCTTTGAAGTGACATCTTGAGCGCTATTACTGTTGGTAAGGGGTCTGGTGGCTTACTGGACTAGTGCATCCGCCTTAGGGGCCTGTGTTTGACCTCCTGGTCACAGGTTCAAATCCCGGCAGGACCACTTTCTTCCTTCTGAGGTTGATAAAATGAGTACCATTGAGTTGGGTAACAATAAACATATGTTATTCAGCGCCATGATACCCTTGGGTGAACGCGAGCTCTACAAATACACGTTATGTTAAGATGGATAGTGTTATCCTAATGCACAGAGACCCATGACTGTTATTCCTATTGTATAGATGTGCTGGTAGCTTTTTCTTAGGTTGAGGAGTTTGTGTGTCTTGGCTTCCAGTGTGGTAGTGTTCTGGCTCCTTCTGATGCGCTAGCGCTTTGAGCTGTTCAGTTTTTCCAGCGGGTAAAGTGCTGATCATTACTGCTTTGTAGGTGATGCAACAGGCTCATAAGCTCATTGGGAGTGGGCATGCAGTGCGTCCTTTGTCTTGCACTTGAAGCATGCATCCAACTAAGAAAAACCTTGCCACATGACAGTTTGGAGACTCTCTTCATTCATACACGTCAGTGGTTATCACTCTTGAGACACTGCTGATCTTTATTCTTAGCTATCCATCAACATGGATCACATCATCATAAATGTCTTCTCTTTCTGTTAGTGTGACCCAGAGATCTCTGATTACCATTAGACCATGGACCTGATGCATTCCCTGGTGTTTGGAGGAACAGGACCATGTTCTGTTTTTTATATTATGCTTTATTGATAGTTGGCTGAGAATTTGCATTTCATGCACTCAAGCTATGGTGAGCTTCCTCCACGATTGCAATAATGCTCCTACATCTCTGGACACCCTTGCAGGGCTGGAGCCCATTGACGTCGATCCAAGATGCATATGTTATGTTGTTCCGATACTTCCTGAGGGACTTGGCTTATTAACCAGATTTTGCCCTCACTTGGAGGTCATCTTCATCACCTTCCAGAATCAACGCCTGCCGCTGCACCTACGTTTCACCTAAAAGACACTGTCCACACCAAAGGTTTATCCCTGGCAATAAAATGAGTGATTCAGTTATTCTCTCTTCGATTTTATCCAGATGACTTGTGTCTTACAATTGTCATACACAGTTACCAATGTTGATATAGTTTGTGCCCTGGAATTATCATGTGATGTTGTATCACTGTCATCATGTAACAACAGTTCTGATTATGATACTTTCTGTGTATGACAGAAAGCCTTCGTCCTTATTTCAAACTGGGATCCTGACCTAAAGTAGCTGATTACACAGCAGCATAGTATTGTTGTAGCTCCCTCTCCAACGGTATCATTGACAGGTGGCAACATTAGTGGGCACATTGAGTGAAACCAATATGAACCCATGTTGAATACAAAGACACAGAAAGGGCCTTATTACGATGTCGGGCGGACGCTCCGTATGGGAACCGCCCGACCATTAGTCGGCATTTCCGCGTACCTAATTACAATGTGACCGCACATGGTGCAGTCGCAAACTCCCATTTCCCTATCGGAGCTTTGCTGCGTCTGTAAACCAGCCAAAGCACAAGCTCCCATAGAGAAATGGGAGTTTGTGTGAATCCCTGCACCTTGTGGCAGGTGCCCCCTCGGCCCCCAACCAGAGGCCGAATGGTGAAGGGGGCCCAGCTAGGGGCCCCCAATGTCACTTTCTGACAGGCTTTCCATGTCAGAAAACCCGACATGGAAATCCTGTTGGAAACCGACATCGCAATCCCAACGGTGGAAACGCCGTATATTGGGATTGCGTGCCGATCGCCGACTTGCCGATGGGCTTCTTGAGCTTGTCAGAATCCAGCTGGAATGTCCAGCTGGTTTGAGTTTCGACGACCTAGATTGTAATGCGGCAGTCGAAACTGAAACCGCGATGAGGCTCAGAAAGCCTCCAACCTGCGGTCAGAGGCTTTCCGACCCTCATCGTAATCGGGCCCAAAGTGTTTAACACCTTGAGTGCTAAGACCCAGTGCTAAGCCTTTTTTATTTTTGAGCATGTTCCTACTCAAGCTTTCTGAGCCCTTGTTTATGAAGGCTACCTAGGTCAATATCTTTTTAACTTTCTCATAAGAAGGAAGTGAATACAATATTTTCTGATGGAGACTTCTACCCAAAAATTCCTCACCTTTTAAATATTTACCAGGCATCAGACTGGATCTAGAAACTTTTGAGCAGTATCTCTGCGCACCTGTAGGTGGCACTTTGCTGCTCCCCACTAATGCCTTTCTGCTCCGGAAATGACATGCAGGGCCTATATAGGTGGCACTTCTGCACTCCGACATCAGTTTCTTTCTTTGTGCACCACCAGATATAGGTTCAAAGCTACCTCTCCTCTCTTTAAGACAGCTTTCAAACCAAAGAATACTCAGTGTGCTTGGGAAATGTCACCTCCCAAGATGATAGGCTGAAAACCCTGTAAGGACTGTCACAAACAAATGTCTATGACAGATCATTATCAGGTGGGCTGGTGGTTCCTGAGGTCGAGCCACGACTCTAAGGCCTGTAGTGACTGCGTGTTGATTAACCCGAAGGCCATATGAGAACATAAGATAAAACTTTATGTTGCCAAGCACTGGAAGCCTCCGATACGAGACCGGTCCAAGTTGAAGAGTCCCTCCAAGTCCCATTCCTGGTCCAGAAGTTGCAGAACTTGCCTGTTTGGGGACAAAGCAGATTCCACTTTGGAGAGGTTTAAGGAGAGCAGGGCAACAGCACACTCCCTGGGCTCATCTGCCCTGCTTCACCAGATGCATCAGCTCTACCGTTCCTTTCTTGGCTTCTGCAGAGGTACCCCACACCATCAGCTAATTCATCCCCAACATGGCGCACAGCAGCTTCACGGCCACAGCGCCCACCGCCCCTTTGGTCATCATTAGCGACCCACTCAATCCACCTGCCAAATCCCTTTAGTGTGCCCTTGCTGGAGCACAGCCACTTGGTTGGAGGCAGGATCCAGCGATTCTTGCTGGGTTGGCAGACCATCATGTCAGACAGGTGGATCCTGCAGATCGTACAGAGGTCAATCTGTTTGTCTTATGGCAGGAAGTGCATCCCTTTTCCCCAAAGGGGTTATTAAAACTGTGTCTGTGCCAGAAGTATGTTGTGGCTGTTATTTCCTGCTACTTTCTGGTGCTAAGGAAGGGTGTCCTATTTTAGACCTGCACCTCCCAACCCCTTCCTCTGGAAGGACAAATTCAAGATACTCACACTGTCCCAGGTCTTGGCTGTCTTTGACACTGGATGGTGGGTTTAAACATTCAAAATGCCTTTTTTCATATACCCGTACTGCATGCCCTTAGGCGCTACCTACAGTTCACCGTGGACCAGGAGCATTTTCTGTTCGCTGGGTTACCCCTTCAGTGCCCAACAGGTTTTCATAGATGTGATGGCAGTGGTAGCAGCACACCTTTGGAGCTCAGGGTTCCTAGTCTTCCCCTACCTTGACGACTGGCTGTTGAAGGTGGGCTCACCCCAGGCAGTCATCAGCCATCTCCAAACTACAGTGAATCTCCTGTCATCCTGGGGGCTCACTTTCAATACGCCGAAGTCATACCTGACTCATTCTGAGATGCACCCCTGCATCAGAGTCATTTTAAGGAGATGGTTATGTTTCGTGACTTTTCCCTGGAAAGGAGAGTCCAAGACATTCGGACTATGATCCCCCTCTTTAATCCTCAGTCCTGGATTTAATTGAGGTTGACTCTGAGACTAGTGGGACTGATGGCCTCCTGCATCCTGCTGGCCAAGCATGACAAGTTTCATATGCAGGCTCTGCAGTGGGATCTGAAGTCTCAGCGGCCCCACATCAAGGGGGCATCTCCAATCACATCCAGATCTCGGAGGAGACTGCCAAAGATTTGCAGTGGTGGTTACCGGACCGCGATTGGGTCAGTGTCAGACCCCTCTCCCTACTCCACCCAGAGTGGACAGTGGTGACAGAAGTGTCTCTTATGGGTTGGGACAGCCACCTGGGAGAGGTAGAGATCAGAGGCTTCTGGTATCGAATGGCAGCCTGGCTCCATATCAGCCTTCTGGAGCTGAGAGCCATCTGGTTGGCATTGAAAGCCTTCTTTCTATCCATCAATGGGAGGCTGGTGCAGGTACTTATGGACAACACCACTGCCATGTTGTATTGCAAAATGCAGGGCGGTGTGCGGTCCTGGACCCTGTGCTAGGAGGCACTACACCTCTGGAAAAGGCTGGATTGTCAAGGAAACTTATGATGAACCACCTGGCAGGATTTGTGAATGCCAAGGCTGATGAGCCCAGCAGCAGACATATAGTGCATCACTAGTGGCAACTACACCCAGAGGTGGCACATGGTCTCTTCCACGAATGGGGAGAACCTTGGCTCTATCTTTTTGCAGGCATTGTAGGCAGTTCCGCATGCTGAAGTTTCCAAGGCACCTCTCGCTATGGGATGCATTCCACCTAGAGCGGAGCTCGAGTTCTGAAGAAGGTCAGGAATGGCCAGAACTAAGTCATCCAAGTGGAGCGGATTGGGCATGGAGAGGATTATATACAGAAGTCTTGGGTTTAAGTATCTGTCCTTCAATCAGGCTTCCCGTTTGGGCAGGGTGCCTGCGCTCAGGCCTTCGCAAGCTCCAACTTCCTGCTTGGAGGTTGAGCAGCGACAGCTGTATATCATTGACCTTCCTCTGCAGGTGGTTGATTTCATCTTTTCAGCCAGGCAGCCCTTGAGAAAAACTGTATGCGACTGTCGTTGGGACAAATTTGTGGTTTGATGCAGCCCATGCCAGATTGACCTCCTCCAAGCCAATTTATCTGACATTTTGTTGTTTTGTTTTCTCTTGCCTGGGAAGGCTTTGCTTTAGGGACGGATAAAGGGTAAATTTGGCACTTTCGCCCTTTTTATGGTCCCCAGGCCATCCCTCATTATTTAAGTCACTGGTTGTGATGCATTTTTTGAAAGGTCCCCAATACGTGTTTCCTCCCTCCCTCTCCATCATGCTTCAGTGGGACCTTAACTTGGTCCTCACATATTTGATGTGCACTCCTTTTGAGCTACTTCACATCTCCTCACCCTCCAGAATCCATTCCTCATTGCTATCACCTCGGCGCAGAGAGTGAGTAAAGCTTCAGGCTCTATGTGTTAACCCACCCATACCACTTTCTTTCTAGACAAGCTGGTTCTGCAGACACGAGCATCCTTCTTACCAAAAGATGTGCACTGTTCCATGTCAGTCAGTCAAACCATCACGCTGGCAGCGTTCAATGCTCTGCCTCACTCCTCTAAGGAGGAGGAGAGGCTCCATCTCTTGGACCCCAAAAGAGTGCTGAGCTTCTACACTGATCGTACCAAAAAATACCGGGTGGATTATCAGCTCATTTTTTAGGGATTCACTGGAGCGTGAAAAGGCAAGCCTGTGCAAAAGAGAACCATATTGCGTTGTATCATACTCTGCATCAAGATCTGCTATGCATTGGCCAAAAAGCAGCCTCCTGAAGTTCAGCGAGCCCATTCCACCAGGGCTAAATCTGCTACCACTGTGTTGGCATGCGGAGTTCCTGTTCTGGACATATGCCAGGTGGTTACATGCGAGTCTCTCCAAAAACCCACCTCCTAATAGTTACTACTTTTGCATCTTTTCAAAAGGTGAGGAATCTGTGGTTAGAAGTAAAGCTCTTTTTGGTAGAGATTATATAAATGCAGATTCCTCATGAACCCTCCCATCCTCCTTGTTCTGGGAATTGGGTTCTACCTATTAATAAGATCCAGATTCTGGGACTCTGTAAACTGGCCAGAGCCAATTTACTGTTGGGGTCCGCATCTGGGGAAGCAGACAGCCTCGAAGGCAACTGACATCAGCACACTGGAGTGGCGTCTATATAGGCCCCACCCATCCGGAGCGAAATGTCATCAGTGTGAAGCCGCACGGTGCCACCTACCATTGCGCAAAGGTACTGCTCAAACGTTTCCTGATCCAGTTTCACACCTGGAGCCAATTCGAAAGGTGAGGAATCTGTGGTTAGATAGAGGGCCTTATATTGAGTTTGGCAGTCCGATGGACCGCCAAATCCACGGTCGCGGTGCGGCTCCTGTCGCACTGGTGTTCCGACCGCCCTATCACAAGTTGGGCAGTCGGACCGCCATGGGACCGCTGCTGCGGCAATGGATCTGCGATACTTGGCGGTCTGGCAGCGGTCAGAGGCCCTTAATATGCTGATGGTGCCGCTGCAGCACCACCAAGCATATTAGGAGTTTCCTCACCGCCACAGTGTAAAAGAGAAAGACGAGACCCTGACGGATCAACTGCCCCACTTTTTATGGGGAGATAATATCAATTAGGCAAAGGCAATTTAGAGCTTCCACAATCTTTAGCCAGTGGCCCTGTCCTGGTTAATCTTTTGGGTCTGATAGCTTTGATGACAGATGATATTGCTATATGCGATCCTGTTGATAGAAAGCAAAGGTTGCTCTAAATAGAGCTTGTGCTGGCCTGAGTCTTTCAGGGAGATCTATGCAGATTGTACTTCACAATCTCTTCAATCTTGCAAGTCTTATCTAGAAGTATCCAGGAAGGGGAGCATTGCTTGCAAGTATTGGCATCCATGAAAGATCAGGCTAAGCTTTTATCTGACATTGTCTTTGGTGACTTGTGAGATTCTGCTATGGCGTCAAGTGGGGTTGTTGCAGCACAGCACCATTTGCATTAAAGAGTTTGAAAGGTGAAGTCTTCACAGAAAAATTGCCTTCTGATGATGCCCGTTTAAGGAGGCAGGCTTTTTGGAGAAGTGTTGGAGTCTGTTAACCATACATCTTTCAAAGAAAATCCAGCCTTTCTTCTATACGTCAGCGTTTTTTGAGAAAGAGAAAAAATGCTTCAAAAGAAGTCATCATAGATGAATAGATTTTTCTTCTAACGGATTCCGTTTTAAACCCAAAAACTCTTAAAATATTTTTATCTCTGGTTATGGTACAGGGAACAAGGATAATCAGAAGAAGCAATACTAACTATGCAAAGGCGGGGGCGGTGCTTGCCGAGTGAAAAGATGGCCGCAGCTTGAGTGAGCTCCGGGAGCCGCCCACATTATACTACAGGAATTTGCGTACATCCAGGACCTTTATCGTCTGGTTCTGAGCGGATGTTATTTCGCTAGTCCAGACCGACCCAGGAATACTTTGCTGACGTCTTGCCGAGCCCACCACAGCAATTTAAAATGGAGAACGCGTGGAGCGGCCTAGCAGAGTGCGAAGACCGGGGCAGTTGCGTGCGGTGATTGGAGGCTCTGGCGCCATCCTGTGCACGTCCGTTCCGGAGGGCTGAGACTCACGCACTGAGAACCACTCCGGTTTCAGACGGGAGTGCTGCTGCTGGGGGGACTACGAGGCCACACTCTCCAGCTCGCGTGGGCTGGATCGGAGTGGGCGTGCATACGTGACCTGCGATTGAACGCTGAGAAGGCCCCGGGGACACTGTGATAGCGATCTGCAGAGCTTCAGCAAGAGGTGCGTGGTCAACAGGGGACGCGGTGGATGCTGCTGCGTTTGGGACGGGGGCACACCTAGCGGTGACACGTGATGCTTGGAGGCATCCCGCGCAGCTAGCTTCAGATTCGGTGAGTGACCGCCGAGTAGCTGCTCAAGCTCCCCCCTTCCTATTCCCCCCCCAGCAATTAGCAGCTGAATTGTGTGCTTCTGGGCCCGTACGGAGTCATTGGCCTCATAGACTGCGGGAGGCTACTGCGCTGCTGCCGCGGCTCGAGACAGCTGGCTGGTGTGTTCTAAAGGACTCCCACAGCGTATAACAATCCCTGCAGGGCGGTGTGGGAAGGCACGCCCGTGCGACCAGGTGACCTTTCTGCATGGTGTCCACCCCCGCGGTCTTCGCCCCTTAGGCGGAACAGCGCAGGCCAAGCCATGGGGAAGACTGATAAGGCACAGCCTAAGATCACTTTCGAGAGACGCAAGACTACTGGGGCACGTGAGGACGATACGGAATCCTCTCCTCCCGAGCAGGGGGACACTGCGGCTGACACAGGTGAAGACATTCGACATATACTAGCGGCTATGCAACAAAGTTTGACCTCCATAGACAGTAAAATTGACTCTTTAGCATATAGAATGGATCGCATGTCTGAACGTGTGGACATCCTGACTCGTGAGGACGTTCGTAGGGTGCAGGGAGGCCGAAACTCTTGTATTCACTTTCCTCGCAATGTTGCAATATCTATAAAGCAACGATATCCAGTAATCCCTCACCCGAGATTGCTACATATATTGTCAAGTAAAACCTCGGCTTATCTGCTTGCAATGAAAGAATACTGTTTTTTTATGGGCTTTTAATCTGCTACAAATCTATCGGTGGCGCCTACGAACGTAATTGTAGAAGAGATAGTACCATATAAAAAGGACATCTCTTCCTTTTCTTCATAATATTACAGTAGAAGATTCTTCATCCTTCTAAATCAATCAGGGGATATCTTGTTGAAACTCCAATAGAAAACTCTGTCCTGAAGAAGGTGGTTGATCCTAGTCTCACCGAAACGCTGCGTCGACTTTTTTGTGTAGTTTTCTTGTCTAATTTTAACCTTGTTTTTATCTATTTTTATTTATGATCAAAGCTGCTGCGAAATGTATGTAGAATGGTTTTAATAATATGATGAATAAAATTTGATTTTATACAATTTCTATGACATTGTTTGTTGGCATTATTATATTGGGTCTTGTAAGACTAGCATAAAAAATAGTGTGTTGCCATGCACAAATTGATATACATTATGTTAATTGCTGCTGTGTCTAACTAAATGTGCTTTACAACCCCACTTAGAGTGTACATGTTGACAGAACAACACTGTATCCACTTTTTAGCCAGGGACTCTCTTCTTTCTCTAGTCTAATCACCCCCGTCCCTATAATTAACAAAGGGGCACACTCCTCCTCTTTTTTGTCCTGAACGTGTGGACAAACATGCTGAAAGGTTAGACATGGCAGAGCACCAGATATCTGAGGCAGGGGATGCACAGGCCGAAGCTGGTTTAGCACAGAAACAAATGGATAAAACTTTGGTGACATTGCGTGACAAGGCTGAGGATTTGGAGGCACGTTCTCGGCGCAACAACGTGCATATACTAGGCCTGCCCGAGACCACAGTAACCGGAAACATGGAGTCATTTACAGAGCAACTCCTGGTGTCTCTACTGGGACGTGAAACATTTTCTTCAGTTTTCATCGTGGAGCGCGCTCACCACTCGCTGGCCCCCAGGCCGCCCCCGGGGGCTACCCCTCAGCCCCTGATGGCACGATTACTGAATTATAGGGACAGGGACGCGGCGCTCCGGCATGCCAGAGAGTTGCGAGTGTTAATATACGAAGGCTCAGAGCTAGCTCTTTCCCCGGATTTTACGTCACAGGAGCAAGAGGCACGCAGGCAATTTGCACCCATGAAATGTAAATTGAGAGAGCTGCAACTCGAATATGCAATGTTATATCCGGCCAGATTGAGAGTGACTTTTAATGGCAAGAATAAGATATACACTGACCCTCAAGCACTACAGCAAGAACTCAAAAAGCATAGCAAAGAGCACAAGAAGAAACTCTCACAGAAGCCTGCGGTGAGGAAGGGGATGCGCAAGGTGATTCGGAATAGCTGGACTGGCAGTAATGGAACATCTCTAAGACTCGCTTTGAGTAGCACATAAACAAACAATGACATGAAGTGCACGACAAATATATGCCCCATCCACATCAGGAAGATGGATAAGTAGAACATTAAGAGTACTTGGGGGCATAACGAATGCATAAGTATGATGTGTTGTTTTATAATTGTAGTAAGCTGTACTAGGATGTAATATCTACAGGCATCAGTAGCAATAGCTACCTGGATGGTATTCTAATGGCATGGCGGACAGCGGCCATAAGCAGGCACAATTAGGTGGGCAACCACCGCCCCCAAGTGTAATACACACCGGGGAGTAAAGTTGAAATGTTTTTTGTTGTTGGGAAGGGTGGGATTCAGAAAGTCAAGCCAAGCCACGCTATAAAAAACAGGCTATGGCGTGTGCGGGGGCGGGGGGGGGCAAACATAGTCAGTTTGTCAGCAAGCAAATCTAGGTTAATTGTGCTTAGCATGTATTGTTCAGGTGAAAGGTCTCGCATTGTATATAATCTGTATCAACTCATAAGCAAATACAATGTCCACAGAACAAACCACTAACACTAATGTCCATTTAAAATTCATGTCATGGAATGTAAGGGGCCTCAATAACCACAGAAAAATTCACATAGTAGAAGCCTATTTACAACGACACCAGGTAGATGTGGCCATACTCCAAGAGACCCACCTCCCCCCAGGCACAGGCCTGCTGTCATCGAGGAGAATGAAAGGCACATACATTGCGTCGGGGTTTACGTCATATGCCAGAAGGGTGCTGATTTGGGTGCGGAGGAACTCTGGACTGCAAATACAGGAGGTAGAAGTGGATACCGAGGGTAGATATGTAATAGCTAAATGTCAGAAGGATAACTTTCACGTGCTATTAGTTGGCATTTATGGACCTAACCACGATGACCCTCAATTCTATCACACCCTACACAACAAAACCACACAACACTCAGATATGCCACAACTCTGGGGGGGTGATTTTAATTGCATACAAAATCCAGAACTAGACCGGTCTAAAGGCCTCACTAGATGCCCTTGTTGGGCTGCGATAGCTGATATCACAGAAGCGGAGGACTTAGTAGACGTCTGGCGTCACCGCTCACCCTCGGGCGGGGAATATACACACTACTCATCCGTGCACGATACCCACACCAGGACAGATTATTGGTATGCATCGCGGGAACTGTTACCTCTCATGACCGACTGCATGCATATGGCTCGCACGCTTTCTGACCATTCCCCCGTGGTGCTGACGGTGTCTATCAGTAATATACAGCGCAGAGCGCCTGCGTGGCAATTCCCGCAATACTCGCTATTTGATCCCGTCTTTCGAGACGAGTTGGGCATAGCGATAGATGAGTTTTTCACCACTAATGTAGGAAGCATACACAAGATGAGCACTATATGGGAAACATTTAAGATTTACATCAGAGGAATGACCATTGCGAAACACGCGGGGGTACTTAAATCAATCAGAACAGAACTAAAAAAGGTGGAAACAACGCTGAAAACACTAGAACGGCAATTACAGGAAAGGGGGACCCTAAACTATTATCACAAATAAGACTGCAAATAGATGAATTCAATGAGCTAGCGGACACTGAGGTTAAACATCTGGGGAAATATGCCACGGTGAGGGTTTATGCTGAAGGGGATAGACCCAGCTGGGTATTGGCTAGGTTAACATGCCCTCCTAGAAGTGAAAACGATACATCGCAAATTTACAATGAAAATGGAGTCTTAGTAGGGAGCACACCCAAGATAGTGGAGGTCTTTAGTGATTACTACAAAAAGCTATACACTACGCGTGAACCCAGCACAGCAGAAACAGATGAGGATTATCTCGCCCATATTGCAATGAAGTGGCTAGACAATTCGGATAGAGAGAGGCTTTTGGCCCCCCTTCATCCAACGGAGATCACGGCAGCCCTAAAAGACATGCCCAGTGATAAGGCTCCAGGGTCGGATGGCCTGACCATGGCATTTTACAAAGTGTATCAGGACCGCCTAACGCCTTTCTTGATTAATCTATTTGAAGAGATGGCAAGGGATGGATCTATGCCACCCTCCATGCGTGAGGCCATCCTGATTACGCTACTTAAGCCTGGGAAACAGCCGGAGCATTGCTCCTCTTACAGACCTCTATCGCTACTGAATACCGATGCTAAGCTTTATGCCAAGATCTTATCAAACAGGCTGGCACCCTTGCTGCCTAAACTGGTTGGGCAGGAGCAGACTGGGTTTGTCCCGGGTCGCTCTCTTTCGTGCAATCTGAGAACCCTCTTTGGACCCACAGGTCCGAGCTGCCGCCCTTTTCATAGATATAGAGAAAGCCTTTGACTCTGTGGAGTGGCGGTTCCTATATGCCGTTCTCCAGAGAGTAGGTGGAGGCGAGGTTTTCTTGAAACTAGTTCAAGTATTGTATACTGATCCCATAGCGCGTGTAAGGGTTAATGGGCTATTTTCATCACCGATACCAATATCAAGAGGCACTAGGCAGGGATGCCCACTTTTCCCTCTACTGTATGCTTTGGTGGCAGAACCCCTTGCCTGTGCCATGCGAGAATATCATGCCCATAGGGGCATTCGGTCCCTACAATACAACATGGTCATTGCGGCATACGCCGACGATACGTTGCTCTACATTCGCAATCCCGAACAAAATCTCAATCCTATGCTTCAAGAGGTTAAACTATTTGGTCAACATTCGGGCCTGAATATCAATTGACATAAGTCTTTGATGTTTCCACTCACCAGCGTGACTACCCCCACGCAGACCGACTACCCAATAGAATGGACTACTGAACCGGTATGCTATTTGGGGATCCAGGTACATACAGACCCAGAGGTGATACTGCGCGAAAACTATGGGCGGCAATACAAGAACTGAAAGACTCCATCAACAAATGGATCAGACTCCCACTATCTCTCATAGTCCGTGTTGCTTTAATGAAAATGATAGTGCTTTCCCACTTATTATTCTTATTCTCTAATATTCCAATTACACTGACCAAGTCATTTTTCCAGAACCTCCGCACACTAATGATACGCCTCGCATGGGCCGGGAAACAGCCCCGGATTAAATGGGAATCCGCTAACAAAAAACGACATTGAGGGTGGCCTAAATGCCCCAAATTTAGAAGGATACTACAGGGCTGCGCAAGTACTACATGCATATTATTGGATTCATGGACCCCATGAATTACCGCAATTACACATTGAAAGAAACGCGGTCAACCCCAACCTACTGCCGAAAGTACTAGTAAGTGGATTGCGAGGGACTCCCAGCGGTATAGACTTGATAGGATGCGCAAGAACCCAAATGAAGAACATGGCAGTTTCTCAGCACCTTACGCTCATGTATTCGCCCAAGTGGCCTATCGAATGGTGTGATTGGTTTCTGATGAGTGAAGATAGGGCAGGCATACAATCTCTTCACAAGCTACAAATTGTGCAGTTGGGGACTTCTTTCATGAAGGTGTAGGTAAAACGTGGGAGCAAATCTTAGCACAAACACCTCAGACATCAACCCTAGACGCCTATCAATATCACAAAGCTCGGCAGGCACTGCGCGCAATATTAGGGAAGGAAATTACAGAACCGCCAGAGATGAAGGCATTAACATATCTTCTACAGGCTAACTCTCCACAGCATGGCATCACAACGCTTTACGCACTTAGCAGGAACTGTACCAACCTGACTCTGCATAAAGCTCAGATGGAATGGCAGGGGGATTTAGGTATAGAAATCACAGAGGCAAAGTGGGCAATCTGCTACGCAAACACCAAGTCCATCTCACAAAATGGGCAACACAGGCTGATACATTACAAATATCTCCACAGTGTATATTACACCCCTTCCCGGTTGCATAAGTATGGGTTGATCGAGGAAGGTATATGTCTGAGATGCTGGGCCGGGAACGCAGGTTTCACTCACTTGGCCTGGGAGTGCCCCGGAGTTCGAGCGTTCTGGAGGGAGGTATTCTCAGCCCTAACACAGATGTTGGAGCTCCTGATCACAGAGACCCCCCTAGTCACACTATTAGGCTATGATAAAGACATACATAAATCGGGGTGCAAATTGGCGGCCATTAGCCTCTTACTAGCGAAACGCAAAATAGCAATGCGCTGGATGCGTGGCCCGCTTTCTAAATTGTCTGAATGGCAAACAGATCTGGCCTATTGCTCAACAATTATAATGCCCTAATCCCAAAAAGATGCAGACCCAAAAACATATGGGGACCGTACCAGACTTATAGTGGCATCCGTTGCCGAAGTACTGAATCCAGCCGTCAATCGGATCCTGAATTTTTCCTTGCTAGAAGGAAAGGTACCGGCGAGGTGGAAACATGGGAAAATCCTCCCACTTTTAAAGAAACCCTCAGCGGACCCAGCAGTGGTTAACAACTATAGGCCAATATCACTGCTTCCCTTCTTCTCCAAGGTGTTGGAGAAGTATGTGAATGCGGTCATTACTGACTTCATTGAGGCTACTAATGCTCTGCATCCAAGTCAATCCGGGTTTAGAGCGAATTATAGTACAGAAACGGCATTATTGGAAGTTACTGAGACTATCAAGGCTACCCTAGACAGAGGAGGTAAGGCAGTATTGATACTGCTTGGCTTCTCGGCGGCTTTTGATACCGTGCCCCACAGGTTACTTCTGCGCAGACTCTGTGACTGCGGCATCGGGGGCATGGTTCTCAGGTGGTTTTGTTCCTTTTTAGAAGGCCGACAGCAATCCGTCTGGTCCCCCTTCTCAGCAGATATTCCACCGCTGAATGTTGGAGTGCCACAGGGCTCTGTTTTAAGTCCAACTTTATTCAATATCTATATGGCCCCACTGGCACCCCTAGCAGAACAACATGGGACAAAAGTCTTATCATACGCCGACGACACCCAGCTGTTGTTCACATGTGAGAAGGACGAGGTGTTTAGCAGCAATGAAATCAACTTATGCCTGACGAAAGTGTTTGCCTGGTTCCGACAAAACCAACTGTCATGTAACTCTGCCAAAACTGAAATGATCTTCTTCGGACACACTCCGGGGGACGAATGGCACCAATGGTGGCCTCAAGATCAGTCTCCACCTTCTAGTCCAGTCACCTCCGTGAAAAATCTCGGAGTCATACTTGACTCGGACCTATCCATGAAGCCCCAGGTTCAATCGGTGGCCGGCACGTGCTTTAGGCTTTTAAAAATGATGAGAAACTTTCTACCGCTGCTCCCTATATCCCACAGGAAAACAGTGGTCCAAGCCTTGATCACATCAAGGCTGGATTATGCAAATGTGTTATACCTAGGCCTACCGAATTATCTATTGGGCCGCCTACAGGTAGTTCAAAATGCGGCCGCTAGAGCTATTTCCTTGGTCGGGCCCAGGACTCGCATGACCACTCACTTGAAATTTTTGCATTGGCTCTCAGTGAAAAATAGGGTTAATTTTAAAGCCCTTGTGTTGGCCTTCAAGGCGCTCCATAATAGCGGGGCCCAGTACATTAGGAATAAAATTATATCCTATACCCCGGCCAGGACTCTGAGGTCATCGACCCAACACTTGTTGTCTGAGCCTAAGTTCCTTCGGACTAGGAAGGAGGGACGTTCGTTAAAGGTGGTAGCTGTAAAACTATGGAATAGTCTGCCTCTCTCTCTCAGACAAGAACAAGATCTCCTTAGTTTTAGGCGCCTACTTAAGACCTGGTTGTTCCATCAGTAATGGGGACTTTGTAGGATGAGGTCGTGCTCTGTTTTTTTGTCAAGGGGGACACTCCAGCGCCGGGACACTCCTTGGAGTAGCCGTGCGCTCTACAAATACCCCTTAACATAACATATGGCACAAGGAATCGTAAGTGAAACAGAACAGGAGGGTCCCGACAGAACAGGAGTGGGTTAAGAGCAAGCTGGCAGGAGGAGGAGTTGCTAAGGGCCACATAAGCTTGTCCATAGAGAGAGGCACCCGACAATAATGGAATTACTCAGAACAGCAGTACGCACATGTGGCAACATATAAAGTTGACATTGAACTGCTTGGAATGTATTGAATATGCGGTACCTGTAATTATATGCGTATTGTTGTTTATATACACTGTGATGCTTGTCTGACTGTAAGTAAAGAAAAATTTAATTAAAGTTTAGAGAAAAAAAAACTATGCAAAGGCGGAAGATCACTCTGATCCATTTGTGGGGCATTAGACCCTATTTCAAACTTGTTGGAAGGCATTAATTACAGACAAATAGGTTCTGGAAGTTGTTTAAAAGGTTATGCGATAGACATTTGTAAGATCCCTCCAAATTCTCATTTCATTAAGACCCTCTAGCCCACAGACCTTGAGAACAAGTGAGCCATATATAACAGCATCTCATTTCTGGGCTTGAAGCAAGCAGTTTCCTGTTCCACCTTAACAGAGCAGTCTGGAGTGACATTCCATTGTATTTCCAGTAAAGAAATTGCCTGGGGAATACAGGATGGTTATATACCGCAAGTTGGTGAACAAATTAATTCAAGCTACTTATTTCATACCATTCAGCATCTAATTCTATTGCCTTCAAAGCAAGACATCCTTTCAAAGATAGACCTTCAAGATGCATATCTCCATTTTCCCATATCAGGATCTTTCCAATATTTCTCTGGAAGGTCATTGGTAATTCAGGCTACTTCTGTTTAGACTCAAAACAGTATCCAGAGTTTTCACAATGTCCCTAGTACCTATAATCACTCTTCTTCACAACAGATCAATAAAATGAATCCATGTCAGTGCAATCTAATTCTGTCCTCTTCATTCGACCATAATTTAAAAGATTTGGAGATTGTGATGAGAACACTTCGCAATCTGAAATTCATTATCCATATCTCCATGTCCGATTTCCATTCGATGCAGAGTTTGGAATTCATCTGGTTTGTTTGAGTACAAATTTGGGCAAAGTGTTTTTCTCAGAACCAAGACTAATCAGAATCTTGCTTCAGCAGCGAAAGCTGTTACCAATGGACAGCGCTACAGCCTGGAAATGGCTTCAAGTCCAGGGAGACATATTAAGCAAACATCCTAATAGTATACTGCTTCACTTGTCTATTCAGTAGGAATGGGTGCCATTCACTTTTTATTTTATTTTTATTTCAGGCAGTAACCTTATGCATAGTTCCATGGCTTCAGTTACCCTTGGGACACGTGGTATGCTATATTCTTCAACACTGTTCTCCTCACTCACAGATTACAAAAGGATGATTATTTCCAATCTCTCTGGATATTCAGGACCACCTCTACTAGTGGATCATTCCATCAACATTAAGGACAGGAATTAACGTTCTTGTACCCGACACACTAATTATAAAACCAGATACCAGCAGTCTGTAGCGGGATGCAACATTGGGTTCCAAAATGATTCAGGGTCATTGACCCAGAAAGGGTTTCACTCATTCTTCCAACTAGAGGGAAATAAGATTGATTTGATGAGCTCTTCAGAATTTCACAGACAAGATAAGGAGCAAAGCTGAAGTTATTTGAATGGGCAATACGGCAACAAAGGTGTTCTTAAACCATCACTATGGAACGGTGTTCGGACAAAATATCAAATTAAAAATATTGTGTAACATAAATATCGTGCCAAGAATATCGTGATAAATATTATTGTCTTTCATATCGTTGTCAAAAATATCATTTTAGGTGTTGTTTTAAATATTGATGTATTTGATATCAATGTGGTTTATATCACTGTTAATAATATAATTTTTAGTGGTAGATATTGTGTTATATATTGTATTTTTACATGTTTTGTTTTTTTATAGTAATTGTTTATAATTATGTTAGGACTTTTTTGTTATAAGAATTTTTTTATTTAAATTGTTTATAATTTATTTTCAGTAAAATTATATTTTTTAGGAGTAGGATGTTGGGTTTATAGGGGATAAGAGCGGGAAGTATTTTAAAAATCATGTAAATCATGTACTAGTGTATATTTAATTGTAATTATTTAAAAAATATTTAGAATTTAAATCTTTATGAAAAATATTAAATATTTTTAATTACATTTCATATATTTATACAAATAATTGTAATAAGTATAAATGTATTGGCAATTTTAAAAAAATGTAAACCAAATATTTTTATTAAATATTGTTATGTGCTATTTGATCATAAAATATTAATATTTTTTAGGGAAATTTATATATTATTTTATAAAACACGTTTAAAATTTCTAACAAATTTAATAAGAAAATTTTCCTAATTGTTATAAAAATGGAAATATCTATTTAAAAATGTTTATCTCATAAAATTTGAAAATTGTTGCCTTAGATAAAAATAAAATTATACAAATATTTAGAAATAATATTTTTATACAGAAAAAAATTCAAACATTAAAAAAATTATTTCCTAGGTTGTGACAAAAAAATTTATTACTTTTTGAAAATATTCTTTTTAGTATTTTATACATTTAAAAAATTTATTTAAAGTATATTCAATGTATTTCTTATTCATATATTTTTAAAATAATTTTGAAAATGTTTAAAAATATTGTAGTGTTACAAATATTAATATATTAAAAAATTATTAAATTTGGTATCAAATATATTTTGAAAGTTATATAGGTAGCAAACATTTTGATTTATGGTATTTGTTTTATTCGGAATAATTATGGGCACGATTACGAGTTGGGTGGTCTTCCCAACATGCTACCTCATCAGCGGCCCAAAGAAGACCGCTGAGCCGATGGTCTTCCACCCACTGTATTACGATACATGCAGCCTGAACCGCCAACCGCTGTCACTGGACTGGTTCCCGTCTGGGCCGAGGCGGACTGCAATGTTAGCAATGCGTACTCTGATGCCACCAGCGCTGCGGTTTCCCGACGATTACAAAAGCACCGTTGTACTGGCGGTCCCCTAGGGTGGTTCCTCGGTGGCAGTAGGTCGCTGCGGTACGATCTCAGCAAAGCATCAGAATTGTGTCAGTTGGTTTGATACAAAAACAACACTGCCATTGGCCAAGTGGACACACCTGCAAATCAAACCATAAAACACATCCCATCCCAGACCATGATCCTTTGCCTCTCCACTGCAGCACAGCAAGACAGAGCAGCAAATTTGGTCAGATAAGGCAGCCCTTTTTTCCCCATTCCATTTAACACTGTCCACACACTTCTTTTGCATTTTTTACTAATATCCCCTGGAGTTTTTTGTTAGTAATTGTCACCCACTTTAATTTACACTTATGTTACATCAAAGAAATGACCAATTTTCAGAGGCTGAGTTGTCAGTCATAGTGGATGAAATCACAAGAGTAGAGCCACAATTGTTTGGAATCCAAGTCAAGCTTACTCCTTTCAGTAGGAAAATGGAAATGTGGTCCAGGATAGTCGACAAAGTGAATGCTGTAGGTACCACCCAGCGCACAAAGGAGGAAATTAGTAAAAGGTGGCATGACCTGATGGCAAAGGTGCGTGCCCTGGTCCCCAAGTAATACCTGGAGGCCCAGAAGACTGGTGGTGGTCCACCCAGCATCCCATTACAACTCTTTCCCTGGGAGGAGAAGATCTTGGCCATCCTGCATTCTGAGGGCTTGACAGGAATAGCTGGGGGAGTGGAGTCTGGTAAGCAACACCTCACTAACTGCCACAACACTTCATTGTCCTGTTGGCTCTCATCTCATCTCAGCTTTTGCTATTGTGTTCTCTATCTACTTTCCTAACATGCAGTACTTGATTGTCAGTTTCAATGTGTATTGTTGCATATAAGATCACATGTATCAATCTCCATTACATGCCACATGTTGGAATGCTGTCTTTAAGTGTATTACTATGATATTATCATCCCAGGACTTATTATATGTGTCAATATGTAAATTATGGTCCAGTCCAAATGCATTTTGGCAATAGGTATGTAACACTAACCATTTGTCAAGTGTTGGCAAGTATAGATTGAAGTGACTACAGCTACCATGAGGCCCGGTTTCTGTAACTCTAAACAAGTTGAAATTGTGAGTTTGCCCAGTTTTCACTTGTCTCACATGTTAAAACTGCTGTTCATTTATCATGGACTTAATCATTTGTCAAGTGTTGGCAAGTAGAGATTGAAATGACCAACTATCATGAGGCCCTGTTTTTGTAACTCTAAACAAGATACAATTGTAATTTTGTCCATTCTCACTTTTCTGCCATGTTACAACTCATGTTCATTTCTCTTGGACTGAGCAATCTATATACAATCCTCCACTCAGTGACATGTCTGCCTACTTAGCTTTATGTTGTCCTGGTCTCAAATAAAGCTATTGATGGTATGAGTTACACCATACCAAGTGTGTACCTCTAATATTTGTAAGGCATTAAGCTAAGTCAGCTAATTAGAAGTGGCAGGTGACCCATTGACTGCACTGCTCACAGGATGACTAATGCTAAATATACAACCAAGTTGTGTGATCACCTTTATTGTACACAACTAGGCCTTAAGATGGTCAAATACACATGTTACTTTACCACTGTGTTGGCTTAAATGTTTGTGAGTTGTCATGTTTATTCCTTAATCCAAAATGCACCATATCAGCACATCTAATGATCTGCGTCTTTCTAGTAGATGTATTGAAGGTCTCCAAATGTCTTGTTAACAAGTTCAATACCAAGCAAATATATCCCAATAGTAATCTCTACCTATTTTGTTTTTCCTAGGTCTGTACTTACTGTGACAGAAAACATTTAGTTGTAGATACCACACTTCCAACATTAACAGTGTTCTCTGTTTCACAGCAGGTCTATCTGGAACAGCACCTGCCCCACAGCTTGGCTACTGAACAGACTCCCACTCCACCTCCGAATAATGCCCTCAGTGATGACAATTCTCCTGGAGATGTGGACGTGCATGATCATCCAGTACCCCCAACCTGTGTACCTAGCACTGTCAACACCATCTTATGCCCCCTCCCCTTCTGGATTCTGAGATGACAATCACCAACCCAGTCACAAAGGAACTAGTGGGAGAGGGCACCCTGGGCCAAGGGCACAGGCATGTGGGGGTAGGGTTCATGGCAGGGGAACTGTGGGCACACTGAGTGAGGCCACTGGGACTACTCACACCCAGGCCACCATCGACCAAGTCTTGAGAGCCTAACGGGACTCCCAAGAGGTGATGGGCCAGGTTTTGATGGAAATCCGTGAGATGAAGCAGCTGTAGAGGGACATACACCAGGAGCTAGCCACCCACAACATCAACAGGGGCCAGATCATTGGGGTGCTGCAGGACATCAACACAACCCTCTGCAGAGATTTTCCACCACTATACACCTCATTCTGTGGTCCAACTACATCCAGCCCATCTACATCTGTGGCAGGAAAGGAGGCCCTGTCAGAGGAAGACGCTCCTGCAGACATCTCTGTCTCTGCAACAGCGGACCCCCCTGCCTTTCCAAGCTGGGACGTCCAGCAAAAAAAGGGGAGATGCAGATGGCAAGACAACCACCACCGCCAGCAAGAAACCTCTACCTTAATTTCCTCCAGTGTGTGCAACAAATTTACTTGTGAACTATTTCTGGACACTTTTCCCTTTCTGATGGGAGTAGTGTTTTAGACTTTGAACTTCAAACAATTTGGCATCTACAACTATGGTTTCATTCACCATGACTGACTTCTTCACTTTTGGTTTTCCCTGTTTGGTTTTGCGCTATGTTTATTTTCTCCTTGTACACTTTAATAAATACACTAATCACAAACTCATCGATTGCTGTAGTAAATATCACATCTAGCAATGTATATATGCACTACCATGTGAACTTTACAATGCAAACAAGCTACTTTTGTAAGCATGAATATGTTGCTTGTACACAATGTTTAGCTCAGGATCACAACCATGTAACACCAACACTTACATACAAGTGTATTGCCTTATATCATATTTATTTCATTGTTCCAATGATAGGCTGCTATAATATCAGAAACATAGAAAATCATAAATGACTGAAAAATTCTGTGTCAATGATCACAGTTTCAGGGGCAAAAATAACAACATGGAAGCAGAGGATACATCAGACAATTTTCTACAGAATAGACAAAATAACATTGGTCTATTTCATCAGCTGGAACCATATCACCTACCTCACGAAAGGAATCCCACATCATTTAAACCAATAAACAGACACATAGAAGTACAGCAGTTTCTGATCACAGGCTCATTCCTATCCAGTGTTGCTCAATCTGGTGGAATGTCACAAACAAATGTCAGTGATGTGCCACAACCACTTTGGCCTCCAATGAGGAAACACATCAACGGCTACATACAGTTTACACAAAATGAGGATTTAGCCAATGTGAAGGGAAACTAGCATGATTTGAGCCCACAACAACATTTTTTGGAGCATATGATGACACACATATTACATTAGGACCACCACATGACAAGGAACAAGTCCAATGGATTCCTCTTAACTTCCATCCTATCGCTGTGCAAGATGTCTTGGTACAGGATTTGTACACCCAAAGTAATTCCCAGGAACAATCCATGTGCATTTCGTAAGTTCAAACAATATCATATATCTGCTAATGTCACAACTCTGAAATGTCAAAATGAAGATGCCATAGTGAAGGTACCTAAAACAGACCAAAACAAAGACATTAGCTATTAAATCATACATATGACACAATTCACATAGTCAACTTCTGGAGTAAACAGCCCATGTAAAAAATCTGAGCTAAACAAAGCAACATCAACAAAATGAGCATGTGTCAAAACCTTCCTCCACAAACACTTTTCACCAGATTTTGCCAGAGCTTTAGCTTCCTAATACTATCCCTAAACATACTCCGCACATCATCACAACAAGAGATGCTATAATAGTCAAAGTCATGACATCTCACAAAATACACTCATGAGAAGAAGTTGTCGATGAGATCCTGATGCAAGTCAGCTCCTTCTTCTTCACCACTATCATCATCATTTGGCATTTCAGGATCCTCACCCAGTGGTACTTCATGGTCTCCATCCTGTGTGATATAAAGGATGTTCCGTAGCAGGGCGATGTTGTGGAGCATGCAGTAGGCCATGGTGATTTTACACACCTTCAAGGGTGAGTAGAGGAGGGCAACACCAGACTTGTCCAGACATTCAAATCTGGCCTTCAGGAGCCAAAAAGCCAGCTTCACTGGCCACAGTGTTCTTCCATGGGCCTCATTGAAGCGGACGTCCCCTAGTGTTGTTGGATTCCTCAGCGGTGCCAAAAACCATAGACTGTTGGGATACACTGAGTCTCCTAGATGGAAGACATACATAGGTACAGAAATAAGTTACACACTTTCCGATTATACAACCTGACATCACCCGCACAAAGTTAGGACAGATCATACTTACCAACAAACCAGGCCCTTTCTGGTAGCAGTTGAGACATCAGCTGGGGTATGGTGCTGTTCCACATTAGGAATGAATCATGGGCTGATCCTGGGAATGGGGCACAGACATTTGACATGTACACACCTGGTAAGCAGGCAACTTGCATGTTGATAAAATGGAAGTGCTTTCAACTACGGTAAACTTGTTCCCTGGCTTGCCGTGGTACTAAGGCAATATGGGTGCCATCAATGACTCCAGCCACATGTGAGATGCAACCAAATCCATAGAAATCCCCCTTCACATTGGCTAAATCCTCACGTCTGGGGAACTGGATGTAGCTGTCAATGTGTTTCATCATTTCTGAAAGCACGTCTTGTAGTACACCACTGAACACTGGTTGTGACATAACACCAGATGTAGCCACTGTGTACTGTAAGGAACCCGTGGCCAGAAAATGCAATACTGCCATAAGTCTCATAATAGGTGGAGTACATGTGGGATTAGTGTTTTGAGGAAGGAGATCAGTCTCCAACCCAATGGCATAAATCCTGTATTGTTTGCCTATTTAAACAAAACTTCTTGATGACATGCCTTTCTTCTATGGTCTGGAAATGAGCAGTACAATTGAGGCTGTCATCTCCTCCCTCTCCCAGGGTACCTATGTGTGGAGTGTCAACAATTTTGAACATTGGTCACAGTGTCAACAGTAACATATATGTATAGTAACCCAAAGTAATGTGACAAACATAACTGGTTCAGAAAGCATTACACATAATTCACATAATAATTGTCTACTGTCCAACATCCACCTATGATCCCCATTGCGGTCTTCACTTGTGTCTGTAACAGAAATGTACATATTATTCAGCCAAAAATGTATCATGAGCACCCTAATATTTGAATTGTACTCCTAAAATACCGTCACTGTAGGTGCAGAGTGTACCGTGGTAATATAGCATGCCTGCTCATTAATGCACTATACTGATGTTTGTGTAAAGCAAATTTTAGAGCCATGGTGAATTATATCATGTAAACATGTTACAACACATAGGTATTGGTGGTGATGCATTTAACAGTCACCAATACTATAGTTCGAGCCTCTAAAATGGTGAATGCCTGACCTCGTATATAGGACATTCTGAACCTCCCACCGCCGGCTGAAGTCGACCACGTGGTGGGCAGTTTCATCCACGGCAGACATAGCCATAGGTTAACATTGGTGATTGTGATAGTCAGGGCTCCATGGCTATGTCTGTCTACACTGATGACCGCGTACGTGGCATACATGTACGCCACGGTTTGAAAAATAACTCACTTGCCTCCTGACACTGCTGCTATCAACACCTCCTCCATGTTAGCTGCTGTTTGCCATCTCTGGGAGCAATCATGCCAGGTCAAGCAGGTGTGAAGGCCCCTGCCTTCTCTCCAGCAGAGCTGGAGAAACTTGTTGAAGAGGTCCTTTCCCTGTATGGCCGCTCTATGGCTCACCAGAGGAACAGGTAAATATCTAACATAGATTTGTTTACTCTGTTTAACTCCATCCTTTCCATTTCCATGGGCTACAATGTGCCTCTGAATCCCAGAGTGGGATGTATGATGTATTCACGCATGCTTTTACAACGCATGCCTTTACAACGCCGGCAATACAACAAACGTGTCATTTCCACGTGTTCTATTACAACGCAAGTCGTTACAACGACTTGCCTTTGGGAAGCACTGGACTTTAGAATAGTATATTTTACTGTTCCAACTCCAATCTGTGCAACAGTAGGGAAGGTGTTGAATTTAAAATCCAACAATGCGTTCCCTAAAGCAAGCCGTTGTAACGACTTGCGTTGTAATGGCACGCGTGCTAACGATGAGTTTGTTGTAGTGCCTGCGTTGTAATGGCACTGCATAGTTCTGTCTGCATTGTAAATGCTGTTTACCCCAGAAGGAATTCAGATTACTGTTGTAAAAGGTTTTGGTCCCTACATAGGACAATCATGTAGTGGATTGTGTATCTATTGTACTTTGTGCACTTAACATCACCATTGTGATGTGTGTTGTGCAATAAGCCCTAGATCCTACTTGTGTTGCACGTACATATCTATGCATGTATACTTTTCATCATACCTATGATATATTTGCTAATCAGATCGTGGTACATGTGCAAAGAAATGTATAGGCTTTACAGCATGAGCTGTGAATGTATACTGTAAGAAGCAGTTGAGGATGATGTTAGCTATGTGTACAGTCCCACATATCACTCAGCCCAGATCAGGGCTTGCCAAACTGTTGTCTGGGAGCTAGCTATACCTCACAGACCCTATCAGTGTGCCACAGAACCTTGAGCTCACTTATTGGATTTCCACAAGATGTACTGTTACGTAATGAAGTGATGGAAATGTGATGTTCATGTGGGATCAGTATGCTCAGTTTGTAGAGAGCAAGGCCTGACAATGAGTTGTGCCCAGTTTAGGCTATGGGCCAGTGTGGGGCAAAGTTACTGTGGCAGTACAACTGATGCAGTAGTACCCCTGATTGCTTTACATTGGACTACATTTGGAATGGTGACTAAGGTAACGCCCTGACCTGATACTTCTATCCATTGACCCACATTGTCAATGTGTGACATTTACTAATGACAGGCCACTTACTCCCACAGGTCTGTTGTCACTTTTCCATAAGTCATGCTTGCTTTGTACAGGCCTATGGCACATGTGGCACATTAACACTGCAGATAGTTGGTTAGTTCTGAAGAGATATTGATATGTGAATCACCAGCTTTGTTACAATCATACAAGACTGGTTTGTTGAATGTCATCCCTGTAACAGTGCCACATATGGCAAAAGGTGTGTCCTGTGATGGCAGTACATACCACACAAACTCAATCAGACATAGTATGATATCCCATTAAGTAGTTGACATGTCCATACATTTTTAGAGAGGAAGAAGTAGTGACACACATGCCAGCCCTTTCATAGTGACCTAAGTCTTAGGATGTAGTCTATACTATGGTACCAGCCTGTATGGAACGTATGCATCAAGTCATTGGGCCTGGCTGTAAAGGTGTCTGTACAGTCATGTACAAGTAGTTTAGCCTTCAGAAGGTCTCAATGGTGTGTTGTGTTTCATAGCAGCTCACATCACAGTACATGTAGGATGGTCCTGGGCTACATGATGTTAGTGGCCTGGCTTAGTCAGTGTAGGTCATAACCTATGTTGAGGATAGTCAGAAGATAACTCCAAAAGTGTGTAGTCATGTCTTTGTAGTACTTACCATGTGAGAATGACACATTTAGTGTGTTAACTATTGATTAATGCTTGTGCTAGGCGCATACAAAATGTGTGTCAACCAAACAGATATCCTAAAATTTGCAGTTATAATCTGTTTCTCCATCACTTTTATCCATACAGGTCAACGCCCATCAGAAGCAATCCATTTGGAAAGCTGTTGGCCAGAAGGTGCAGACTCTGGGGTCTGTTGCCATAAGAGGTGTCAGGACCTGAAGCACTGGACCCAGAAGATCATGGAGGTCCAGCTGGGGTTGTCATCCCAACGTGGACTAGGTGCGCACTGAACCCTGACCTCCTTATGGTTGAATACTGGTGGTGGCCTACCTGGAGCTTGATGGGCAGTTGAGGGCCCAACAGCAGCGACAAGAGGGTGAGTCCTGGCTAGAGTGATACATGTTACATTGCCAACTTTGTGAGTTACACGCAGGCATTTCCCCATCAATTTTGAGGGTGGGCCATGTGTGATGCACAACAAAAGTCCTTGTTTGTGTAGGTCTGGTAGTAGGTGCCTGCTGATGTGCTTTGCCTATTGTCTTTATGACCAGGAACACAGCAGAGTCCAGTCTACTACCAATTTACTGTCTTGAGCAGACACATGGCTGAGTAAAGTGATTAATCAGGTAATTTTGTTTGATGTTGTGGGTGACAATTGTACCAAAAAGGCCATTTGTCTTCAGTGTGTAAGGAGTGATGTTCCCTCACTACTGTGTGTCATGTGATGGCGGCCATCTTACATGTACATAGCATACACTGCACTTTGGATGCAGTAACTGAGCAACACTTCCCCTTGGTAAGTGGTGAATGTAGAGTAACATGAGATAACAAACCATCACTGGTGCCATCAGTATTAGTGCCTACAGGTTACCATGTGTACCTTTCACTGTGGTAGTATCATCTGCACTACTGTTTCATACCTGATCTACGTGTCTTCATATGTTGATGTCTGATCCATTACAAATGTCTGTGTAGGCCAATCTGTATTTGAAAATAGTTATTTGCGATGGGTATACAGTTCATGTGTTACCACAGAGAGGAGTGTGTAGACATTGGTGGGTGGGTCACACATACCCTAAGCCATTACTCATTGTCTTTAGTCAGGTCCAATTGATGAAGCAATGAAGGGCATGACAGGTAGACTTACAGTGATTTCTCACAATGTGAATTTCCATGCCATTGATGTGGGAGTATTCAGTTATGTGAATTGCATATGTTGATTTGTCAATGCTCATTGACTGACTAGTGGCATGCATCAGGGAGTGACATGTAGAAATGTAGGGATCATATGTGAGTGTCTACACTCAGGGCCCGATTACGATGTTGGACGGACCGGAGTCCGTCCGACATCGTTTGGGAACTGGAACCGAACGACCTCCTGTCGTCGGTTACAGCCTAGCAAGTAGGATGCGACCGAAATCTGTTTGGTCGCAATCCTATTCTTAACAATGGGAGCATGCACACCTCTAAGTGCCTGCCACCGGTGTGAGGGATCAACAGGGGGGGCAATCACAAAGGAGGGACTGAGGGCTTTTTAGACAGGTCCACATACATGCCCTAACAATAATGAAGATACAAAAGGTATGTTGTTCCTAACATCGAGACAAGGGAAAACTGGTTTTATGTGGTCATGAAGTGAACCGTCTTCTGCCGGGACCGGCAGAAGAGGGTAGGTCGGTCGGCCTTTTGCGGACTTTGCAAAACCACACAAGGATATTCCTTGTGAGATACCTGGCGGGTATTGATGAAGTAGATAGAGAAACCCAACTAGGGTTGGTCATATGCTATCAGGTACTACACATTGCATGTGTTAAGTTGATTTAAAAGGGTACATCACACCATACAACCACCCACGTGTAGATAGATTTGATTTTATTAGGTCCTGACGAATCGCCACCAGATTGTTTAACTACCAGGCGAGAAACATGTTGACCGCACAATAGAGCGCCCTACCTGAGACATAATCTCAGACATGCGCCTTTGTTTCTTTTAACCAAGGTGGGAGACCCATTGATTAAAATAGTCTTCGCTGGTACTCCCTTACCTGTTTTAAAATTTCTTTCAGGTTATACACCTCCACACTTTCATCTACACTAATTAGGCCCCTCACCCCCACGGCACCAAACGGCATTTGGAATAAAAAATCTCCGCCAAAGAGCCCCTCATAGGGAGCCCGTCAGGTATTGCAGCGCCGACCTGACGAGGAGCAGCCCATATGATGAAGCATGACACCTTGCCGGGTGTGTGAGGGCCCTATATTCCAAGAGGAGGAATCCTCATCCTCCTACACTTCATGACCACATAAAACCAGTTTTCCCTTGTCTCGATATTAGGAACAACATACCTTTTGTATCTTCATCAACAGGGGGGCACCATAGTTGCCCCCTAGGCCACCATCCGGCGGCATTGCACCCATGGGGGCCCCCAAAAAGTGAGATTCCCACAGCCTTTCTGTGTCTGAAAGGCCGGCACAGAAAGGCTGTGGGAATCTTCCATCGTAATCCCTCGGCTGGAAAGAGCTGCCCAAGGGATTGATGGAGGGTTACCGAATTGCAGCCGGGCTCTCCGAGCCCGTCGGAGGCTACTCGGAAATCAGGTTCGGATTCCTTTCCGACCAACCCCATCAAAATGGGTCGGTCAGAAAGGAATCTGAATGGGACATTTCGATGCGGTTGGAACGGCTCCGACCAATGGTCGGAGCCGTTTCCGACCGCATCGAAATCGGCCTCTCAGTAATACAGTGGAATTTGCATTTGTGAGACAAAAGGGTACTGTGATGTGCCTTGCCATTAGGACACAGGTTAAACCACCTCTTCATGTAATGGAGATTCCCTGAGTCTTAAAAACCTTCAATGGTCTATTGGTTTCTAGGTATGCAATGTAAGAATGGTGTTGTCACCAGTACCTATCTAGACTCAGGATGTCCCTATGCTGTGGATATTTATAGACAAATCTGCCAGATATTTGGGCCAGATTGTCTTCAGTCTGCTTTTCTGTGTTATATCTGTTACATAGCGAAGCTACTTAAGTAGAGCTTTCATGAGACTATTCTGACAGTGGATATATGAGGAAATGTCTATTAGGAAGTGTCAACAATATGAAATGAGCATTTCCATGTCACATTCTTCCTGCTGCTCTGCATCTAGCAGCAACATAGCTGCATTAGTTAACCATCATTTCATCATGATGTGGTATTACGTATATGGGTTATTGCTGATTGCAGGGCCTTATGTGGAATCTGTAGGAATGGATTTGTCATTGCCATCCTATTCGATGACATCAGGTTACTAAGGTATACTACAAGAGTCAACCTATAAAAGTTGATCAAGTATTCTATTAGATACATGAGGATGGAATTGAGGGAACTTCACTCATGCAAGTGGAGCTGTCTGTGGTTATGACTTCACTTTGAGCAACTGTTTACAGGTCATGTAGCATGCAAGCATGTGCTCATGCTAATGAGTAAGCCTATGTAGTGAACCATGCAGCTAGTGTGATCTGTGCACTTTAGAAATGTTTTTTGTTGATATCTGATGGCCAGATGTGGTAACACAGTTGCATTAAATCAATGTTATATGTCATTTCAGATTTATCCAGGGCAAGTGGAGGAGAAGGGGCCAACATTGTTGAGGAAGCAGCTGGTCATAGTGATTCCGGTTGTGAGACTACAGACACGGAGGTACCCAGTCACTGAGAGGATGTGGGGAGTGCCACAGAGGACACAAGCTCTAGTTCATCATCAGAAGAGTCATCCTCCAGTGGACACCGCCAGGTCCATCTCCACCTTCACTGTTGCTCCTTACCCAGTTGGCTGGGCCTGCTCCCCTAAGAGGGGAGCCATCTTCTTTGATCCAGGCACCTCAACCCTGCCCCTGTTACCCCACTGACCTGAATGAGGAGGCTGTTAACCTCCTGAGAAACATCTCTGTGGGTCAGACATTACTACTGAATGCCATCCAGGTGCAAGGCAGCCAACTGCAACAGATGGTCGCCTACCTGGAAGGCATGCACAGTTCTATGTCTGTCCTACAGAGATATTTTCAGGCTCTGGCCTCCTCCCTCACGACAGTCTTCCATCCATCCCAAACTTCCACCCCATCTCCTGACTCTTCCCCATCCAAATTCCCTATGCCGATACCTGTCCCAAACACACTCACACATATGCACGCACACACTTCAACATCCCCAAGCGGCACCTGCAAACAGAAACACCAAAAAAACAAAGCACCCATCCCCTCACATGACACTTACCCCCTCACCACCAACCCCCACCAACATAACCCCAGACATCACACCTGCACTTACAGACTCATCCACAACACCTAGCATTACAACAAACTCCACAACCGCAACCACAGACCCATTCACCACCCACATCATTCCCCCAGACACCACACCTGCAGCCACAGACTCATCTGCAACACCAGCCATTACAACAGACACTACACCTGCACCCACAGACCCATCCAACACGCCCAGCATACCCAGCATGTCCACATTAGACACCCTCCAAAAACGCAAACGCCCATACTCACCCAAACAACAAACACCTACATAACACAAACAAGACACATCAGACACACAGACACATGCACCAACAACACGCCCACCCACACCTGACATTTCCACTCCCTCTACCTCCCAACCTCTACTCCCTCCCGAACATCCTGCCCATTTTCCCCGTGAAGATGTCTTATTTGCCCTTAGCCCTGTCAAACCCGACCCCCGTCCCAATGCCAAAAAGACCTCATCTACATCCCAACTCATCCCTTCCACATCCCAATCCACCCCTGAGAAACCTAATCCTCCATCACTAAACCCAGCCGTACCCCTAAGAAAACTAAAATCCCTCCAAAAACCAAAGACACCCCTCCCAAAGTCAGAACCACCCCTCCCTAAAACTAAAACCCACCCATCTCAAGCACCCAACCCCACCCCTCCCAAGTAAGATCTTCGAGGTGCTTGCCATGCCTAATGGAAGCCCTTTTGTTAGGAGGTTCCCTGAAGTGTCATGAAGAGCAAGTTTAGTGGCACAGCAGTGTGCTGTATCACACTATGTGAAAATGGACTGGCCATTGGCCTTCGGTTTAGAATGTCTAAATGTTTTTTCAAACTAAAGCATTTGCTTTGTTTAGAACACATTAGTCCTGTCATTACTTTTCTATTTTTTGTTATTGGATACTTTGGGATGTGTGACTCCAGTTATGTTTGTTTCATCCATGATTGCTGATCCATTTGAAGTGGTTACTAAGATCTGACCTTGGACCCAGTGCTGGAGTTACACAGGACAAGGGGAAGTGCTCAATAGATGGTTATATGGGATGAAATCCAATTGGGTCTGACATTGTATTGAGTGGCATTTCATGTAGTAAGTATTTCAGCTTGTCTTGGCCAATGTCAACATCATTTAGCCTGCATTTCTCTCTTTGATGTAGGTAGGATATGTGTTTGATATATGGAAGTTAGTTAATTGTTTATCCACACATATATGGTGTTAAATTGACATACCTTATCAGGAAGTTTTAGAGACATGTCCATTTTTGTGTGTGTACCTTACACCTACCTTATATTAATGTGAGACAAATGCTGCTACTGCTGTGTTTGCTTTCATGACTTGCACAAACACACTTAACACATATCCATGGCACTTGGTTATGCTTCTGGTTGTCCCTGATAGTTCAATCCACAGATCATGTGCCCATAGAGGTTTTAAGGTATGAGCAAAGTGGACTGTGACCCAGGGCCCCAGCTTTCCAGGGGTTCCCCTGGTAGAACCAAACCTATTCTGCAGAGAATGTTTACATTGTGCCCGTTGAATGCTTCTGACACTGATTATTTTGAATCCCATTTACCTAACATTAACTTTTAATGTTGGTGATATGTGAGAGTCCATTACAGAGATTTAGCAGAGAAGGTGTGTTTCAGATTCATGATACATCCATACAGATGTATCTTTGATATCACAATGGGACCTAGCATGTGAGCAATGTGAGGGTGTCACAGAGATCAATAGAAGTGATCTTGATGAGGAGGTGCTGCTGTGTGACACAATTTAATGCACACATCACTATCCCTGATTATGGGATGTAAATACATGTCGACTTTGGTAGAGTGTGCCTGTGCAGTGTCAGTGACCTGGCCAAAGAGTGCATCCTAGAGCTGTAATTCGATCATTCATTGTGAACAATTCCGAATCGGGGCCCACAAATATGTTTGGCCCAGGGACACCAAACCCCTTACCAGGTTCATGGCAGGTCATCTATTTGCTGAGGAGTCTCTGGAAACGGGCAAGAGAGTGGCTTACCACGACGGTGTGGGTTTTGGACGTCATCAAGCAGGAGCAACAGCAGCAGTACATGTATGATCTGCTCCACGGCAGCACAGGCCTTATGAAGTATGGCTGAGTTTCAGCCTTATATCCCTCCCTCTCTGCCAGCTCAGATGTGGTGGTTGGACCGCCACAGTCACGCGGTCGCAAAGGCACATCGTAATTGGGCCATTGGTAACACTGGTGGTCCATCCTCCGATAGACGTATTGGCCTATCCCACCACCACAGCGGTCGAGAATTCCTGTCACGGCGGAGGGGCGCAGCGGTCTTTCGTCCTGTGTAACTGCATGCATCATAATAGGGCAGTCGGACCACAAATGACGCACCAGTGATTCCGACTCAACGGCAGTCCAAAGAACGCCGAATTCATAATCAGGCCCTATGTTTTTTAAGAGATTTTTACATAGATGTTTCTTAACTTTATTGATATTGTGGTGCTAATAGCAAATGTTATCTCTTTAGTTTGCTATATTTTGGGTTACTTATTTTGTAGTAGTGGGGGTATTGTTATCTATTTAGTGCCCAGCACCTTCCCTGAGTTAAGTTAGATTGGAGTGGGAATAGCAAATGTTCCTTCTTTAATGTCCAACACCTTCCCTGAGTTAGCTTATGTTGGAATGGCAATAATAAATGTAACCTTTTTAGTGTCCAAAACCTTCCCTGAGATAAGTTCTATTGGAGTGGGAATGGTGAATGTTGCCTCTTTAGTGTCCAACAACTTCCCAGAGTTAAGTTAGATTGGAGTGGAATAGTAAATGTTGCCCCATTAGTGTCCAACACCCTCCCTGAAATAGTTTATGTTGAAGTGGGAATAGTAAATGTTTCCCCTTTAGTGGCCAACAACTTCTCTGAAGTAGTTTATGTTGAAGTGGGAATAGTAAATGTAACCCTTTTCGTGTCCAAAACCTTCACTGACATAAGTTCTATTGAAATGTAATAGTGAATGTTGCCTCCTTAGTGTCCAACAACTTCCCTGAGTTAAGTTAGATTGGAGTAGGAATAGTAAGTATTGCCCCTTTAGTGTCCAACACCTTCCTTGAGATATCAAAAAAAGGATGATCAGCACTCAACATATATTTAGTTCATTATACAAAACGTGCAATCAGAGAATGTTTTCAAATATGGCACAGCCTCCATTTTCAATTTTCATCAAATTGTCCTTTATTTTTCTCTTCTTGCAAAAAAAGTGAATGTTTATGTTAATACATAACATATTTTTAATGGTTGTTAAACAAATGTAGAAAGCAATGTTTTTGAATACATTTTCATATTTTTTCACATTGAACTTTTTAAATTCATTTTTCACATATATTTTATATACATTTTCTTAGCGTTGTTTAACACAAATATTAATATATGTTAAATAATTTAGTATATGTTATAATATTATTTAATATGTACTTTATAATTTTTATTAAGTATTTGATCATTGTTGTACATGTTAAATATTTTTAAAAATTTTGTTAAACATTTTTGCAATTTTTCCCATTCATCGCTATGGGGAGATAGTCTTTTTTTAACTTTTATTAGGCGGCCATTTTTTTCTACTGTTAACCACATTTAGTAGTCTATTGCTGTTATTTTGGGTTATTTTTTGAAGGAAGAAGTCGCAGTTGGCTGCTTCAGTGCATCTGTAAAGGTAAGTTATTTTTTACCGATTTTGAAGGTGTTTGTAAGGTTGTGAGGAATGGTGGAAGGTTGTGTATATGATGTGTGTGTTATTATTGATAAGTTTATTGTGTGTTTTATTTATACTATTTAGTGTTGCGTTGTTATATTATGTGTTTAGGGAAGTAAAATGTTTTAGTATGTAAGTTATGTGCAGTAAATGTGTTGCTAACTATTTTTGTGTAGTTTAATATTATGTATGTATACATTTGAGACTGTAGTGTTTTGCACGGGGGTGTTTTTATCTATTTGTTGCAGGTTTGCATTTCTGGATGTTTTTAAGGAAAGTAGAACAACCCCATTTTTTAAAAAAGAAATCTGAATTTGTTTTTTTATAAACTAATTTTCTTTTTAGATTTTTTTGTTTTTTGGCATTTCCTGGAGCGGGTCTTTTGTAAAAATATTTTTCTTTTTTTATGGAACTTACAGATTGTGGATTGCTTTTTATAACCAATATTTTTGCATTTTTAGGGGGCTTTTTTTCTATCTCTTTAACTACTTTTTGGTGGATTACTATTTTTAACTATGTGGATTTGGACAGAGATACGGAACAACAAAATGGTAAGTTTATTTTATTTATTTACTGCTGGTGGGAAATGAGATATTGAAAAAAAATGTTATGTATATATATATCTATTATATTGTTTTGTTGAAAGTATGTGATGTATTTATTCAATTATGTATAGTTAGTTTTTTAGTTTTATTTAATATTTTAAAATATTTTTTTAAATGCTAGTATTAATATTTTTATCATACCAGTGAGTAATGCTTAATCTAGTATTATTTATTCACGGATATAATAATATTTTATTAGTATTTAAAAATATATATTTACATTTTTGATGTACTATGTTGTAGTTTCTAAGGTGTCTGGTAGATTTTATATGTGGTTCAGAGGATAGATTTGGCTATTACTTTTAAGCAGTCTAGTCCTTTGCTATTTATAAATAGTTTTACTTTAAATTGTAGCATCTCATAAACTTGGTTAGTTTAGGGCAGATTTCTGTAACTGGTCTGTCTATTCTAATTTCTTGGTACCTTTGCTCTTTTTGTAAGGCTTCTAGTAATGTGTACAGTGCAGGTTGAGTTCTGCCTTGTGTGGATTGGAAGGTACTATACCATCCTTCCACTGCGTAGTTTGTTTTTGCTTCCTGTGCCAAGGTGCTGTTGTAGACAATCCACCATAATTTCAGGAATTTTGGTTGGTGTCTGTGTCTTGCCCTATGCAGTCTGCCAACCCATGTATCCTCGAAGTAGTCCATTAGGGGAGTAAGTTTGTCTTAATTATTTTGGTACAGGGGACTTTCTATTAGTGTGTTGTAATGGTTGGCTACTTCTGTGACAGGGATGTAGGCTAGCGCAATCATTTTTTTAACTTCAAAGGCAAATTGGCTGTTAGTGGCGTATTCCACACCTAGGACCTTATCACAAGTTTGGCGGTCCGTGAACCGCCATACCCACAGCCACGGTCCGACCGCCACGAGCTCGGCGGTCCGACTGCCGTATTACGAGATTGGTGGATTGCTATTGCAAAGACCGCAGCTGAACTACCTACCAGTACCACAGACTTCGGGGGTCACAGTCGAGAAAAAGCAGCTGCCAGAGGGCGTTACAGAGGAGTTTCACTGCTGTCCCTATTACGAGTTGGCTTTCCGATGAGCTGACCATGGTGGTGGGACCGCCAGATTTAAGTTGGCACAACTGAAGGATTTGGGATGCATACTCACCCCATTCCTGTTATTTCGGTCAGAGTTCGACGTGGATCTCTTTCTTCAGATCCCCCTTCACAGCAGCATCTTTACCCCGAGGATTACGACCCTGTTTGCGGTGATATACAGGTGAGTACTTTTTGTACCATATATCCATTGCCTGGACTGCCCACATATGAGCCAGACTCCGGCAATGTGTAGGTGGTATTTTCCTACATGTATCATGCATATGTGTGCATTTGACACATATGCAGTCAGAATGTTACACAGGCATCGATACATATGGAAAAGTTATCACCACCGCCGCAAGATCTCCACAGCCACACAACCGGCACAATGGTAAACTTGTAATACAACTGTTGGAAGACCGCCAGCGATGTGGTCTTCTGACAGACGCGGCATTCGGGCGGTGGACCACCAAACTCGTAATCAGGCCCATAGTGCAGCTTTCTGTAGGTGACGCCATATACTTTGATTAAAATAGTAATGACATCTCTGTATGGCTGTGTGGGGATATATTTTTAGGATAGATTGGATCATAGCCTGTTCAAAGTAAATTATAATATTTTGGGGATAGTAGTTGTTTGTTGCTTAATGTGGTTTAGCAGTACCATTCATGAACTGCCTTGTTTGTTTGGAAGTAAAGCATACACAAATGTATATTAGTTTTCTGAAATTCACCATGTATGGTGTATAGTTGATGGAATGGTTTGGGACACATTTTAAATGTGCCATCTATCATCCATGTTTGACATTGGGCTAGTTTGAGTAAGTTGATTGGAGTAACAAAGATTAGCATACATTTGTCATTACTTTTATTATCATATAATATGAATTATTCCTCTCTATGGATTATTGTAATGTGTGTTGGGATGTCTATATCCCTGTATGGTTTAGGAGCAGGTGGGGTGTCACTGGTGGCTTTTTTAGTGCGTGTTATGAGCGTTTTAAGGTGGGTATTAATGGTAAATGGCCTGTTATATGTTCAGGTACGTGGGGTAGTGTATCTTTCAGTATTTGTGCTGTGGGTTCTTCTGTACTAATGCTTGCTTCTCTTATATTTTCTAAAACTTCTCTCACTTCTATCTCTATTATGTTATGAGTGTGATTATGCTCTTTTACATTAATTACTACAGTTTCTTTATTAGTTGCCCTCCCATAACATGCAAAAATGAAAAAGTGGGTTAGAAATTGTTATTAATAATTGTTTTTACAAGTTAAACTTATTTAACTTCAGATTTTAAATATAATTACTACTTACTTGCAATGTAGTTGTATGGTTGTATATTTTGCAGGGAAAAACCGGCAGCGTTTCCTCCTCGTCAAATGTTTGGCATTTTTATTAGATATTTTTTGCTGTTATTATTCTGGCTTTTATGTTTTGTTTTTAATTGGTTAAGCTATTTTATTGATTATAGTTTTGTATAGTTTAATATTCTTAATAGCTTAATTTACATTTTTTTCAGTCGTGTCCTATTTTGTAAAACGGTAATTAATGTTTTTATGGCCATATTTTACATAAGTTAATTTAATTAATATTATATTTATTTATTTTAAGAAAACAACTAATATTGGGGGTCATTACAATAGCGGGCGGATCGCCACCGCCCGTATGGCGGTGGCGATCCGCCCGCTATTTCCCTCCGCCCGCCACACATTTACCCCCGCCATATTACTATGGCGGGGGGGACCCCGGCGGACGGAAAAACCGTCCGCCGCTTTTCCGCCGGTCTCGTCGACCAGCGGAAAAGGGGCATTATATGGTGGCGGTGTCTGCAAGACACCGCCATCCATATTACGATGCTGGCGGAGTTGTGCCTTTCCCGTTGCGGGCCCCCAGGGTGTTGGGGGGTGGGGGGTGCACATGGGGGGTACCTATGGTACCCCCCTGCATTTGAATGCACAATGTACAATATCTACTGATTCATTTATTAGCAATTTACTGTAGCATCAGCCACACACGTGTCAGAGCTCTTTACAAAAATCAAGGCAATTCAGAGAAAAGAACAGTTAATGCTGTACAGTAAATGTACATGTTAAACAATAGATATGATTAATTCCGTTTTCAAATCAGCCAATCCAAATTCAGTTTTTTATTGTTGATGAAAAAAATGTTGTTTAAAAGAATAAATGCCCAAATGCAAAAAAGGGAAGGCATCGTGGGAAATACCAGTAGAAGCATAAAAAACAATGGGGGAGAGGGGGGAGGGGTGAAATAGTCTAGAAGCAGATCACAAATGGAAATCTGGTTAAAAACATTGGGAGAAGAAGCGTGGTGTTGGGAGAGTTAAGAAGAGGTCAAGTTGAAAAAGACACCAGAGGAATACATTCCCCTCTGATTTAACAGGTTTATCAATGTTTTATATTTGAGATTTGCACATAGAGTCCACATTCCACAGTAACCTATGATTGTTTAATCTGCTCAAGCTCTTCGCTAACTTTTTTTGCCTTATATGCACATCTTTAAGTGCGATAGAGCCCTTTTTAGCAATAGGCAAGCATATAAATTAACAGGGGAGCGTCGAGCCAGAGCAGAGCCAAGGGTGTGGCTTGGCTCTAAGACCCTGTGCAGGGCCAAGCCATGAAAATGGTTGGTATATAAATCATGCAAAAATATAATCTGTAAACGTGATTGTCTTTTTTTGTTTAACATAATGAAGCATCTCACCTTAGTACATCAGATTGTATCACTGCAATGAGAGATATTTAATAAAAGTGATGGGTTTTAAACATGAGTGTAGAAACATTCATGCACCCACTCCCACCCTGGGGACAAAACGGTTAGTGAACTATGTGGCAAGTCAGTTGTCATTTGCACCCTATTTCTGGCCTAGATTTTTATTATACACGAAGCAACATTGTAGTCTATTATACACATGCAAGATTTTTTTGTGCAGTGCACATCATGAACTCAGATATTTCTAGGTACTGTCGTATGCATTAATGAAGAAAAAGGAGGCATGGGGATATTAAATATTTCCCTAGGATCAAACTGTTTGGTCAAGTGTGGAAGTCAGGATTGATCACAGTTTTCCTGGTTTCACATTTCTGCATTTTCACATTTGTGCAAATCAGCCGAAATATGGGTGTCTCTTTCTCCTGCTTAACCTAAAAGATTGAAAGGTAAGTGCACAGAGCGAGGTAGGGATTTACTATTCTTAACTCCACATCTACGTAACTTGAAGATATATATATCACCAAGGAACGTATAGTATAAGAGGAGTTAGGTATGGAAAATGTATAGACGCTTACCTTTCGATTTTTTGCCCCTCTATATTGTTATATGATATTCTGTCCTGTTGATATTCAGGATTCAATATTCACAGCATACACCAAACAAGCAGAACTAATTATAATGTGTGTAGTTATAACACACTTGGGATATTTGAACATTTGGGGGCAGATAAATGATGTTTCCACCTTGCGCCATTTTATAATCAAAACAAAAATGTATGGTTTCACAAACTGGTGTCCAGAGCAACCTATGAGACAGGCCAAATAACTAACTGAATCTTTAAAACAGACAAGACTGTCTCTTCCAAAGGCATGGCCAGAACACTGCACAGTCCCTTGAACCTGATTAGGGGCAAAAGCATTAGTAGTATCTTACCAGGAACTAAATATTGCACTTTCATCTTTCCAATAACTCCTAAGGGCTGATAAAAGTAATACACTCACACTCATTCTCTTTGGCTTCTGACTGTCATGAGTGATTTGATCAGCACCAAGCCAACAGAGTAGAACAGTCACATTGCACCTGACTCCGGGAAAATTTCCAGGCATAGATTAGGGTGGCAGTAGATAATACATAAATCATAGATCACTACCGGTGTGGGTTATGAAGGGATTATGTAAATATGTGCCACAGAAAATGATTTCCCGTGCTAATATGATAAAATGGCCAAATTGTTTGGCCTCAAATAGCAGAGGCAAAATCACGAAAGAACCCACTACAACATCCTCTCTCCCTCCCAGGTAACCAGAAACCATGAACTCTTCAATTTTGAAACGAGGTGGGATCTTTCAAGTCAACAACACCTTCAGCAGCCCAATATCTGTTACTCAACCTTAAAAAAGAACCTCCTACAAAACAACCCGATGAGTGCACTAGGGATGAGTGAGCTCGACTACTGCCACTCTGCCAGCACAAGGGTGGACCTTTATATGCCTTCTCTCTATTGACAATGTCATACACTTTCCAACATGACTGTTTTTCACCTTTAACTGTCACGAACACTTCTTCGCATATTGTCTCAAAGCGCGTTGGTTCTCATCCAACAGCTGGTCACAATATGAACTTACTCAATCTTCAAGCCAATGAATGGCAATCCCCCTTTACCTAGCCAATACCGTGTCTCGCCATGCTACTAGAAGATCTCCTAGGTCTGTCAGCCTTCTTACTTACAGCACCCAAAACCCTTTTGCCCCATCCCGTTTTCGTTTACTTTATCTACTTGACACCCCTTTACTGGAACTCCCTTCCCTTTGAGCTGAGGACTACTCGGTTCTTAACTTCATCACCTTAAAAAACTTTTTTGTGGTCAGTGGGCTTGGCACCTGGTCAGGCCCTACGCCAAACACTCCGTGGGCGGGCAGCCCTTGCTGCAGTTAGCTGGCCACATGGCCTGGCCTGCGCGCTAAGCACTCTACCCTCTGCAGGCTGCCAAGCTCCATGGGCAGCGGAGGTTTGATGCAGGGCCTGGCCTCCAGCCATCTCCCTTGGGTAGTGGGAGTCCTGGGCATTTACTCACTTTGCCCATGCCTAAAAATATCTTTGTTGGCCACAGACTCCCCTGGTAAGTAACTCCTATTGCAGTGGGCTGTTGGCCATCGTCCCGTCCTCTGGGAAGCTAGTGCACCAAACTCTCCATGTGTAGCCATTGGCCATGTGCAGAGGAATTAGGCCGCAGGGCCGATGGCACCCAACACCCCATGGGCCGTCAATCCCAACTGTGCATAGCCTTCTTCTGTGTGAAGGGGGGGGGGTTGGCCATGAGACCTGGCCGAAGTCTAGCACTGCGTACAAACCTCAGCATGTGGCCAACACCCACAGCATACAACCTTTGGCCATCTGCAGCTGGATTCACCACTGGGCCTTGCCTGTGGCCAGCCTCTGTGCCCCTGCGGTGCATGTCTTTTTGTCATGTGCAGCTGGCTTGGTTGCAGGCCCTGGGCTCCAGCCAGGCCCTGTGCCTGACCCTCCATAGCTGGCCAACTCTGCCATGTGCTGCGGAGGGTGGCCTCAGAGGCAAACATTAGTGGGACCCAGGGAAGGTTAACATTTTTGATTTTCGTTTTCATAGCAGAGGGGGGGGTCTCTTTGAGGTCCCCCTAAATGTACCCTGGTGTTCAGGGTAGGTGCACCCTGCCCCCTTATGCCCTTTTTCTTTTCGATTTTCCCAACATTGCGCTCAGGGTAAAGGCGATTGCAACAGAAATGTTTCTGTGACAGCCAGCCTATCCGAACGCAGAGAATTTGTGAACTTGCAATGTACAAAGGGAGAAAAAAGCTCTTTAGTACAATGGGATGCCTTTAATTTATTTTTTTTAAATGAAGATGCAATCCTCTATGGATACGTGAATCACTGGAGGATTCACAAAATTACAGTACAGACATCTCTATAATATAGACATTTCATGACCTGAGCACCTTTTTAAATGCTAATTTCTCAACTACTAAAAGTTTTTAAATCAAACCAAAGCAAGCACAAGGTAAAGCTCTACCTTCGTGCCAAGTCTGGTGTAATTCTGTTCAGCTGTTTCTCCTCGATCAAACATTAAAATGAGAAATTACAGTTTTGGGACCACCCGCATTTTTCTTGGCCCCCACTTGATGAAGCTGCCATGATGCACCCAATGTGTGTACCTTTTTTGAAGAGTTTTGTACAAATTTTACATTGGGATAGTCGCCACTCTTCAGATGATGTTCCCAGTGAAAAGGCATTTATTAACTTGCCTATAACTTTTGACCCCATGGACAGATTTGCACGAACCATTCACTTAACATCATGAGTGATGTAATACATGAGGTTATAAGCAGTGCAAGATGGGTGCTCACCAGTAATAGTTTGTTCACTAAACTATAACTGGTATATTTCAGTGTGTTTTGGGTTTTTTAACTTTAGCATCTGTCTCATTCCAACACCCATCTACAACATATAATGTCACATTAACCTTTGTTTTTTTCAGAGAATATATATGTATGTGTGTGCATATAAATATGTATATATATATATATCTCAAAACAATATCATTTTAGGCTCAGAGTGCTGTGTAGATTATGCAAAAAAGAAGCAGAGAAATCTGGGTAGTTCCCAAGTTTAGGGTTAGAGCAGCAGCTCTGGTATAGAGCACCCTACAACAACACCAGTGACACTCTGAATCTCCTCACCTCAAAAGTTTGTTTTTCTAGAATTTGTTTTATATATATATATGTCATTGCCTTTTCGTATGAATATTGCATTTTCATCTCTGGGTATGTTATTTTTCCCTAGGATTTTCACCCCCCACTCCACCTCCCAACCCCCCGTCTCCCCGCTCCCCCTCCCCTCCCCTACCCAGCACCCCCCTCGAGAGACACTCAGACTTAGGTCTGTGTTTGATGGATGCGCCGCACAGAACCGAGAGCGCTTCAATTCATAGCCCTTATATTTCCTAATACATGCTGCATTTAATTCAAAACAAAAACCCCCGCTTATACACCCCAGTTGCTTTCTCACACCCACTTTTTATTTTTTTTCCCCCGATATAAAATAAAGTCACCCGTGTTCCAAATCTATTGCTGAGTTAGAGTAAGCTAATAAATTCCTATCCTGTCAGGCCGTCCAGGTATTCTTTAGCTTTAATTTCTGACACAAAAAATTGTGTTTGCCCCCCAAATCACTTTTAGCCGAGCTAGATTGTTCAAGAAGGCTGGTGCATTTTTGTCCTGGAATGGTTTGATCAGCTGCCGCAGCCGCCAGCGCCTCTTGGCGGTGGTGTGGCAAAAATCTGGACGAACGAAAAAAGAAACTCCATTCCTAGTTCTCTTTGCTTCAGATCTGGCCTTTTCAAAAATAGCTTGCCGAAGCAAAAAGTTATCAAAATATACAAGAATGGCTCGTGGTAATGCTCCTGCTCTCACCGGCTGGTTTTGTACAAAAGGGACTCGGTGGGCGCGTTGCACCTCTTGAGCCCAGTTCCAGTCTGTTAGTTCCGGGAGTGCATCTTTTAACAAATCCACAACATATGAGCGGACATCTGAACCCTCAACCCCCTCAGGAACCCCGAGCACCCTCAGATTATTGCGCCGCTGGCGGTTCTCATGCTCTTCCAGCTTCCATTGTATATCGCATATCTGGGCCTCATGGGATTTTGTTAACGCCTGGGTGGTTGTAAGGTCAGATTCTGTAGTAACAATCCTAGATTCAAGATCGGTCAACCGCACCCCGAAAGCACTACAGGTTTTGGTCAGCTTCCGTACCACCCCTTGGACCTTTCGCATTGCTGTCTGGGCCATACGTCCGTCTTGACGCATCTCATCGCGATGCGTCAAAATGGCCTGAAAGATGGCTTCTAGCGTTGGTGGGGTTGGTCCACTCGGGTCCGAGATTGGATGCCCACCAGGCGGGGGACCTGTAAGTTGATTTATAGGAGTGTAATCCCAGGTGAGATCTTTATCTCCCGGCTTCCTTTTTTTTTTCTCAGGACAGTTTTTGACTTGGCACAATCAGCCTCATCAATATCGCTGTTACTCACATTCGTAGTATTGGCCGAGGTGTTGGCCGAGCCATCCTCCGACCACTCACCCCCATCTGATACGGAGAAAAAATAGTCGCTGGGCTCCTTATCTAAATCTTTATCCAGGTCCTTATCCACATTTCCTTTATCAGCCATATACGCTTCCTGGGACCTCTCTGTCAGAGTAAAACCAGCTGTGTTTAATAAGTCTCCCGGACTGTGACTAACCGCTGACTGAGAAGGGATTATTGCAACAGGCTGAAGGGATACCTCCTCGCCCCCATCCATATTCGCCTCACATAGGCTGGTTTCGATGTTTTCTGTACCTAAAATACCGGTGCCACTTTCTCCCCCCTCCCCGTTAGTTGTCAGTTGGGGAGGGGGGTTATCTCCAGGCCTACCTTCTTTCTCGGCTGAATTCAAGTCCTGTCGGTCGTCTATCTGTGCCGGAAAGTCACCTTCTTCTCTCCACTCCTCCACAGTGTATCCTCTCAGTAGCTCAACCACTGTAGGGCCGGCCGGGCGTACCTTCGCTGCAGCCCGCCTCTTCCTTTCTTCTCCAGGGTTAGCCCGGCTTGCTGCCCGCGGCGCCCCTGCCGAGACATCTGTACCGGCAAGGCTTCTGCAGCCGCTACCGTGGCGTCCACGCTCAGCTCCCCAGCCTCCGGCTGACCCTTTGGTGCGAGACGCGCTGCTCTTGACTTCGCGGAGCCTCCCGCTGGTTTCGGCCCCATTTCCACAACTTCTGCTTCTGTGGATGAAGATGCCGGTGCCGATGCTGATGCCAATGCACACAGGTACAGCTTACTGACCTGACATTCAGGTGCCGCTGTAATCAGTTTGTTGAAATGTCTCAACACCGCCAGCCCGATAATCGTCCCTATTAGGTGCAGATAGCTCCTGAAAGCTCTTGGGGGGCCTCGTAGTGCTTCGCTTTGGACCTCAGGGGTCATCACCGCATATCACCTCCTTCTTATTGCAGTATTCAATCTGGCACTGGCTCTCTCCTGGTCTGTGCGCCGCTACGGTCTCAGACGACCGCCATCTTGCCTCTCACCGCATACCTTTTTAAAAAAATGTTTTCTTTTTTTCTTTTTTTTTTACTAGGATTTTTACCCCCCCACTCCCCTTCCCAACCCCCCGTCTCCCCGCTCCCCCCTCCCCTCCCCTACCCAGCACCCCCCTCGAGAGACACTCAGACTTAGGTCTGTGTTCGAATTTTTTAATTCAAGCCTGTCAATATACCAAAAAAAATTGAATTTGATTTCACAAAACTACTAGACGGATTTACACCAAATCATGACATGCACACTTTTGAGTAAAGATCTAGCTTTCTGCTAAATTTGGTGTAGTTCTGTTCAGCCGTTTTGGCTGTAGTGCTGTCTAAAATTCCCTATGGAATTTGCCAGGGAAATTTCATTTTAGACCTCTTGTTTTTCCTGGCCACTGCTTGACGGATCATTTTGAATCTTTCCAGGATGGAGCTGAGGTGGAAAATCTGATCTAACTATAACTACATAGTGGCAGCTGCCACTGTGTAATATATATATATATCAAAAGATTGCCCTGAAGCAAGGACGCCCTACGCAGATGAGTGCTTTCACCAAAGCTTTTATTTTCAAAACCGGCATTTCAATTCCAACATCAAAATCCCTTACGCGTTTCAGAGCTTGGGGGCTCCTTCGTCAGAGGGTGACGCTGTGGAAACTGACGAACTCGCTGGGGCGCCATTAGCTGCATGCACAAATACTGCCCTCGTGGGCCTCACAGGTGAGTCATATTTCAGGCATGCTGGAACTCGTAGTTCAATACCTGCGAGAAGTTTTTCCCAAGTGGGTTCAGTTTCAATCCAGTGTCATATTAAAACAAATACAATGCCCAAGTGGGCTGGAGTGAAAATGCCAGTATATATATATCTATCTATATATATATATATATATATATATAGATAGATATATATATATATATATATATTCACTGAAAAAACCATAGGTTTCAGGGACGTTATAGTTACAAATTAGCATTTAAAAAACCTTTGAAATTCACTGAAAAAACCATAGGTTTTAGGGACAGTTATAGTTAGTTGGACATTGCACTCGTACAAAACCCGTGAAATTCCCCGTTATAGTTAGTCCAGCTAACTATAACTCGCGCCCGCAATGCACTGCTGATGACGTCACATATTACATCACTCATGACATGGTCAGTGACATCACTGATGACATCACTGATGACATCTCAAATGACATCACTGATGACATCATCCAGTGACTGTGTGTTTCTGTAAAGTTTAAATATTTTTAATATATATAGGAAAAGACGTATTGAAGAATGAGTGGGTGTGTAAGTGTCTGTATGGATGATTTAGTAGGTGCGTGACTGACTCTATAAGTGAGTGATTTAACGTATCTTACTGAATGCATGGGTTAGTGACTAAACTGGGTGAATGTCTGTATCCGTCTGTCTGTTGCTGTGTAAGTGGCTGCATGTGTTTGTGAATAGCTACATGAGTGTCTATATGAGTTATTGAATGCTTGTCTGAGTATCTGTATGGGTGCCTGAGTGTTTGTGTGGGAGGGGTGTGTGCAACTCTGTGCATAGATGTGTGAGTGGGTGATTCACTGGGTGGATGGTTTCAAGAGTGCATCTGTGATAGACTGTATGGGTGGGTAAGTGTGTGTAAGAGTGTGTTAGTGAGTGAATGTATGTCCCAGTGGTACATGTGTGAGTAACTACATATGTGAAAGGCAGTATATATGTGTGTTGGAGTATATAAATAGCTATAAGCGAGAGTGAGTGATTGTGATAGTGGCTGTATGGATGAGTGTGTGCTTGTATCAGTGATTGTATAAGAGCGTAAGAATGTGCTACTATTTGTATGAGTAAGTGAGCTGGTGTGTGTATAACTGTATAGGTGAGTAAATGGTAGTGTGTTTAATTATTTGCATGACTGACTAGGTGTGTGAGTACCTCTATGGATGAGTGGCGGTGTTTGAGTGTCTATATAGGAGTATGAGTGCATATGATAGTCCTGTACTGAGTGACCGTAAGTATGAGTGACTGTACGGGTGAGTGAGTGGATGTGTGCGTAGACCTAAGAATCAGTGAGTGGGTATGTAGTTATTGGTGTTGGAGTGTCTATGGTTTTGCGAATGGCAGTCTGTAATTTAGAGTGGGTGTATCAAAGGTTATATTGGGGTGTGAGGAGGTGCATCAGATTATCAAGTGGATGATGTCATCAGTGATGTCATTTGAGATGTCATCAGTGATGTCATCAGTGATGTCACTGACCATGTCATGAGTGATGTAATATGTGACGTCATCAGCAGTGCATTGCGGGGCGCGAGTTATAGTTAGCTGGACTAACTATAACGGGGGAATTTCACGGGTTTTGTACGAGTGCAATGTCCAACTAACTATAACTGTCCCTAAAACCTATGGTTTTTCAGTGAATTTCAAAGGTTTTTAAATGCTAATTTGTAACTATAACGTCCCTGAAACCTATGGTTTTTTCAGTGAATTTCAAAGGTTTTTTAAATGCTAATTTGTAACTATAACATGTCTGAAACCTACGGTTTTTTCAGTGAATTTCAAAGGTTTTGTAAATGACAATTTTTAAATGTATTAATTGTTATATAAATTTTTTTATACTGATTTCCAAATTTTTTAGAAACAATTTTTTTTAAATATTTTATTTTTTAAATTACATTGTAATTACATTATACATTACATTACAAAAAATACTTTCTCAGAATGAATTACTTTAGTTTAAATACTTTGCACATAGGCAATAGACTTTTAAGTACAGTAGTTACAGTTGTTGCAATGGGCAACACATTTTCAAACACAATGCAACATTCAGCTCAATGTGAATTTCTAGTTAAATGCAATTAGTTACTTTATGGATTACTTTTCTAACCACAGGACTGGATCCTAGATTCAGTCCTGGGACATCTCCTGTAAACAGTTGAGTAAAAGCGTTTTGGTTACAGTCGTGATTTTTAAGGAATATTATTGTACTTTAAAAGTTCACACTTAGAAACTTTTTCTCATAGAATCACCAATGTTATCCTATGGAAGGAAATTCACTTAGAAGTTAAAAACTGTTATCGTTACTTTTTCTTACTCAGTGTTGGATCCTGGATCCAGCACTGGTGCATCTCCTGTAAACAGTTGAAAGAATGCGTTTAAGTCATACAGGCGATTTTTAGGAATATTTGTAGTTTGTGAAAATCGACACTTTGAAACTTTTCTGCTGAAAACCAGACAATGGATTCCTATGGAAGAAAATATAAGTTACTGGTAAGTACGGTTAAAATTACTTTTCAGGGTCAGTGCTGGGCTAAAAGATGCAGCACTGGGTTCTCTCCTGATAACAGGTGAGTAAATTGGAATTCGTACTTTGGTTGATTTTAGAGGAATATTATAAAGTTCCAAAACTCCACACTTAGAAGAATTTCCAAGTGAAACCAGTCAATGTTAGCCTATGAAGGAAATTCAAGTTACTGGTAAGTACGGTTAAAATTACTTTTCAGGGTCAGGGCTGGGCTAAAAGATGCAGCACTGGGTTCTCTCCTGATAACAGGTGAGTAAATTGGAATTCGTACTTTGGTTGATTTTAGAGGAATATTATAAAGTTCCAAAACTCCACACTTAGAAGAATTTCCAAGTGAAACCAGTCAATGTTAGCCTATGGAAGGAAATTCAAGTTACTGGTAAGTACGGTTAAAATTACTTTTCAGGATTAGTACTGGGCTGAAAGATACAGCACTGAGGTCTCTCCTGATAACAGGTGAGTAAATCGGAATTCGTATTTCGGCTGATTTTAGAGGAATATTTTAAAGTTCCAAAACTCCACACTTAGAAGAATTTCCAAGTGAAAACAGTCAATGTTAGCCTATAGAAGGAAATTCAAGTTACTGGTAAGTACGGTTAAAATTACTTTTCAGGACCAGTACTGGGCTGAAAGATACAGCACTGAGGTCTCTCCTTATAACAGGTGAGTAAATCGGAATTCGTATTTCGGCTGATTTTAGAGGAATATTTGTATGTTTCAAAAATCAACACTTAGAAACTTTTTCAACAAAAAGCAGGCAATGATATCCTATGGACGGAAATTCAAGTTACTGGTAAGTACGGTTAAAATTACTTTTCAGGACCAGTACTGGGCTGAAAGATGCAGCACTGAGGTCTCTCCTTATAACAGGTGAGTAAATAGGAATTCGTATTTCGGATGATTTTAGAAGAATATTTGCACAATGGTGAAGGGAGGGGGCGGGGCCTGAGGTGACATCTGTGCAAACACCCCTTTTTACACCTCTCTGCAACGCAGCTCTGTGGCGCTTTCTGGATGTACCTGTTGGAATAGTTGGCCCCCAGGGACCCTCAGGATTGAAGGGGATTTAATTCCCCATCTTAAAACTCGCCACGGGGCCTGTTTGCACACATGTCACCTGAAGCCCCGCCCCCTCCCTTCACCACTGTGCAAACGCGCCCCGTGGCGCGTTTTAAGTTGGGGAATTAAGTCCCCTTGAATCCTGAGGGTCCCCGGAGTCCAACTAGCCCACCATATACCTCCAAAAGCGCCACAGAGCTGCGTTGCAGAGAGGTGTAAAAGGGCGTGGCCTCTGTACACCTCTCTGCAAGGCAGCCCCTGGCGCATACTGGAGGTTCCTGGTGGGCTAGTTGGCCCCCAGGGACCCCCAGTATTCAAGGGAGTCGTTCCCCCTCTGCAAACGCTCTGTGGCCCCCTTCCTTTTTCCAGTTTTTATGCCCTGGGGACCCCATCCCCCAGGGCCTTACTACCTTTTTTAATTACAAATAAAAAAAACGGGAAGGGGCCGCGTGGCCCCCTTCCCTGGGCCTGTATTGGCCCCGGGGACCCCATCCCCCGGGGCATGGCCTCGATTTTTTTTTTTTCGTAGGGAGGGGGCTGCGTGGCCCCCTCCTCAGGCCATTTAAGGCCCGGGGACCCCATCCCCGGGGCCGGCCTTTCCGTTTTTTTTTACTTTTTATTTTTTGTTTTTGGGGAGGGGGCCGTGTGGCCCCCTCCCGAGCCCTACTTGCCCGGGGACCTCATCCCCCGGGGCTGGCCCTCTCGTTGGGGACTGTGGGGGGTCCCCAATCACCCCACAGTCCCGCCGGCTCCCCGTGTCCTACGGGAGCCGGCATTGCTTACACATGGGGAGCAGCTAAGATGCTGCTCCCCATGTGGAAAAGCATCGGCTTTGGATATTGGAAGAGAGAGCAGGTTTCCTGCTCTCTCTTCCAATATCCAAAGCAGTTTGCAATGACAGGACGGGAGCCGCGAGGCTCCCGTCCTGTCATTGCAAACAGCAGTGTCCCGGGGGTAGGCACCCCGGGACACTGCAGGAGCCGGCCCTGGGGGGTGGTGGTCGCCAGGGCCATCAAGGGCTCCAGGAGGGGGCCGCGCGGCCCCCTCCCATTCAGTTCACAGCCCGGGGAGGTGGTGGTCCCCGGGGCTCTGGGAGTCCGTAACGGACCCCCATATTTAAATGTTTAGTGCCCCGGGAGGTGGTGGTCCCCGGGCGTGTGAGGGGGCTGGAGCCCCCACACAGGTTTCTAATTAATAAAAAAAAGCCCCGGGGAGGTGGTGGTCCCCGGGGCTGCGGAAGGGCTCAGAGCCCTCCCGCACCATTCTAAAAAAGCCCCGGGGGTGGCGGTCCCCGGGGCTTGGGAGGCCTTTGAGGCCCCCACACATTAAATTATCCCCCCACCATGCCCCCGGGACTTGGGCCACCCGGGGCAAAATACTGTCCGAGCGCGGGAGACCGCGCTTCGATTTTTTTCGGCAGGATTCGCGCACCCTGAGCGCATCCTGCCGATTTTAAAATTTTTTTTTTTTTTTTGCCCAGGGGTCCTTGTGGGACCCCTGAGCAAACCTAGGGAGTCAGGGTGTTTCTACCCTGCCCCCTTTGTGCGCTTTGCGCACTTGTTTCTGTCCCTCGGTTCTACAGAGGGACAAAATGGCTGCCAACATTTCCTGAATCGGAATGTTGACAGCCAGCTGACAACCAATTAACATGCAGCTCGTGATCGGGAGGGTACGCGGACCCTACTCGGCCATAGATATCACTATCTTTTTACTTTTGATTTTCTCAGCAACTACTGAACGGATTTACACCATTTAACAAAAGGGTTCTTTCTGAACCAAGAACTACCTCTTTGCCAAATTTGGTGTAATTCCGTTCAGCAGTTCGGGCTGTAGCCGTGTCTAAAGTTTCCTATGGAAAATTGCATGGGGAAAACGCGTTTTGGGACCCCCTTTTTCTCGGCCCCCGCTAGACGAATCCCCCGAGACTTTCAGGGTAGGAGCGGACCGGAGCGGGCCACAAAGTTTGAAAATTTTGCGAAGATACGTCAACCGGCAAGAGAGTTATTTCAAATAGAATGTCGCGGATTTCCTATGGATAATAGGTTGTAACTATAACTATCTACTGGCGACCGCCAGTAGATAATATATATATATATATATATATATATATATATATATATATATATATATATATATATATATATATATATATATATTACCTACTGGCAGTTGCCAGTAGGTAGTTGTAGGTAGGACCTAGTTTCCATAGGAAAAACATTTTTACTTGCCTATAACTTTGGCGTCATTTCACCAATCTGCATAAAAGTTTCCCAAAAAAGTGTGAAAGTAGGTTCTGTGTATCATGGAAAGTGTGGGGGAGATCCGTGCAGTGGGGACCGAGAAATAGGGGTGCGAAATAAGGGTGCGTTTGTAATGTTAATTCACATAGGAACGTGTTGTCGAACCTACAGCCCAAACTGCTGGATGGAATTACACTGAATTCGGCAGAAAGGTAGCTGTTGTTACGCAGATTTTACTTTTTGTTATTTGGTGCAAATCCATTCTGTAGTTTTTGAGAAATGTAAGCCTAAATTTATAGATATATCTCTGGCCGTGGATATTTCGCAACGATTTCATGATTAATCGTGACTGCGCGTGCTAACAGGAATGCTGTCATTGGCTGGATGCAACCTCAACAGAAAGTTGCAGCCGCCATTTTATCTATCGGGAACGGTTCCCGGGGCTCAAATTTTCTGTGAAAGCAAACATAAGGGGTCAGGGTCGAGGTAATTTGTCCCAATGTTTGAAATGTTTTGGAAATGTAAGTGTTAGCGACACAAGTTAGGTGTCCAGAATTGATTTATTTAATCGCACGCGATATTTGCGACAACACCACGACCATCAGCATGGCCCCCATGTACAGTCGTGGGGACATCGCAACTACTGACATCATCGCAAATATTGGGAAAAATCTTAAAAAATATATATATATGTATTTGTACACACTCGCTGGTCACTGTCACACACTCATGTATGCACTCACTAACTCACTCAGTCACTTCTATACCCATTCACATACCCACTCAGACACTTATACATTCAGTCTCATACCCACTCAGATACTCATGCACCCACTCACATACCCATTCAGGTACTCATGCACCCACTTGCAGACTCACTCAGAGAGTCATTCAGAGGCTCACGCACCTATTTAGAGACACTCATAGACTCATGCGTACAGTCTCATACCCACTTAGAGACTTTTACACCCACTCAGAGACCCATGTGGGCACTCATGCACCCACGCACAGACCCACTCAGATACTCATGCACCAACTTACAGACTCACTTGGAGAGTCATGCACCCATGTACAGACCCACTCAGAGACTAACGGACCTATTTACAGACCCACTCACACACTGAGGTATGTACTCACATAACCACTGAGACACTCATGCACCCACTTATAGATCCACTCAGACACTCATTAACCCACTCACACACCCATAAAGTCACTCCTACACTCAGTCACAGATACTCTCAGAGACTTATGGACTAAGTCAGTCACTCATACACTCAGAAACTCAAACATCCGCTCACGAACTCACTCAGATACACACACACCCACTCACTCATAGCTCATACATCCACTCACAGACTCACCCAGACACTCGCCCTCCCTGTCATAGTCACTCAGATACTCATGCATGCACCCATTCACTCAGCCAATCAGATACGTATGCTCTCACTCACAGACCCATTGAGACACTCATACACCCACTCACAGATCCACTCAGACACTCATACATCCACTCACGGACCCACTCAGACACTCACACACCCATACAGCCATTCACACACCCAATCATAGACCCACTGAGAGACTTATGCACCCAGTCAGTTATACACTCAGAGACTCATGTACCCACTCACAGTCGCACTCAGAGACCCACGCACCCACTGATAGAACCACTCAGACATTCACGCTGCCAGTGATAGACCCACTGAGAGACTTATGCACTCACTCACAGACCCACTCAGACACTCATGCAGCCACTCACTCACCCACTCTGACACCCACTTAGACACTCATGTATCCACTCACAGATCCAGTCAGACAGTTATATACTTACAAATGCACAAAGGCACTCATGCAGCTACTCACAGATTGAGTGAGAGACTTAAGCAACCAATCACAGACCCATTGCAACACTGATGTACCCACTCATTGATGTACTGAGGCAGTCATGCAGTTCGCTACAGAAGCATTGATAGACTGATGCACCATCTTACGGTCTCACTCAAATACTTATGAAGTGAATGAGAGAAAAAGTTATGCACTGTGTTATAGAGATTAAAGGAGTTGTACGTGCTCTTATACAGTCATTTAGATAATAATGTGTTTAGTCTGTTGGTTATAATCCATTTTGCAGTTATAAGTTTTGAATGTGGTGGTGGCTATTGAATGTCTGCATTTGTTTTGTCATTTCGCGACGTATTTGCAGAGATTGCAGCTACTGATATCATCACGACGCCTGGGGTCACCACAAAAATGGAAAATCGGTTTGAATGATTGTTTTAATACAAACTCACCCCAAAAATATGACTTCAAACAGTGCAGTAATAAACCCCTAGTGTCTAAAATACTGTAAAATGTGTGCATATATGTGTTTTACACCTCTTAAAAAAGGCTCAATCGTCGCAGCTACCGATAATATTGCAATGCCTGGCACCACCGCGAAAACGAAAAATCTGTTTAAATGATTGTTTTTGGTCAAACTCCCTACAAAAATATGACTTTAATCAGTGCAGTCTTAAACCCTTAGTGTCTAAAATACTGTAAAATGTGTGCATATATGTGTTTTACACCTCTTAAAAAAGGCACGATCGTTGCGGTTACCGAAGGCATCATGACTCTTGGCGTCATCACAAAAACAGGAAGTAGGGTTCAAACACAGTTTTTTAAAAGGTACTACAAACATATGTGTACAAACATGTTCTTTAAGTTAGTAATGTGTACATTGTAATAGTTAGAATACATTTTTTAAGTTATAATTTTTTTATGTGTTGGTGGTCGTTGAATGTTTGCATCTGTTTTGTGATTTCGCGATCATCTCAATGTTGCCGTGAATATAAAAAATGTAAAGAAAAATAAACTATACTTAAGAATCCACTGAAGAAAATGCAAGCTTATAAAAATAAACCTTGTAGAGTCATTTATAATAGAAAATACAATTTAAAAACCTTAATAATTTAATTAACAAATCATAGATTACATTGGCATTATAGTTGGGAAATAGAATTTGATAAACCTTTGAAATTCACTGAAAAAAACCAAAGGTTAGAGGGACGTTATAGTTAGGAAATAGAATTTAAAAAACCATAGAAGCTCACTGAAAAAAATCAAAGGTTACAGGGACGTTATACTTAGAAATTAACATTTAAAAACCGTAGAAATTAACTGAAAAAAACCAAAGGTTACAGGGACGTTATAGTTAGGAATTGGAATTTAAAAAACCTTAGAAATTCACTGAAAAAACCAAAGGTTACATAGACGTTATAGTTAGGCTCAAGTTTCACTCGTACAAAACCAGAGAAATTCAGCACTTTTAGTTAACTGAGCAAACTATAACTTGCGCCCCCGCAATGCACTGCTTATGAACTCACATATTACATCACTCATGACATGGTCAGTGACATCACTGATGACATTACTGATGACATCTCAAATGACATCACTGATATCACTGATGACATCATCCACAGAATCTCTGACGCACCCACTCGAACCCCATATAACCTTTCATACACCCACTCCAACTTCCACACTACCATTCTCAAAACCATTGACACATCTATACCAGTTCTTACACACCCACTCACTGATTCACACACATCCATACAGCCACTCATACACCAACTCACTCACGAATACAGCCACTGATATATCCACTCATACACCCATACAACCACTCACACACAGTCAGTCACTCATAGAGCTACTCACACACCTACTCACTCACCTAGAGAGTCAACCACACAGCCATTTACTCACCTATACAGTTATACACACATTCACTCACATATTCATACAGATACAAACACATATTCATTTACCTATACAGTCACTGACTCAAGCACACACTCATCCATACAGCCACTATCACAATCCCTCACTCACACAGTCACTTATATACTCCAACACTCACCTATCCTGCTTTTCATATATCCAGTTACTCACCCATATACCACTGACACATCCATTCACTCACTGACACACAGCCATACACACACTCAGTCACTTATATAGTTCCTCACTTACACACTCACTAACTCATACAGCCACTGACTCACCCACTCACTCATCCATGCAGGCAGTCACACACCCTCTCACCCAGCTACACAGACACTTGTACACTCATACAGACCCTCAGATACCCAATCAATCACCCATACAGCCACTCATGTACCCACTCACTAACCCATACAGCCACTTAGAGACACCATCTAGCAGACAGATACAGACATTCTCAAAACCTAGTCACTCACCCATACATTCACTGAGACACCTAATCACTCTCTTATACAGGCAGTCACGCACCCACTGAATCATCCATTCAGGCACTCATACACCCACTGATTCATCAATACACCTTGGTATATATTTAACACTCATAAACATTTTAAAAACACTCACAGTCACTGGATGATGTCATCAGTGATGTCACTGATCATGTCATGAGTGATGTAATATATGCGATCATAAGCAGTGCATTTGCGGGGGTGTGAGTTATAGTTAGCTCAGCTAACTGTAACTGCTGAATTTCTCTGGTTTTGTACGAACGCAACTTGAGCCTAACTATAATGTCTCTGTAACCTTTGATTTTTTTCAGTGAAATTCTAAGGTTTTTTTAAATGCTAATTTCTAACTATAATGTCCCTGTAACCTTTTGTTTTTTTAGTGAATATACCAAGGATTGACCAAGGAGCGTCAAGCTCCGAAACGCGTTGGGCTGTTGCTGACATGCATTAATTAAATTCACGCTGTTGAATTGGAGCCGCGGCACTGTGTTTAATGACTGGGGAGATCAGACGCTGGTCGTTGCTTACAGGTGTGTTGTGGATTTAGGGGTTCGCTACCCCACCGCTGGCTCACCGGATTAAGAGGCTTGGGCTGAGCGAAATATAAAAGATGGAATATATATATATAGAGAGAGAGAGAGAGAGAGAGAGAGAGAGAGAGAAAGAGATAGAGATAGATAAAGCCCCCCAGTGGTCTCTCAATGACCTCTAAACAACTTGTAAAGTCAGATTTGCAAAGCCTTTGACATTAAGAGTAAATAATGTTCCCCTCCCCAGTTATGGAATCCACAACGAGTCTACTTTCTCCTGTTATAGCGAATGGGCAGGGCTTGTCAACAACAATGAGCTTTTCTGAATTTGTGGAACTGACTATGGTAGTTGATATTTTCCTCCAAAGAATCTTTATAGAGACATAAACAACTATTGCAATTTTAAGGTCGAAGCATCAGAATTTATTGTTCTAAACATGCAAGTATTTAGAGGAATGAAGTGCAAGTTATTGGGAAAGGGCAATGGAAGCAGGTAGATTCTCCCCCAAAGAAGTATTGTAAGAGTGGAGGAAAATGTTTCAGTTTCAGACATGGAAGTTAATTGACCAGCTTGCCAAGGGTTGCCGACGTGACATCACACACCCTTAGCCACAGTGTTGACACCCGTAGGCTCTTGATAGCCTCCTACTTGCGCCTGAGGGGCTAAGGCAAGAATAGAGAGTCAAAGCAAAAGACTGTAAACTTACTGCCCTGGTTACTTTCTGTTCCTGTCACTGCCTTCATGTCCCCTGAGACCAGGGGTAACAAAGGGCAAGCAAGGGCTAGCACCCGCTTCCCCCAGGCTTACCCCATTTGACGTCCAAGATTAACACACGTCTGCTTGTCATCTCGTATTTAGGATTGCTTTTCCACGTACTGCTGCAAGAATGTATTTCATCTTGATACCTTGTGTCCCTCCGAAGCAGGGGAATCTGTTGCAAAGCTGGTGACATCATTCGTGTCCGCAGTAGGAGAGGAACACCGTGTCCTTGCTATGTGACTATGTGCTCAGGTTGTGAGATCTGCGGTTCAGTGAGGCCAATGTAATATGAATTTCCAATGAAAGGAGTGTGCGGGAGGAATTCAAAGAGAAATGCTGCTAAATGACAAGCATCAGGGAAACTGAACGTTGAGATCTGTCCACATTAAAGTAATGATAGTTCTTTCACCAGTCTCACTCTTTGCCCCTTGCTTACCTTGCTCCTGTTGGATACAGCTGCCCGTGCCTCTCCAGTCCTTAATTTGCAAACAAATAAGTGCCAGGGCCCTCGTCAGGAGGCCATCACAGCTTCCACCATCTTTTGCCACTGTCAGTGCTGCCAATGACAGTACCAACACAACTACTAACCGTCACACTGATACAATTGTGACATTTCAGACTGTTTGAGCCCCAAAGCTATAAGAATGGCTTGGGGTATTATTTGTTTTTAATATATATTGAGTTAATAAACAACTGTTGTTCTGCTCATCTTTTAATTGCACAAACAGCGCCACCATGCAGCAGCTGTCATAGGTGCCGGTGATGACAGTTAGTGCTGGTGCCCAGCAAGGAAAACCACCTGCACAAATTAAGCACTGCCAGTCTCCTGTTGGCTGCTGCCTTTAACAGTCCCTCCCCTCATTGAACTGGTATATTTTATTTATTATTACTTTCTGTTTTATTTATTTTGCACGGCTAGGTGTTTGAATGCTGTTTATAGTGTTGTGCTTGGAAGATTTCCTCTGTCAACCCCGGGTTCCTCTCACTCAGTACTTAATCTGTAAAAATAATTATTATAATAATACGTGCACAGACCTATAGTTTCTCCTAGGAGCCATCATTGGTATTTCCAAACGCTGGGGTTGACAAATGCCAACCCTGCCAACTGTTGATTCTACCTCATGCCAATTTCTTCCACCACCCTACACTGTCTGTCTCCTGATCTCACTTTTGCAGGTTTATTTTCACCCCTGCCTTCTCCTCTTGTCCCTGTTTCCCTATCTTTCGCTTCCTCCCTCTTTGTATGTTTTACTCTTTTTTCTCTCTTGCTCTCAATCAATGTTTGACCACGAAAACTTTCCTGGTTCCCAAAAAAGAGTACCTGTGCACTCCACCTGCACAATTCAAGCAATGGCATTATAAAGTTCTGAAACATGTTGACTGCAGAACATACAGGGCCCTGCCCTTCACAGAGGCAATCCATTGCGTGTATAAAACACTGGGCAAAAAGATCAGTGATACAGATTTTTAGGTTGTGGTGTATGAATATTTAATTGTAATGAGTAGATCAAACGTCCCAGAATGCAAGGACAAACTTTATGCAAACTCTGGGCACTATGGCACACAGGTTTATATTGTCTAGGAAGTAAACACTGAAGGGGCCGATTACGATACGGCCCATTAAGGCTCCGACCTTCGGAGCCTTTAGGGCTGTATCGTAATGGACCGGTCGGTTTCCTCTCGGACCGCCTCATTATGATGGAGGCGGTCGAAAAGGAAACTGGCCGGTCATTCCAGCTGGCTTCCGAAGGGCTCGGAGAGCCCGTCTGCCAGTTGGAATCCAGCCGGTAATCTCAAGGGTGGCTCTTTCCGCCCTTGAGATTACGATCACGATTCCTGACATGGTTTCCATGCCGGTCTGTCCGACCATGGAAACCATGTCGGAAAGCGTGTTAGGAGGCCCCCACCAGGGCCCCCTTTGGTGCACGGCCTCCGATTGGAGGCCGAGGGGGCACCAATGGTGCCCCACTGTTGATCCCTGCACATTGTGGCAGGCACCTTGAGGTGCCTGCCACGGGGTGCAGGGATGAACCCCACCTCCCATTTTACTATGGGAGCATGCATTACGGCCGGTTTACGGCCATAATGCATGCTCCCATAGTGAAATATAGTGAACAATGTTCGGTCGCATCCTAATGGGGCGGTCGGGACTGCCGACCGGGTGTCGGTCGGTCCCATGACTGAGTAGGTGTTGGGCGGAAGTGATTCCGCCCGACATCATAATGAGCCCCTGAGTATGATTTAGGAAAGTTGTGGAGCATTTGGATGTATCAGAGAGGATATTTGTCCCACCAAGCTAGCGAGATGAACACAATACATGGAGACGGGACAGGGAAGAGCATGGAATATGAATCTTCTTCTGGTTACTAGGAATATGAATGGTCTGGGCGCAGGAGGATTATTTACAATGCTTGCATGATATTTGGCGTAGGTGGGTGTCATGTGCGACCATGAGACCTGTCTTTTCCTTGGTCATCCATCTAAGCATGGTACAAGGGAATGTAAACACCTAGCTGTTGGTTAGGCCAGGGAGGACATCATCTGAAAAGTGGGGTGCCATGGGTGTGGTTCAGCACAGAAAGTAGAGAGTTACAGAACAGGCAAAAGACACAATTTGGGCGCCCTATCAGGCCAGAGAGGCATTTTATTCCACCGGTGGGTTGGAGAAGCCCAGGGCTGTTAATGATGCCTCTGTCACTTTACCCAGATCCCTGAGGTTAATTGCAGCAGCACAGGGAGGCTTCTAGAGAGAAAGACAAGAAATAGATGGAGGAGGAAGGTAGAGAGAAAGCAATGAAGAGAGAGGAAAGAGTAGGTGAGAAGGAAAATGGATGAAGAGAGGGAGAGCGCGGGGAGACGAAAGAAGCAGGCTCGTTTGAGAATTTTGGTACGAGAGTCCGACTCTGTAGAAGCAGCAGGCCATATGTATATGTTATGCAGCACTGATGTGCAGACCAGATGTGGAATATGCAGAAGTGTGCAAACCAGAAGACATCACACTACAACCACCCTGTCACTTTCTCCATGGTATACACGTGGCTTTTCCTCTATCGTTTTTAGTGTGTCACTGGTGTTCAAGGCACACTATTGCTTCTGTTGTCCGTTCTTGTAGAAATCCCAATACACCTTCGTCAGACATTTTAGAGATGAAGCTAATTCCGCTAATGAGTTTAAAACTATTAAAAGTGTTATGAGCACAATAAGTGCCTTTTTTGGATTGGGACTGGCACTGCGCTGACTCATTCGTTTGGGAGCTGCCCAGTAGCCATTCCTGAATGGATGGCTTTTGTTCGTATTCTATTCCATCTCTACTGATCACATTTCAGTATTTTGGCAATAGCAGCATACTCCCGAGGATTTTTACAGTTTAAAATCAATAAAAACGTTTCACCGGCGATTCCCTAGTTACATACTCTGGCAGGACTTTTGTATTCACTTTGTATAAGGTAGGATCCCGATCTATAAAAACATATAATATTGTTTCCATTCAATTACTCTTATAGCGATCTCTCTTAATTTACCCACATAGTTCATGTGTTTGTAATGTTCCAGAATATGGCGGTATATAAGTACTTGATGCTTAATAAAACGAGAAGACAGACTGCTGCATGTTATGTATATTTTCATGATGTTGATTCACCAAAATGCCAAAAGTTGGAGAAGGGACATCAAGCAGGATCTGACCCCTGATTGCATCAGAAGACCGCCCCCTTGTCACACACGGATCCACTCAGAGCGCTCCTATTTGCTGCTCAGAGGTTGTGTATATATATATATATATATATCCAAACAAAAGTTGCCCCAAATGAGGATGTCCACACAAAACTCGCCTCTTAAGTGAAGACTGCAGCCGCTACTAGTTCCGCTTAAAACATATTGGCTCTACGCGTTTCGGAAACCAATCCTTGTTCACGAGCCATCGCCTGAAAAACACACAGCAACTCGAGTGTGGATCACCTGCACTTTTATTGATCAGTCCAGCCCCAATGGGCGTGTCTCCGCCCTGTGGGCGTGTGCCTCTTAGCATTCTGGTATTTGCAGTCTCACACCCCAATCCATCCCAAGTGGGTGTTGCCATGTGCCTCAGTTTATTCGGCACTAATCCTCAGTGAACACAAGCAGAAAAACAAAGGCGCTGCCACTCATAAGTCACTCACTTTGGGCATATTTTGTCCTTGAACGCTGCGTCGGGGCCTCCTGACGCAGCAGGTCTGCTGAATAAGCGGCGGGTCATCCTCGCGGCTTAGGCTTCACCGCTCATATCCAAACACAAATTGCCTCAAATGAGGATGTCCACACAAAACTCGCCTCTTAAGTGAAGACTGCAGCTGCTACTAGTTCCGCTTAAAACATATTGGCTCTACGTGTTTCGGAAACCAATCCTTGTTCACGAGCCATCGCCTGAAAAACACACAGCAACCTCGAGTGTGGATCACCTGCACTTTTATTGATCAGTCCAGCCCCAATGGGCGTGTCTCCGCCCTGTGGGCGTGTGCCTCTTAGCATTCTGGTATTTGCAGTCTCACACCCCAATCCATCCCAAGTGGGTGTTGCCATGTGCCTCAGTTTATTCGGCACTAATCCTCAGTGAACACAAGCAGAAAAACAAAAGGCGCTGCCACTCATAAGTCACTCACTTTGGGCATATTTTGTCCTTGAACGCTGCGTCGGGGCCTCCTGACGCAGCAGGTCTGCTGAATAAGCGGCGGGTCATCCTCGCGGCTTAGGCTTCACCGCTCATATCCAAACACAAATTGCCTCAAATGAGGATGTCCACACAAAACTCGCCTCTTAAGTGAAGACTGCAGCTGCTACTAGTTCCGCTTAAAACATATTGGCTCTACGTGTTTCGGAAACCAATCCTTGTTCACGAGCCATCGCCTGAAAAACACACAGCAACTCGAGTGTGGATCACCTGCACTTTTATTGATCAGTCCAGCCCCAATGGGCGTGTCTCCGCCCTGTGGGCGTGTGCCTCTCAGCATTCTGGTATTTGCAGTCTCACACCCCAATCCATCCCAAGTGGGTGTTGCCATGTGCCTCAGTTTATTCGGCAGTAATCCTCAGTGAGCACAAGCAGAAAAACAAAAGGCGCTGCCACTCTTAAGTCACTCACTTTGGGCATATTTTGTCCTTGAACGCTGCGTCGGGGCCTCCTGACGCAGCAGGTCCGCTGAATAAGCGGCGGGTCATCCTCGCGGCTTAGGCTTCACCGCTCATATCCAAACACAAGTTGCCCCAAATGAGGATGTCCACACAAAACTCGCCTCTTAACTGAAGACTGCAGCCGCTACTAGTTCCGCTTAAAACATAATGGCTCTACGCGTTTCGGAAACCAATCCTTGTTCACGAGCCATCGCCTGAAAAACACACAGCAACTCGAGTGTGGATCACCTGCACTTTTATTGATCAGTCCAGCCCCAATGGGCGTGGCTCCGCCCTGTGGGCGTGTGCCTCTCAGCATTCTGGTATTTGCAGTCACTTGCCATTTTTTAAGGTTCCTCCAATGAAACTACCCTTGCAGTAATTTAAACATACGTTACCTCTGATGAAGTTGTAATGAGCACTGAGGAAGGCAGTGTGCCAAAATGCATTTGCTCTGAATAAATCAAAGAATGTCCTGCGAGTGCTTCATGCCTGTTTTGAGCCTTATATTTTCTTCGTGATTCACCCTCACGCTATCAGGAGATAGCATCTGTCCTAAGTTCGGCAGCTGGGTGAAACCTGGGAGCTTGAATATATATATATATATAGATAGATAGATAGATAGATAGATAGATAGATAGATAGATAGATAGATAGACATATATATATATTACTCCATAACCTGTTCCACAATAGAAAACAGGACCGACACAGCTCGGACATCCCATTGCGCGTCTATATTTAAATGCAGGTTGCCAGACTGAACACGTTTCGGCTGCGAAACTGGCCTTTTTCAACATGACAGACACGATATTCACTGCACTACTTATACCACATTGCTCCCACATGTTCAATAGACATAGAAGATTTCTTCAGATGTTTCTGCCCTTTACCCTCTATTTGCTTTTTCAGGGAGCCCCACTAAAATACGATTAGCATAACATTTAGCATATACATTAAACTCAGTACAAAGCCCAATGGCGATACTCAAGGTCGGGGACCTCCAGTAAAATACTATAGACAAGTATCGGATCCCCTCATTAGACCGCAAAGGTGCAAAATAACAGAACAATGCTAATGCATAATGTCAAAATTGCAATTCCCTGTTGGATAGTACACAGTTCTCATGTGTCCACCCTAAAGGAACATCACCAGTGGAAGGGAAAATATTTCACCAACAACATATGGTACAATGGCAATTAAAATACAATATATATATATATATATATGTATATATATATATATAGATATATCAAATAACGCCAAAGTTATTGGCAAATGAAAAAACGCTTATCCTATTGAAACTCCAACTACCTACTGGCTACCGCCGGTTATATGTGTATATATAATATATGTTTGTTTGTATATATATATATATATATATATATATATATATATATATATATATATATATATATATATATCTACTGCCAGTAGATAGTTATAGTTAGGACCTATTTTCCATAGAAAATCCGCAAAATTCTATTTGAAATAACTTTGGCGCCGGTTGACGAATCTTCGTGAAATTTTCAAACTTTGTGGCCCGCTCCGGTTCGCTCCTATCCTAAAAGTTTCGGGGTGATTCGTCAAGCGGGGGCCGAGAAAAAAGGGGGGTCCCAAAACGTGTTTTCCCCATGCAATTTTCCATAGGAAATTTTAGCCACGGCTACAGCCCGAACTGCTGAACGGAATTACACCAACTTTGGCGAAGAGGTAGTTCTTGGTTCAGAAAGAACCCTTTTTGTTAAATGGTGTAAATCCGTTCAGTAGTTGCTGAGAAAATCAAAAGTAAAAACACATATATATCTATGGCCGCGGAGGATCCGCGCACCCTCCCGATCACGAGCTGTATGCTAATTGGCTGTCAACACTCCAAACCAGGACGTGTTGGCAGCCATCTTGTGCCTCGGTAGAACGGAGGCACAAGAAAAGAGAAAACAGACGCAAAAACGCAAAAGGGGGCAGGGTAGAAACACCCTGACCCCCAGGCCTGCTCAGGGCAAAAAGTTTTTTTTGTTTTTTTAAAAATCGGCAAACGCGCTGGGTGCGCGGATCTAGCCAATAAAAAAAAAAATCTCCCGCGCTTCGATGCTATTTGGCCCCCGGGTGGCCCAAGTCCCGGGGGCATGCAGGGTTTTTTATATTTATGTGTGGGGGGCCTCTAAGGCCCCCCCAAGCCCGGGGACCGCCACCCCCCGGGGCTTTAAAAAAATAATGGTGCGGGAGGGCTCTCGGCCCTCACGCAGGCCCGGGGACCGCCACCCCCGGGGCTTCTTTTAAAAAAAAATAAACTAACATGTGTGGGGGGGCTCGAGCCCCCCACACGCCCCAGGGACCGCCACCTCCCCGGGGCTCTAACATGTAAATTAGGGGGTCCGTTAAGGACCCCCGAGCCCGGGACCACCACCTCCCCGGGGCTGTGCATTGGTTGGGAGGGGGCCGCGCGGCCCCTCTCCTGGAGCCCTTGATGGCCCTGGGGACCACCACCCCCAGGGCCGGCTCCTGCAGTGTCCCGGGGTGCCTACCCCGGGACACTGTAGTTTGCTATGACAGGACGGGAGCTTCGCGGCTCCCGTCCTGTCATAGCAAACTGCTTTGGTTTTGGAAGAGAGGCAGGAAACCTGCTCTCTCGTCCGAAAACCAAAGCCGACTGCTTTCCACACGGGGAGCTGCATCTTAGCAGCTCCCCATGTGGAAAGCAATGCCGGCTCCCGAGGGACGCGGGGAGCCGGCGGGACCGTGGGGGGATTGGGGACCCCCCCACAGTCCCCAACGGAGAGGGCCAGCCCCAGGGGATGGGGTCCCCGGGGCAAGTAGTGGCCCGGAAGGGGGCCACGCGGCCCCCCTCCCCCAAAAAATAATAATGAAAAAATAAAGAAAAATAAAGGCCTGCCCCGGGGGATGGGGTCCCCGGGGCAAAAGGAGGCCTGAGGAGGGGGGCCACGCAGCCCCCCTCCTTAAAAAAATCATAAAAAGTATGGCCATGCCCCGGGGGATGGGGTCCCCGGGGCCGGAATCGGCCACGGGAGGGGGGCCACGAGGCTCCCTTCCCGTTTTGTTTTTAAAAAAAAGGGGTAAGGCCCTGGGGGATGGGGTCCCTGGGCCGAAAAAAAGGAAAAAGGAAGGGGGGCCACACAGCCCCCCTTTGGAAAAAAAACAATTAAAAAAAAAAACGATCGTGCCGCAAGCCCCGCCCCCTTCCTTTACCACTCTGCAAACGCGCCCCCTGGCACCTTTGCAGAGGGGGAACGAATTCCCCTTGAATACTGGGGGTCCCTGGGGGCCAACTAGCCCACCAGGAACCTCCAGTATGCGCCAGGGAGCTGCGTTGCAGAGAGGTGTACAGAGGCCACGCCCTTTTTACACCTCTCTGCAACGCAGCTCTGTGGCGCTTACTGGAGGTACCTGGTGGGATAGTTGGACCCAAGGGACCCTCAGGATTCAAGGGACTTAATCCCCAACTTAAAACGCGCCACGGGCGCGTTTGCACAGTGGTGAAGGGAGGGCGGGGCTAAAGGTGACATGTGTGCAAACAGGCCCCATGGCGCATTTTAAGATGGGGAATTAAATCCCCTTCAATCCTGAGGGTCCCTGAGGCCAACTAGCCCACCAGGTACGTCCAGAAAGCGCCACAGAGCTGCGTTGCAGAGAGGTGCAAAAGGGGCGTGGCCTCTGAACACCTCTCTGCAACGCAGCTCTCTGGCGCATACTGGAGGTATCTGGTGGGCTAGTTGGCCCCTAGGGACCCTCGGGATTGAGGAGGAATTAATTCTCCAACTTAAAACGCGCCACAGGGCGTGTTTGCAGACATGTCACCTCAGGCCCAGCCCCTTCCTTCACCATTGTGCAAATATTCCTCTAAAATCAGCCAAACTACGAATTCCGATTTACTCACCTGTTATCAGGAGAGACCTCAGTGCTGCGTCTTTCAGCCCAGTACTGATCCTGAAAAGTAATTTTAACCGTACTTACCAGTAACTTGAATTTCCTTCCATAGGCTAACATTGACTGGTTTCACTTGGAAATTCTTCTAAGTGTGGAATTTTGGAACTTTATAATATTCCTCTAAAATCAGCCGAACTACAAATTATGATTTACTCACCTGTTATCAGGAGAGACCTCAGTGCTGCATCTTTGAGCCCAGTACTGATCCTGAAAAGTAATTTTAACCGTACTTAAAAGTAACTTGAATTTCCTTCCATAGGATATCATTGCCTGCTTTTTGCTGAAAAAGTTTCTAAGTGTCGATTTTGAAACATACAAATATTCCTCTAAAATCAGCAGAACTACGAATTCCGATTTACTCACCTGTTATCAGGAGAGACCTCAGTGCTGCATCTTTGAGCCCAGTACTGATCCTGAAAAGTAATTCTAACCGTACTTACCAGTAACTTGAATTTCCTTCCATAGGCTAACATTGACTGGTTTCACTTGGAAATTCTTCTAAGTGTGGAGTTTTGGAACTTTATAATATTCCTCTAAAATCAGCCGAACTACGAATTCCGATTTACTCACCTGTTACCAGGAGAGAACCCAGTGCTGCATCTTTTAGCCCAGCACTGACCCTGAAAAGTAATTGTAACCGTACTTACCAGTAACTTGTATTTCCTTCCATAGGAATCCATTGTCTGGTTTTCAGCTAAAAGTTTGTGTCGATTTTCACAAACTATAAATATTCCTTAAAAATCGCCTGTATGACTTAAACGCATTCTTTCAACTGTTTACATGAGATGCACCAGTGCTGGATCCAGGATCCACCACAGAGTAAGAAAAAGTAACGATAACACTACTTACCTGCTAAGTGAATTTCCTCCCATAGGATAACATTGGTGATTCTATGTGAAAAAGTTTCTGTGCCCACTTTTAAAATACAATAATATTCCTTAAAAATCACTACTGTAACCAAAACGCTTTTACTCAACTGTTTACAGGAGATGTCGCAGGGCTGAATCTAGGATCCAGTCCTGTGGTTAGAAAAGTAATCCATAAAGTAACTAATTGCATTTAACTAGAAATTCACATTGAGCTCAATGTTGCATTGTGTTTGAAATTGTGTTGCCCATTGCAACAACTGTAACTACTGTACTTAAAAGTCTATTGCCTATTTGCAAAGTATTTAAACTAAAGTAATTCATTCTGAGAAAGTATATTTTGTAATGTAATGTGTAATGTATAATGTAATTACAATGTAATTTAAAAAATAAAATATCTAAAAATAAATAGTTTAAAACATGTAGTAAATCAGTATCAAAAAAATAAATATAACAATTAATACATTTAAAAATTGTCATTTACAAAACCTTTGAAATTCACTGAAAAAACCATTGGTTTCAGACATGTTATAGTTAGGAATTAGCATTTAAAAAACCTTTGAAATTCACTGAAAAAACCATAGGTTTCAGGCACGTTATAGTTAGAAATTAGCATTTAAAAAACCTTACAAATTCACTGAAAAAACCATAGGTTTTAGGGACAGATATAGTTAGTTGGACATTGCACTCGTACAAAACCCGTGAAATTCCCCCGTTATAGTTAGTTCAGCTATAACGTTTTTTGCGTCTGTTTTCTCTTTTCTTGTGCATCCGTTCTACCGTGGCACAAGATGGCTGCCAACACGTCCTGGTTTGGAGTGTTGACAGCCAATTAGCATACAGCTCGTGATCGGGAGGCTGCGCGGATCCTCCGCGGCCATAGATATATATGTGTTTTTACTTTTGATTTTCTCAGCAACTACTGAACGGATTTACACCATTTAACAAAAAGGGTTCTTTCTGAACCAAGAACTACCTCTTTGCCAAATTTGGTGAAATTCCGTTCAGCAGTTCGGACTGTAGCCGTGGCTAAAGTTTCCTATGGAAAATTGCATGGGGAAAACACGTTTTGGGACCCCCCTTTTTTCTCGGCCCCTGGTTGACGAATCACCCTGAAACTTTTAGGATAGGAGCGGACCGGAGCGGGCCACAAAGTTTGAAAATTTCACGAAGATTCGTCAACCGGCGCCAAAGTTATTTCAAATAGAATGTTGCAGATTTCCTATGGAAAATAGGTCCTAACTATAACTATCTACTGGCGACCGCCAGTAGATAATATGTAATATATATATGTATATATAGTATTTAAATATCACACGGCGCAGCGAGAAAGCTGAAGGGCAAGAAAGTAGTGTAGTAGCAGACAGGATCCGCAGAATGCCATCAGAGGTTATGGAGCATCACTTGACCTCTACATGCCAGGAAGAAGGAATTGAGGCTGGTGGAAAAGCCTGTCGGCTACACCTTGCTGGTCTTGAAGGCGGAAATGTTGACTGGGAAGAACCTTGGAGTAATGGAGAGCCAATCCAAGCAAAGCAAATGAGTGGATGAGGTTGGAGATTCCAATAGAGAGCGGAGGCATGCTCTGTTGAAACCACAGTCTGGAGAAGAGCAGAGGACTAGCTAGAAACTAAAGTAGGAAGCAAAGGACCACTCTGGATTACCTGGTCATAGGCAGAGACCGTTACACAGAAAACAACAAGGAGTGTCTGTAAACTGAACCTGCATTTAATCTCACGCTTTGATTACAAATGGCAAAGTAGGGGAGAGCAAAAGTCGGCTGATTAGAACCAGACAACCAGAGCACAAGGGAGGACCTGAGCTAAGGTTGAAAGTCAGACAGAGACCAAGAGGAGTCTGCCTAGCAGCTTTTAGGACAGGGAATGCATAGATGGGACTTGTGTTGCCCCGTCATTACTGCCAGTTGCACCCAAAAGGCTTGGTGGTTGGCTACCCAAACCAAAATACCAAAGGCAGGGCACTGTGATGGCATGGAACAGGTGAACAATTACCTTTAAATATATTGGCTGTTGTCAGGCTACGTAGAGCTTCGTTGTTGTCTATGATACTGAAATTACAAGACTTGTGAATGTAAACATAAAATAGAAGTGTTTGGAACTTTAAGCACCGTGATGACTCGTTTTCTGTCTACCTTTATTGCAGAAATACAGCAATGACTGGTGGATAGGAAGGTTGGTTAAAGAAGGCTGTGAGATCGGCTTCATTCCAAGTCCCCTCCGACTGGAGAACATCCGCATTCAGCAGGAGCAGAAAAGAGGACGATTCCACGGGGGGTAAGGATAAAGTTATTTATTGTCGTACCTTTAGGGGTTTCTTGTAAAATCTGTATTCTTCAAACCACAAACATCAGTGTTATGAGTAAAAGTAAACAATTCTGTTTCTTGTGACCAACTTCCTGCATTTGATGGCTTCCTTCCACCTGCACATGTTTAACTTCCTATCACTAATAAATCGACTCACTAAAGTGTGTCACAATTAAGCGACATGGGAGTTCTTAAGAGTTCAGACACATCATCAAACTTTATTCCGCGTGTTTTTGAAGTTGTGCAGGAGAACATGAAGTAATAATTCTTTGAGTGAACTTATTAAATCTTAATATTGCTTGTGACTTGAAATTAGGATGAACCAACGAGTCGCTGACAAGGTCATAGAACCTACTTTTGTCCTTATGTGACCTTCTTTACTTGGACCACATGTAGTCTTGAATATCCTTCGTTAGATGCCTACCAGAGCTTTAGAGCTGCATCAACAAAATGGGGTCATGTGCATGATGAGTGGGTTGATTTGTATATTACAAAACATGTCAAATTGGTAACAACTGTGTCAATGTGCTATTGAGGCACCATCCATCATCTCAGAGTCAAGGAAGCAACTTCCAACTAGCAAAATTACCACGTCATTCAATGACATTCGTTCCTTTCTTTTTAGCGCAGCCATCATTAATGTGTGTGTTAAGGGTCAAATGCCTAAGATTTGTCTTCGAAAGTTGAATTATTATTGAAAGGGGCGTGACGGTGGCCAACCATTCCTCCTCCCTCTAAATCTAGAAACGATTGTTACAGTATAGGCTGCCTAAAGTCATATCTAAACCAAATACATATATGTGGAATGATGAATGACAGCTTACAAAATGGTAACAGGACAATGTATAGATACTGTACTGTTACCAAGCAACTTAAAAGCACATTCAACCCTTTTAGTCTGTGTACCATAATGTATTGTGTTTCCAGCTTTCTGAATACACCTCTAATGGAACTTCTAGTACAAGCTTCGTTGTCATGGATGTTGTAAAGTGTGAGCACATAAACAAACACTAAAATTCCTTCTGTAGTGATATAGTGACATCATAGTTTTTCGAGAGATTTACATTAATTTCCTGAAAATTGTGGTGTTTGTCTTCCTGGTATTTTTCTTCAGTCTCTTATAATTGCTTTATAGGCTTCGATCTCTACAGGTACCTGATCAAACGTTCATTTCTGATCAGAGTCAATGGAACTTTAAGCCGCTAATAAATAAATGCGGTAGAAGTAAACAATGCCATTATAATGCCCCTTTAATATTACTAATAGTGAGTGTTTTTTTTCTCCACATTACAGTTCTCAAGAAGAGGTCCACTATGCCTGGGTAGAGATTTCCCTTCCACTTTCTTTTGTTTCCGCTGTTTCTGTCTTCCCTACAGGGTTGGACGGGGTTGGAAACTCAATTCAGGCAATCACTGACTTATTACCATTGCACTGGCCTTCCTCAGACAGATGGGACATATATATATATATATATATGTGTGTATATATATATATATATATATATATATATATATATATATATATATATATATATATATATATATATATACAAATCACCAGAAGTCCCTCGTCTGCTCGTAGCGTTCCCAGCGCTCCTTCCGCCACAAAGGACTCGCGAACCACCAAAAATGCAGGCAAATCAAATCTTTATTGCTGTTTCCTTGCTACGCGTTTCGGGCACCACTAGCCCTTGTTCACACCTTGTTCACATCATTATATATATATATATATATATATATATATATATATATAATACACCAATTGGCTCTCCTTGGCTGACTGTTTCGGCGCTCTTGGGCGGTGCGAAACCCCACGGCCAAGCCCAGCCGTTATACATCCAACACTCTTCTCCGTAGGAAAAAGAAATGGGTCGCACTCATGGGTAGGTCATATTACCATTTTACTTTTGGTCAACACAGTACATTTAAACTGAGAGACAACACCAACACCTTTCATGAGTGATGTAATATGTGAGGTCAAAAGCAGTGCATTGCGGGGGCGTAAGTTATAGTTAGCTCAGATACCTATGACTGCTGAATTTCTCTGGTTTTGTATGAGTGAAATGTGAGCCTAACAATAACGTCCCTGTAACCTTTGTTTTTTCAGTGAATTTCTAAGGTTTTTTAAATTCTATTTCCTAATTATAATGCCCCTGTAACCTTTGTTTTTTTCGGTGAATTGCTAATTTGTTTTACCTAACTATAACATCCCTATAATGGTTGATATTTTAAGAGTTTTTTGAAGTGTTACTACCTAACTATAACCTGTTACGTTTGAGCGAGGGTGTGTGAGTGGCTGTATGGGGAGCTCAGTGAATTTGTGAGTGGCCGTATGGGTCTGTGAGTGGGTGCATGAGTGTCTGAATGGGTCTGTAAGTGGGTGCATGAGTCTCAGTTGGTCTGTGAGTGGGTGCATGAGTTTCTGGCTGGGTCTGTGAGTGGGTACGTGAGTCTCTGAGTGGGTCTTTCAGTGGATGTGTGAGTATCTGAGTGAGTCTGTGAGTGGGTGCATGAATCTCTGAGTGGGTCTGAGAGTGGGTGTGTGAGTCTCTGAGTGGGTCTTTCAGTGGATGTGTGAGTATCTGAGTGAGTCTGTGAGTGGATGCATGAGTCTCAGAGTGGGTCTGTGAGTGGATGCATGAGTGTCTGAGTGGGTTTGTCAATGGTTCTGTGAGTCTCTGAGTGGGTCTGTGAGAGAGTGTGAGTCTCTGAGTGGGTCTGTGAGTGGGTGCGTGAGTGTCTGAGTGGATCCGTGAGTGGATGTGTGAGTCTCTGAGTGGGTGTTTGAGTACCCACCTGGTGTGCAAAATGGCTGGGCCCAGCATGCTTGTGGTCATGCCAAATGGAACCAACCTCCACATAGAAGCAGCACACTGAGGTGAGGTGAGCTGAGGTGAACCCATCAGCCTTCTCATACACTATGTGGAGATGGGCAAGTGGGGTTGCATTTTGCAATACACCATGAGCTGAAATGAGTGACACCTTTGCTCTCTCCCAAAAACGTGCAAGCATCTGGTGTGGGTGCATACAGTCTCATCCTTAGGATAACTGCATAGTGGTTCTTGAAAGACCCCTCCCACTGACTGTCCAGCCTCAGAGAAAGTGTCATTGTCCTGGGGTCAGTTGATGTTGCCCTTAGAGTCCTGCTACCCCTACCTTTATGCAACTATCTGACAGATGGGTTCCCTGACAATGCTCCAATAAGTGAACCAAATAGACTAGTTCGGCGAAGGTGAAGGCAACTTTGCGTTTTTTAGGGTGTGGAATTAGGGGCAAGCCACATCCTTGATAGGGAAATAGTTAAGAAGCATAACGATCAAGCATTACCACATAGCATCTGTCCTAGCCATATTTCTTGAAGCAAACAGCAGCCACAAATAATTCGTCCCAAACAAACTTTCCAATGCAGATCCCTCCTTATGAGCTCCTAAATGCTCTGGGCTTCTTTTACTAGGTGTTGCTGTTAATGACCGGTGACGTGAGAGCAGAGTTCATGTGTGCTCTCGCTTGGATAAGGGCAACGTCTCTGCAGAAAAAGGTGTAAACACTGATGCAGGAAATTACAGTGTTACATTGCATTGTTAAAGCAGGTGCGTGGCTCTGCGAATACCCATATATGCTAGCAGAGTTTATAGCCCACAGAATCTCCGAAAGCAAACAGCACACCGTAAACAAAATACACAGCAAAAGAGCAAAACACTATAAAAATGCTTCACCTTCTAAATATACGGGTCTCTAAAACATGCTTTGATGGAAACACCTTATTATTATCTTTTTTTCACAGACCGAATATAGGCCAGTTTCTTTGTAATTGTGAAGGCGATTTATCTGAATTCCCCATGCTTTTTTTCTGGGTGCATTGACTGTGCATGTTGAAGTTCATCGTCGGCCTCTAATTTGTAATTAGCTGGCTCATGACTGCACAAGTGCACACCGCAATAACACGGTGCGCCTCGGATACTTCCAGTGCAGCTGAGTTCACATCTATTGCACAGTCACATTAGACTACTATCTGGACAGCATGTTTTTGCCTGGTGGGGAAAATGACAGCCTTTGTTATCCCTGACTGGGACCGCGGGAGGAGCTTGAATGCCCCCGCAGTCCCTGCCGGCTCCCCTCCTCCTGCGGGAGCCGGCATTGCTGCTGCACGGAGGGAGCTGCTGGAAAGGCAGCTCCCTCAGTGCAGGAGCAATCGTTTCATCTCTGTGGAAAAGGAAAGAGATGAAATCTCCGCTTCCAGTGGATGGGAGCACTTTAACAGCTCCTGTCTGCTGGAACCAGAATGTTTGCTTTTGCTTGGCAGGAGCTGTGAAAACTCCCGCCAAGCAAAAGCAAACAGCTGTGTCCCAGGGGTGGGCACCCGGGGACATAGCAGGAGCCGGCCTTGGGGGTGGCAGGGGTCGGTCCACAGGGTCATGTTTGGCTCCAGGACGGGGGGCCGCACGGCACCCCTCCTTCTGTTTGCATGGGCCACCCCGGTGAGGTGGTGGTCCCCAGGGCCAAGAACCGCCCCCATCCTTCTAAAAAAAAAGAAAGCCCTGAGGAGGTGGGGGTCCCCGGGAGTGTGCGGGGGGGTCCGTGCGCCCCGATCTAATTTAAGTTAGCCCTGGGGAGGTGGTGGTCCCCGAAGCTTGGGGGGGTCTGCGCGCCCCCCTAAGCATTTTATTTGTAGTTCTGGGAAGGTGGTGGTCCCCGGGGCCCCAATATAATTTTTAATTTGTAGCCCTGGGGAGGTGGTGGTCCTCGGGGCCTGGGGGAACCCCGTGGCCTCCTGCTTAATATTAAAACTAGCCCCAAGAGGGTGGTGGTCCCTGGGACATTTTTAAACCCTTGGAGGGGGGTGCCCGTGCCCCCCCCCCATTCTTTTTATTAAACCTGCATACCTCCAGGACCTGGCCCATCTGGGGGCTTAATTCCCGGTGGTATTCGTGAATATTTCGTGAAAATCACTGTGAAAAAAAATGCTTTTATGCTGTAGCAGGGTCCTGGGGGTACATCAAGACCAAGGCTTGGGGGTCAGGGTATTCCAACCTTGACCCCTTTTCTTTTTTTCCATTGTTTTGTGAGACTCGCCTTAAGCTGAGTCCTAAAAGGGCTGCCAACACTTCAACCAGGAAGTCAATAAGAGCTCTGAATTTCCCTTCAAGAGCTCGTTATTATTCACAAATTAACTGTGATTGCAGATATACAAATTTGGATTTCCTTGAATTTCACAGCAACTTTTGAACGGACTTACACCAAATAACTGAAAGCGTCATCTGCGTAACCAAATCTACATTTCTGTCAAATTTGGTGTATTCCGGTTAGTGATTCAGGCTGTAGTCTTCTTTAAACCCCTAAGGAAAAATAATATGGGAAACACACTTTCTTTGACCCCCCTTTATCTCAGCCCCCGCTTGACGAATCACCCCAAAACTTTCCATGCACAACAAGACTCACTATGACACTTTTTTTTAAAGAAATTCGTGAAGATTTGTCAAACAGCACCAAAGATATAGGCAAGTCAAAAAACACTTGGTCCTAGCTGCAACTAGCCACTGCTACTGGTATATATATTACCTACTGGCGGTAGTTTATATTAATATGGGGGAAAGGGCTCCCCAGGCGATTTCTGCCCTGGTGACCCCATCCCCCGGGGCCCAGCCAATATTGAGAATGGGAGGGGACTGCAAGGCCCCCCCTCCCTGTGCCGATTTTGGCCCCGGGGACCCAATCCCCTGGGACCCAACCTTATTTCAAAGTGGGAGGGAGGCAAGCAGTCCCCTCCCGGGCTAATTTCAGCCCCGGGAACCCCATCCCCAGGGCCCGACCTTATTTCAAAGTGGGAGGGGGCAAGCAGCCCCCGCTGATTTTGGCCCTGGGGACCACATCCCTTGGGGCCCGGCCAATGTTAAAAAGGGAGAGGAGGGCACGCAGCCCTCCTCCACAGGTGCCGATTTTGACCCTGGGGACTGCATCCCCGTGGCTCAGCTGTATTAGTAATGGGGAAGGAGGCCATTGTTGGCCAGGCCCCAGGGTATGGGGTCCCCAGTGCCAAAATATGCCAGGGGAGAGAGGCTGCATGGCCCCCTCCCCCAATAATATAGTGGTAAGCCCTGGGGGATGGGGTCCCCAAGGCCAAAAATAGCCCAGGGCCAAAAATAGCCCGGGGAGGGGGCTGCATGCCCCCTCCCCATTTAATATGGTGCCAGTGCCCCTCCCCCTAAAAAATGCTCCGGGTACAGGGTATGGGGTCCCCAGTGCCAAAAGCGGCCTGAGGAAGGGGCCTGCAGGTTGGCTGCCTTTGTGGGGTTGGCCACAGGTCCTGACCGCAGGCCATGCCTTGTGGCAAATGCCCTGCTGCACACGGCCGAAGGGCGTGCGCAGCGGGGGACTGGCTGCATGCGAGTGGTTGGCCGCAAGGCCTACGTGGGCACTGATAAGCTCTATAAATTGATTGCACTTCATCTCTTTGCCGATAGCAGGGTAAACTGAACAAACCTTTCCTTGACTTTATTTTTTGAGGTTATAGCATGTATACCTAAGACATGTCCTAGCAGTTGAATCTTGATATGCCTGATTTTTGTGCATCTGTCTGCCACTTTGTTTTAGTAGTCTGCTAACTCTGGATAATCCCATATCAAATTAAAACTGAAATTAAATGAAACCGCTAGTTCTCCACATTTACGAAAGGATGCAGCCCTTGTGGAATACATTTTATGAAGCATTACCTGGTCATGAGTGTCCTGCGCACAAAATTGAAATGCAGTAAGCGGGATCTACCATTACTAGTATTTTCCGTGTGAGTGTGAGCACTCAGTCAGTCCTCTTTGATTACATATATGTGAGCACTCCCTGCCATTGCCTATCTGTAAATTTCATCCCACAGTCAACCTTCCACTGTGCCCTTGACCTCAGCCATCACTTACTTGTATCATCTCTAAGGTGACATAGAGCATAGTAATAATGCCTCATCCCTGGTCTACTGCTATCAAAAGCCTTGTGCAGCTTACACTTGCTGGGAATCCTGTACACTACCCCATGTTTTTTGACAGTCCTGCGTATAGTATGATATTTCATAAACTGACCTGCATCTAGGTGAATATTTTCCAAAGCTGTATCTGGTAAGTAAACAGCACCTGTACAAAGCATGCTTTTACCACGTTTGCCTTACCACACATTTTTTCACATCGCATATGTTTACCATGCATCTGCCTTTACTATGCATCTGTACAGTTGCCCTTAAAAGAGAGGAAACATATTATATATATATATATATATGTATATATATCACGTTCTCTGTAGGCTCTCGCGATTCCTCCCCGCCACACACGGACCACAAAGTAGGTGCTATTTTCTATATATTTATTCCGATGTCGCCATAACGCGTTTCAACTCCTCAAGAGTCTTGATCACATATTATATATGTAAAAACAATACCCTTGCAGGCCTAGAGTGCTGCATAAATTATGCAACAAAAGAAGCAGAGAACTCTGGGTAGTTCCCAAGTTTAGTTGGAGAGCTGCTCCTATATAGAACACCCTACAACACCAGCAACACTCTGAATTTGCTCACGTCAAATGTCTACTTTTCTATCAAAGTTTTGCAGCATAGGATTAGCACAGTGCCATCCACGCTGAGATAGAAAGGGACAGTCTTGGGCCATTTCTACTGCAAAGTCTTTAGGCATAGGATTAGCACAGTGCCATTCATGCTGAGCTGTAAATTGACACAAGCCATTTATCACTCCAGGCACAGTATTACAGCTTTGGATTGGTAAAATACCATCCTAGCCAACCTGAAATGAATAAAAGCGACTCCTGACACGTGTTTCGCTATCATTACAGCTGCTTCTATTTTGCATAATTTATGCATCACTCTATGCCTGAAAGGGTATTGTTTTGACTTATACTGGGTGCTCACTTGTGTCTGGACAAAGCTAACCCTCTCGGAAGAGCTATAATATATATATATATATATTAGGGGATTTTGGGGGGGTTGTCCCCAAAAGAGAAAAGTTATAGTTAGGACCTGCTTACCAATTTGTTTTTTGCTAATAACTTTGGCGCTGTTTGCCGAATCTTCACAAAATTTTCAAAACTTATTTGCCACACACTTCAGCTGCAGTTTGGAAAGTTTCAGTCTGATTTGTCAAGCAGGGGCCGAGAGAAAGGGGGGTCCCAAAATACATTTTCCTAATGCAATTTCCGATAGGGATTTTGAACACAACTACAGACCTAACCGCTGAACGGAATTACACCAAATTTTGCAGAAAGCTAGAATGTGTTCAGTAATTTTGGACTTATTAAACAAAAAAAAATGTATGTATATCTAGGAATGTGGAACCTCCACGGATCTGTCAGATCTCATGATCAGATCTGATTGGCTGTCACCACTTCAACTAGGAAGTGGTGGCAGCCATCATGGGACTCGGCCGAGTCCCAAGAAAAAACGACAAAAAAGGAGACCATAATGTTTTTTTATTTTCCCACAAATTCGTGGAGGATCCACGGGTCTGTTGGAATTCAAGCACGACTACCAGCACTTGCTTTTTTTGACCCCCCCCCCCCCCCCGGGTTGGCCAGGTCTTGCGGAGAATTTGATAAAAAACATTTGTGGGAGGAGAGCACATGTGGCCCCTGCCCCAGGCCGATTTCGGCCCCAGGGACCCCATCCCCCGGGGCCCAGCCATATTTTAGAGTTGGAGGAGAGCACGTGTCCACATCCCCGTATGATTTTGGCCCCGGGCACCGCCACCCCCCGGGGCCCAGCCATGAAAAAAATGAGGAAGGGAACCGCCACATCCTGGGGCCCGGCCATGAAAAAAGGGGGAGGGGGCCACATGGCCCTCCTCCCTGGGCTATTTTTTGCCCTGGGGACCCAACCCCCCAGAGCCTGGCTGTGCAGTCAAATGGGAGGGAGCGGCCCCCTTCTCTGAGCCATTAATGGCCCTGGGGCCCCCCTCCCCGAGGGCTGGCTCCAAGTCACCCACCCTTTAGTGGCAGGGCCCCGGGAAATGGGGACCCCGGGGCTGAAATCACCCCGGAGAAGTGGACTCCTATTTGTTCTGGCTGGTAGAGCTCATCATCTGATGCCCAAAGTGCCCAATAAAACTTCCCTAAATTGTAGCCTGTATGTCAGCCTTTCCATTTCTGTCAGCGCCCTAACTATGCCCCCAGGTTATGCATTTATTTGCCACTGCCATGAGGCTAGGCATCAGATATCTCCTTTTCTGATTATGGTTATCCTCTTCTCACGTTCAAAACAACATGGGGAAAGAATATTTGGGAAGGGCTACAAATAGAATACTCCATGTCTCAAAGTGGATGTGGGACCTGCAGGTTTCGATAACTGGGTTTTTGTTAGCGGAGTATGTCCAAAATATAAACTAAGGGCCCGATTCACAGAACTAACTTAAGACAAAACCCTAAACTTACTACCATTTTGGTATTCACAGAAGGCACTTACTCATTTTGGTATTCACAGAAGGCACTTACTTACTTCATTTTGAGTAACTTACTCATTTTGAGTAACTTACTCATTTTGGTATTCACAGAAGGCACTTACTCATTGATGAGTAAGTGCCTTCTGTGAATACCAAAATGAGTAACTTACTCATTTTGAGTAACTTACTCATTTTGAGTAACTTACTCATTTTGGTATTCACAGAGGGCACTTACTCATTTTGGTATTCACAGAAGGCACTTACTTACTCATTTTGAGTAACTTACTCATTTTGAGTAACTTACTCATTTTGGTATTCACAGAAGGCACTTACTCATTGATGAGTAAGTGCCTTCTGTGAATACCACAATGAGTAACTTACTCATTTTGAGTAACTTACTCATTTTGAGTAACTTACTATTTTGAGTATTCACAGAAGGCACTTACGCATCAATGAGTAAGTGCCTTCTGTGAATACCAAATGAGTAAGTTACTCAAAATGAGTAAATTACTCAAAATGAGTAAGTAAGTGCCTTCTGTGAATACCAAAATGAGTAAGTGCCTTCTGTGAATACCAAAATGGTAGTAAGTTTAGGATTTTGTCTTAAGTTAGTTCTGTGAATCGGGCCCGCAGTGGGTACTTGGATGCTCACAACCTCTCTAACAATAACCACTTCCTTAATCCCAGTGCTTGGTCTGAGCTGGAACCCTAAAATATCCAATGAGAACTTTCCACTGAAATTTTCTCCATAAAGGAGTCATAGTATGTATTTCGGAAAGTTATTCCCATTTGTCCATGTCAGAAATGTGTAAGATCTCTCTCCCACCTGTGTCATATCTCCTCTGTTATTTTGCTTACCTTTGTATTTAGTTATTCGTAAAATGAATGCAGTATTCTATGGTCACATAGATGTTAAGGCCCTTTCTGTAGGAGGTTGAGATCAGATGTCTATTACACCTGAGTGCATGGTGCAACAGAGTGAGCAGGGAAATCCCTCGCTTCAAGGTGGCATGCTTTCAAGGTGTTTGTAAAATGTATGTGTGTTAGACAGTATTGCCTCCTGCGCAATCAAATTATTGTATTTTACCCTTTGCCATGAATTGTGAAAAATGAGATAGACAATCTGTCCTCCAAGAACGTACCAAGAAAACCTCTCTAAGCGTTGTGCAAAATCAGTATTGCATTTAAGGGGGGCAGTCAATCTTGCCTCACACCTTAATTCATATTGACCTATCGGTCTCTCGGTCGAGTTTAAGTTTGCAGTCATGAGAGTAAACCATTCCCCGCTAGAGAGCCAGACGCCTCACCCTGAAGGAGCACCGCTGCATTTAAAGGAAAAGGTGCCATATGGTTTTGGCAGTCACCGAGCCCTAATCCTATCTTATTGAAGCTATTTACCAGAAATGAAAAACTGAGCCATTTCATAATACTGTAAGGCCATGCTTCCTCCGGCCTTATCTTCATAAAGAACAGTAGTTCATTTACCAGGTTGAGAACGAGACAGATAAAATGTCATATGTAGTTCTCCAGGTAATGTTGTTCTTCATAAGGGTAAATGCTGGAACAGGAACAAAAGGCTCTAAAACAAATTTATTTTGACGGTTTCTATTCTCCTCTTCATGGATGGAGCCATCACCCACCATCTGTTAGGTCTTTCTTGAGGGACTGTAGCAGTGGGGTGCAATTAGCGGCATATATTGACTCCCGGCCCGCTGTTGTTTATATCCATGTATTTGACCGGTCTTGGATGGCCACCAATAAGATATACAGTTGTCCCCTCCAAATGCCTCTATTTCTTTTGTGTTGTTCTATGATATCTCGTCAGCCTGAGAAGGAGCTACACACCAGTGTAAATAAGAAAAACCACAAGCCAGGAAGAGAACCCTGCTCGTTAGGATTGAGCCTGTCTCAAGATCCTGAGAGAAGCACAGCTACGACCACTCTGTCAGAAGACAGCCCTTCCTGCCTACGGAGAAGATGAATGATTGCATGTTTCAGAAGGATTGCCTGCCACCAGCGAAGTCCAAAGCTCAGCTGACTGAGAGTATTTGTGGTAACCCTTGTTGTATTATGCCTGCTCAGGACACAACGGCACCTTGCTACCTACTCATGTGTCGTTCATCTTCATCACCTGCTGCTGCACAGAAGCATTGAGGCCTGCTTCATCCCTACTTCTCTGACATTGTGCAGGAGGGGAGCCTGTGTCTGGAAACTCTGGTTGCCTCAAGAGGTCTTAAGGATGAACTCAGTGTCACTGCCTGGCATGGGGATTCATAGAGGTATCTAGAGGAGGTCACCCCAAGTTCAGAATCATAAACCCTGCCTTGTCAAGGAAACTGGTTCCAGAGATATTTCGTGTTGTACTCTTGGCCACTCTAGAAGGTACGTTGTCTCCAGCTTTGTACTTGCTTTCTCCGTGGCCATTTCCGGTGCCGAGGACCTCTTGACAAGCCCTCCTTGGAATTTTCTGACTGCAAAAGATGGGTCCTTCAATACAGACTCTTGAACATTTGGCCCAGCTCAAGTGAGTATTTCTGCCTACTGGCTCAGGAACCAGCTATTTGCTTCAACTTACTGGCACTGAAGTAGAAGCCAGCAAATGAACCTTGCGTTGAGTTTGGGGGAAGTGAATCCAGGCATGTTTGCAGGCATATGCATTAAAAAATATTAACATTCCAAAATCTGAAAATAAAATCACAAAAGTGCAAAAAAAAAAAAAGATTGATTTCCAATTTTGAGGAGCAGCAACGTACAATCTTGTGCTTTGAAGTGTTGCACTGAGAGACTGCGATTTGGTGCTACTCTTTCCTGAGCCTTTTGCAAGGATTGCTGCTCTCTTTGGCCATGAGCCCTCCCTTCCTGTGGTGTTCCTCTGGTAATTCGTCCCCAGTTTCTAAGCTTTGTGGAGCAGAGAGAGTGCCATCCCGTTCAACTGTTAATGAAGCGTCATCAAAGTACTTGGAGGTCCCCCCAAGTCAATACTCCTTTGGTAATTTGTTAACGGTCTTCTTTCCTGATCCTTGAAGTGGCAGTGACCACTCAGTAATCTGAAACAGGACACTGCAAGTGTTCCCTACAAACAAGGACAGTAGGCGCTCTGTTGCCAACTGAAAGTTGGTATTCCAGACCTCCTTGACACTCAATCAATGACACTTGGTTGAGCAGTCAAGACTGAGCTCGAACAAGTGGTGTAACGGTTGAGAGTAAATGATACACAGCATGGTTATCACAGTAACTATAAAGAGTGAGGACCTCATTTATGGGTTTTTTTGTCGTACGGCAGTGCAGCAGGCCTTGCTGCTACGCAGCCCTGCGGCTAAAGAAAAGGGCAGGAATGCGCCTTATCTATTAGATATGGCGCATTCCTGTCCTCTTCCACTGCGCCGGCACACGATGGGCTGCCATGCGCCAAAGCAGGCACCTTTGCACCATGGTGAAAGGGTGCCTGCATTGCGGTGATCCAGCGCGATATTAGCAAACAGCATTCATACACCAAATACTCACTTGGGCCCATACATTCATACTACGCTAATACTTACGCTGGGAAGTCAGTTGTACTCTTTATCAAAATCCCTGCTACCAATTACTTTTCTGATTGAAGAGTAATGACTTACCAATGAATCCTTTGCTATTTGGGAAGTTTAAAATGAGTGACATTCCTTACAGTACATAATCCTCAAATAATCACTGAGTCAGGAAGTTTTAAAATGTTTATCTAAAGATTTAGCAGAGTAAAATACAGAACCACATGGTACTTAATCGCACACCAAGGATGAAGCATAGAATAATAATTATTGAATTAATGACGGTCCCTCAGAAAAGAGAGGATAGAGACAGCAGCGTAACTAAAGGTTGCATTTATATTTACCTAAAGTGCGAGAACCAAACCCCTTGGCAAGGAGTTGGAAAAGATAGGACCCAGGAAGGATGAAGAGCAAAGACTTCCTCCAGGTTCAGGACAGGACCGGTGACCTCTCTACAACGACGCCTGCGTCGTTCCCCTCTCTGATACTCGACTTCTCCTCGATTCCCCCGTGCCTTCCTTCTAATGGACTCCGCCGCCCCCTCCTCAGGAACTCTCTGGACAACGGTTCAGCCTGCAATCGATCAGCTTGTCGGTCTGGAGCTTCTTCCTGTCAGCGTCTAGACTCTTCTAATTAGCTAATTCTATATCTGTTATACCCTTCTACGCCCATGTACCTCCCATTAATGTTGCAAAAATATGGGACCACTACTTCTGATTGGACAGGGACAGGGGGTTGATCCTCACACCATATGATTTTAGTTCAATTTTCTGAAGACCATTGTTTTAAGATACCGCCCATCAATTTTAATACAATTAAATGAGCCTTATGCTCAGAAGCTTTCTTTTGAAAATCTTGTCTTCTATCTTCTACCACATTCAAAAATATCTTTTCTTCTTCATGTAATGAACATGTTAGATTGTGTCTATGTGCATATGTTATATCTATCGATTTCATTGTTAAGAAAAATTCTCCCATAAACTGTGCATCTTGACTACTAAGCACTGGGTTCATACTCTTTCGAATCGGAACCTCAGAAAATATCACATCTAGGTTTGAATAATAATACTGAAGTCTTCCTGTTCTATAAAATAAACTAGCTAATACACTACATGATATGCCATACGTTAGTGGTAAATGATGATATGTTAACCCTTTCGCTACTGATTCTGGTAACTTCATACAGACATAACAATTACTAACTTCCATAGTATCTACATATTGAAACAACAACTTGGTGAAAACATTTAAACTAGTGTCGATATCAGTTATTTCATAATGAAATTCTGGTTCATTCTCTGACATCAGTTCTACTCTATTACTTTTCAAGTTTGCTGTCCTTTCCTTAGTTTCATTATTAATCTTTTTATCCATTATCATAATGTAAGGAATTGTTACAATCAGAACTAACCAAACTATAAGCACCATTACTAGACTACATATGCATACTGCACAGCATCTTTTACAACATTTCTGTTTTGATCTCCCAGCAACTCTATCGTCAGACATTTTGACAAGGAAGATTGCTCTTCTTATCTATTTTCGCTTTTCTTTATATAACTCTTTCGCGTAGTCAAGGTGGTCTTGTTTCTTTCTCATACGTCAGTTCTGCACTTGTTCCTTCGTCACCACTTTCACTTGACTCTGAGCTCTCGTAATCTTCAAGAATGATGTAAGTCCAATCAGGACCCTTGAATTTGTTATTCACAAGTTTCAGTCTTTTACTTCTTCTTTTCTCAGTTTTACTTTCTTGTCCTGTTTGGCTTGTTACTTCATTTACTTGATCTGGATCTTCACTTCTGGTTGTTATGTGGTATTTTACTCTTTTAATGACACTAGGCCAATGATCACCTTTTCTTGTTTTCTTTGTTTGCACTGTTTCTTTATTTTCGTCCTCAGAAATCTTTTTATTTTCATTGTTTAGCACTGTTTCGCTTTCTGCAATTACTGTTTTTCTTACTTGCTCCTTTTCAGGTCTTATTGGTTTCTCTTCCGCAGCTCCTCTGTGAGTTTCCAATAACTGACCTTGTTCTTGGTTTATTTCTTCATGTTCGTGATTCTCAGGATTTTCTTCTTCTGTATACTTTTCTGGATCTAACTGGTTCTGATCAGGGCTTATTGCACTTTGTACTTCTGCAGCCTGACCGGGTTCTTCTAAACCTGTCTGTCCCTGCTCAAAATTTGTTGGTTCGTCGTTAATTTGAGCCCAGTTTCCTTTCCCTATCTGGTCTTGCTCAGGTTCTTTTATTGTGTCTTCTTCTTTTCCCTGAGCTGCATCTTCTTCACCTGTCTGATCTTCTTCAATTTCTTCCAAATTTGTTTGACTTCTTGTTCTGTGGTAAACTTCAGGAATTTCTACCACCGGTGTCCAGTTCTGACTTGTGCTCGGTTCTTCTTCTTCAGCTTCCCTTGAATCTCGAGCCTGAGATTCTTCAGCTGGGCAACCTTCAGCTTCCTCAGTGATTGATGCTGACTGAGGATTTTCTTCTTCAGGGTCTGGTACTCTTTTGGTGTGGCTTACATGAATCCAATTAGGAAATCCTGCACATTTCACTGCTGTATTGGTGGTCAGTATGATTTGACAAGGTTTGCCCCATCTAGGTGATAGACACGTTTCTCTGGTGTGATTCTTCACTACCACCCAATCACCAGGATTCAGATCATGTTCTTATTCAGGCTGCCTCGAAACTGCGTCTTCTCCAACCTGGTGAGAGACAGAACGCACTAGGTCAGCCAATCCTTTGCAATAATCCAGAACCATATCATCAGATATATTCAGCAGTTTGTTTATGGGAACATGTGCTTGTCTCATTGCTCTTCCCATCATTATCTCGTGTGGGCTCAATCCGGTATTTCTATCAGGAATGCTTCTGAGTCCCATTAAAACAAGTGGCAATGCATCCGGCCACTCTAATGATGTTGATGCACACATTTTTCCCAGTCTGGATTTTATTGTGCCATTCAATTGTTCAACCACTCCAGAAGCCTCTGGACGATATGCACAGTGCAGTTTTTGTTCAATTTGGAATGCTTCACAGATTATTTTGATCACTTCACTGTTAAAATGCTTTCCTCTATCTGATTCCAAAGTTACTGGGAAACCAAATCTAGGAATGAGTTCTCGTAACAACAACTTTGCGACTGTAATACTGTCATTCCTCCTGGTAGGGTAAGCCTCCACCCACATTGAAAACAGACACACTATGACAAGTACATATTTTAACCCTCGGCATGGTGGTAACTGAATGAAATCAAATTGCAGTCTTATAAATGGCCCCTCTGCCTTTCCAATCTTTCCAAACCCAATTATTGTTTTTCTTCCTGGATTATGCATTTGGCAGGTCAAACATCTCTGGCAAAGACTCTCTGCTACAGCCCTGAACTTGGGATTGTACCAGTTATGTCTGAAGAGCCTAATCATTGCATCTCTCCCTATGTGTGTGTCTCCATGATACATCCTGGCCATTTGAGAGAGCAGACAGTCAGGCATGACTGGTCTGCCATCAGCGCAAATCCACACCTCGTCATTTCCCTTTGAGAACAACCCACCTTGATCCATATATTCTTTTCACTTTCATCAGCATCATCTTGCAATCGTTTAACATCATTCCATGTTTCAGGTGGCACATACAGCATAAGTTGGCAGCTGATTCCCATTCTTTCCACCCTTTTATTGACTGACAATCTATTTTTGGCACAATGTTGAGCCACAAGATCTGCATATCGATTGCCAATTACCACCCAGTCATCTCCTGACTGGTGTGCGGCACATTTCACCACAGCCAATTCTTTTGGTGATTGTATTGCTTCCAGCAATTCCCTTACAAACTGTCCATTTTTAATGGGGGATCCTGAAGAAGTCATGAAATCCCTCTGTATCCATAGTTGGCCAAAATCATGCACAACCCCGTAACCATATTGGCTATCTGTAAATATAGTTACTTTTTGATTCCTCCCAATTTTGCAAGCCTTTATCAATGCAATCAATTCAGCTATTTGTGCAGATTTGACTCCTGGTAAATAGGTTGCTTCAACTATTCCAGTTAATTCACACACCGCATAGGCAGCAGTTAGTTTACCTTCTTCATGCCTTTGGCATGAACCATCAACAAATAGCTCCCTGTCTGGCTTTCTGAGGGGCTGTTCCTCAATATCTGGACGTGGTTTCGTGCATAACTCTGTGACTTGTAAACAATCATGTTCTTCTTCGTCATCTTTAATTTCCTCATGATATGGGTCTGGTAGTAAGGTAGTGGGATTTACTATTGTGCACCTTACCATGGTCACATTTTCAGCACCCATTATTATTCTCTCATATTTTGTCAGCCGACTAGGAGTAAGATGCTGAGTTCGGGTTCTTGTCAACAAAATCACAACCGCATGTGGAACATACACCTTCACAGGATGTCCCATCACAATTGACTCACTTTGTTCAATGCTCAAACAAGTAGCCGCTACTGCTTTTAAGCAGCCTGGCAACGTGACTGCCACTGGGTCTAATGTAGCAGAAAAATATGCTATAGGACGTCTGTCTAGACCATGTCTCTGAGTCAGAACGGAAAGTGCACAATTTTCTCTCTCATGACAGAATGCAAAACTTTTCTTATAGTCAGGCATGCCTAGGGCAGGTGCTGAACACAGAGCATTTCTCAATTTTACAAAAGCTCCTACGCTCTCATCATCCCACTCAACTGAGTCCTTTGCTTTCTTTTTCGTCATGTGAATTAATGGCTTGGCTAACAGGGAAAATCCTAGTATCCATTGTCGATAGTAACCTACTATTCCTAGGAACATTCTCACTTCTCTTTGCGTTACAGGCATTTGCGTTTTCTTTATTAATTTTACTCTTTCAGAGGTTATTCTTCTTTTTCCCCTCTCAATTTGGTGTCCCAGATATTTAACTGCTGTTGTACAAAATTGCAATTTTTCAGGTGAGACTTTATGCCCTTCTTCAGCTAAATGATTTAATAGTGCAATAGAATCAACAACACAGTTCTCTCTGGTGTTCGATGCCACCAGTAAGTCGTCGATATATTGCACTAAGACTGAGCTTCCTGGCATCACTAGTTTCTCTAGACATTTTTTAAATATCTGATTGAAAATGGAAGGACTTTCCGTGTACCCCTGAGGAACACGATTCCATACATAGACTTTATTCTCAAATTTAAATGAAAAAGATACTGGCTATCTGGATGCAATGGTATTGAAAAGAACGCTTGGCATAAATCAATCACAGTGAACCATCCTGCACTCCAAGGAATCTGGTATAGAATTACTGCAGGATTTGGCACCATAGGACAACATGGTTCTACAATCTTATTTATTTTCCGCAGGTCTTGAACAATCCTATATTTTCCACTAGGTTTCTTTAGACCCATTATTGGTGAATTACATGGGCTAGTCATTACTTCTTTTAGTATGTTTTGTTCTACCATTCGGTTGATTTCTTCAATGACTCCTGCTTTTACTTCTGCACTCATTTTGTACTGTCTGGTATTTGGGAAAATCGCACCTTCTTTTACAGTAATTTTAACTGGGTCTATTTTGGCCATAAGTCCTACTTCTTTTCCTGTGAAATCCCATACTATGGGATTTACTGTAGTTTTTAATTCTTCTGGCAGCTCATCTTTTGTTATTAACTAAAACATCTGATCTACCTCTGTACCTTGCTTTGCAATCATAAACTTATATACATGATCTTCATCTGGGGTCTGAACTGCCACACCATCCGGTGTGCAGAAAATTGTGCAATTCATTTTGCATAACAAATCTCGGCCCAACAAATTTACTGGACTGGAATCACACACTACAAATTGATGCATTTCTCTGAAATTTCCAATTTTAACTTCCATTGGTTCGGTAAGAGGTGTTCTAATCTTTCGATTAGCTACCCCCACTACTTGGATAGCTTCTCCAGAGAGAGGAAGGTCTGGAATGTCTGCTGTTCTTACAGTAGACCGGGTAGCACCAGTGTCCAAAAGAAAAGTAATATCATTACCTTTCACATTCCCTTCAACATATGGACCTGACTGATCTACCGGTAAGGATGCGCCAAGTACGCACTCCTTCTCCCCTCTCCTAGGCACCGTCATGAACTGTATTGACAGAAATCGTCCTGTAAAAGAAACTGTGATGTTACATAATCATTCTTACCACTTCCTCCTTGATATCCGACGTCTGTACCGTGCTTTGCTCTGCTTACATTACCCTGAATAGGTGCAGGTGGTAACTGACTCTGAGGATTTACACCCTGCTGTGAGTCATTCTGCGTCTGTGGATTTAAATTTTGATTTGGGCCATTATTATTCCGAATCTTTTTACATTCATCCTTCCAATGCCCCAATTTTCCGCATCCATGACAAGGAAATTTCTTTTTAGCCTCTTCTCTACTCATTCGTCCTCTCACTTTTCCACCATTCCCAGTGTCACCATTCGTTCCAGAATCCTTTCCTGATTTTCACTCAGATTATCCAAATTAATTCCCTGTTTCTCGGCCATTTTCACCTGAGCCCACATTACTTTCTCCTGCAATTTCTTGTGCCTATCCTCAATATCATCTCCACAATATTTTGCATCTTTCAAAATTTCATCTATGGGCTTCCCCTGCCAACATAACATGTGCTGCTTAATCATTTGACAAATCTCTGGCTTCAGACCATAGACAAATCGGTAAACAAACTGACTCATGTTCTTATCTCCAATGTCCTCAAAGCCACTATATTGCTTGAATACCTGCAATAAACGCTCATAATAGGCGTGTACCGATTCACTGGCTTCTTGGGTAGTTCGGTCTATTTTCACCCAATCTGTTTCTTTCGGTGGTATTTTCCCTTTCAGGTAAGTTATTACTTGATGGTACTTTTTCATTACATCATTTGACGGGGCACCTGTCTTTGGATCTCTAGGATACTCATCACTTGGCCAATCAACTGTAATCTTACAGTCTGTCCATAGATCGGCAGGTACCACTATATCAAACAAACCATCCAAATCCTTCAACAATACCTTTGACACTTTCACAAACCTCTCAACCTGCTTGTACCATTCAATTGGTTTTTCTCTTAACTTTGGAAAATCATTCGTAAATGACAAAATATCCTGTCTGCTCCATGGGACATGTACATATCCCCCTCCTGGAACTTCTCGCATCGGGTACATTTGATCTGTCTTCCCTGTTTCCTTCATTAAATATCCAGAGGCTGTTCTACTTGATCGTGCCTCTTCCTTTTTCTTGGCCCATCTAACTCTCCAATTATCTAGGTCTCCCCATTTTGGCAAGACTGTCATTAATTCCTTTACTTGTAATTTTCTTCCAGAGGCATTCATGTTTTCTAAATCTTTGTCTGAAAAATCTGCTCTATAGGGTTTCTGCAACACTTTTGATCTCCCTATTTCAATTCCCATTTGCAGAGCTAAATCTGATAATTTCTCATGGAATAATTTTACATTTCTGGTGATACTTCTGCATATTCTTCTTCATCGTAAGTATTTAGGCGATCTAACCCCACATTTCCTGCTATTATTTCTTCTAATTCGACTTTTCATTTATAAATATCCATGATTTTTGGAGGTGTACACTGTTGATCTGATCCTTGTGCCCACCTTTCTAAGTCTTCGGGTGTTACTACAGTGACACTTTTTGCTCCCGATGAAGTTATTAGGTTTATATCTTTCGAACAACCAGGTGTAGCCCTTCTGGGGGTGCTATTTACAGAATCTCGAATGGGTAAATCCATTAATGAAATCACAGATTCACAGTCACTAAAGTGATCCTCAACCATTACTACTGCTTCAGGTTTAGGAATATTCACAGGAGTAGGCGTAACTAGCGGTGGAGGATAGTTTCCCTTGTCACTATATAATGGGACTACTGGACCAATTGTTACAGGTATGGTCAAAGAGTCAGGATGCACTTTTATCTGTGTTATTTTCTGTATTAATTCTGCTCTGGTTTTTTCTAGGGCTTCTTTTTCTTTATCGTGAAGTACCCTACTTGTTGGGAAATCATGCAATACCTGCGGTACTAATGGGGTCTTTAACGGTGGTGCACTTGGGGTGCATCCACTTGTTCCTTCCTGATATGGTGGGGGGTTCTTTAATATCTCTTCCATAAATTCATCTTCAAAATCTCCATTTCTCATTAAGTGTTTTGTCTTTTCTGTGCATTTGCTCCCTAACAGTTCTTCTGCTGTTAATATTGGATACAGTCCCTCTGTAAGCATTGCCCTCCTCCATTGTTTCATCTGACCGTCCCTAGACTCATGTTGGTTTCTGGGAAAAAATCCTCGATAACCCCTATTGCTCCTGGATCGGTCACGCTCAAATGCCTCGGTTTCCCATTCCTCTAATGCTTCGTATTGAGTTAATCTAGGTCTGGGTTCTAAGTCATTCATTCTTAATCTCAAATTTTGAAGAATTCTCCCATTGAAAGTGCCATTCTCGGGAAATGCAAATATTCCATCATTTTTGGTATATTCTATCCAATTCTCTATCCATACGCAAGTATGATAACCTCTCTCCATCATCATGAATGAAGCGGGCGTTTTAGCTGGTGGAATGATAATTCCTTCTCTAGTTTTGATTAGTTTATCCTTTTTGAAATAATTCTTAATCTTTTGCAGAAATGACATTTTTCTCTTCTCTCCGTACAACTTGGGTAAATCTCGATGTATAAAATTATATTCTGCAAAGCCTAAATATCTCCTATCTGGACGAGTTCCTGTCAAAGTCCGATCGCGTTTTAACATGCAATCTCTATCCACTAAGATTTTAGCTTCTATGATATCAACCAATCAAGTGCCAGCTAACTTTTATCTCTGAACCAATCCTAGCGCGGCCTGTCTGTGACGTTTGTCTGCCAACCCCTCCTTTACAATCTGCGCTTCTCTGTCCCTCGCTGTTTTCAACCAATCCCAGCGCGGCACCTGTGACGTCAGTACTGCTCCTGACTACTGACCCCTCCTTTACAAGAGTCGTTACACACCCGCTGTTTCAGCCTATCCCAGCGCGGCGTTGTGTGACGTCAGCTCCCTCTCCGGCAGCTGACCCTCCCTTTACAAAATTGTACGCAAAACTTTATTTTCTCTTCTGCTTTAATTAAAATTCAGTAACAACATAAAACATTCGCTATCGTGCCAGTTTCTCTAAATTTTGAAAAGATAGTTTCTCTCACACTTAGTAAAACCTTTCCGTTTACTAAACATACACTACGAGTAAAACCCTTCCGTTTACTCGTCACACAATCTTTTAGAAATACCTGCTACTTCTTCAATATTACCCTTTCTTGGTAATATAACATCAAATTTTACCAGCGTACTCCTTTGCTATTACTCACACGCATAGAGTCCCTAACCAGTACTGATAGTCCTGCTTAACTTTTCAGTACTATTTCTGCCTGACAGATAACCTCACTGCAGTATGGCTTCCACTTACCATCCGCTATTCAATTTTCCCCGGGGAATTCTGGACAACATAAAACAACTTTTGAACACACGGATGTTAGTTCATAAAAATAAAATTCTCATTACCCAATTAACAAAGTCCAACCATCCTCTGATAACCAGAAAACTGATCCAGCGCGATATTAGCAAACAGCATTCATACACCAAATACTCACTTGGGCCCATACATTCATACTACGCTAAAACTTACACTGGGAAGTCAGTTGTACTCTTTATCAAAATCCCTGCTACCAATTACTTTTCTGATTGAAGAGTAATGACTTACCAATGAATCCTTTGCTATTTGGGAAGTTTAAAATGAGTGACATTCCTTACAGTACATAATCCTGAAATAATCACTGAGTCAGGAAGTTTTAAAATGTTTATCTAAAGATTTAGCAGAGTAAAATACAGAACCACATGGTACTTAATCGCACACCAAGGATGAAGCATAGAATAATAATTATTGAATTAATGACGGTCCCTCAGAAAAGAGAGGATAGAGACAGCAGCGCAACTAAAGGTTGCATTTATATTTACCTAAAGTGCGAGAACCAAACCCCTTGCCAAGGAGTTGGAAAAGATAGGACCCAGGAAGGATGAAGAGCAAAGACTTCCTCCAGGTTCAGGACAGGACCGGTGACCTCTCTACAACGACGCCTGCGTCGTTCCCCGCTCTGATACTCGACTTCTCCTCGATTCTCCCGTGCCTTCCTTCTAATGGACTCCGCCGCCCCCTCCTCAGGACCTCTCTGGACAACGGTTCAGCCTGCAATCGATCAGCTTGTCGGTCTGGAGCTTCTTCCTGTCAGCGTCTAGACTCTTCTAATTAGCTAATTCTATATCTGTTATACCCTTCTACGCCCATGTACCTCCCATTAATGTTGCAAAAATATGGGACCACTACTTCTGATTGGACAGGGACAGGGGTTGATCCTCACACCATATGATTTTAGTTCAATTTTCTGAAGACCATTGTTTTAAGATACCGCCCATCAATTTTAATACATTTGCTTTATTTCCCACCCGTCTCACGACAAAGTTTATAAATTCTTCATGTACATAGTTGCAAATTTAACAGGAACAACATGGGTACAGCAATGTTGGCCATTAGGTCGTGGCCTTGGACGACATCCAGATTGACTTCATCCTTTTCTTTGGCAGCCATGCAGGACGCATGCGCAGAATCATTGTCTCTCGAGTTTCAGTTCAGCAACCCCAGGCCCAAGTTTACGAACTGATAAAAGTCAAAGAAGAAAACATTAAAATCACAAATAAAATGTTTCACTGTATACCCACTCTTTCTATTCTATTCCCATTTACTTATAAATTCTATCCCGCATTAGTAGCGTTAGAGAAACGACAAATTAATAATAACACAAGAGCAAGCTGTAGCATGTGAAAACATCAAGCAGCCATTTTAATGCACATTGCGCAGAAGCAGGAGTTTCCCATCAAGCAAAGAGAGACGTCACACCACGTGATATGGTTGAGACATGCGCAGTAAGGTTCCCGCGCTTTAGCGGCCATTTTAGAAAAAGACAAGCGTTACTTGTTAGTTAAAACACATAGGCAAGCTTCCTTACTATTTATGTAGTGTATGCAAAGTTAGTACAAACAATATAAGTTTAATAAATTAATACTGTGAGGAGATTGCGTCCGAGCAAGTCTCATTTGTGAGTCCTTGCTCCATCAGCGGGGATGATTATTTTTGTGCAGGAAGGAAAACCTTCCTGCACAAAAGCAATCACAAGAGACTGTTTCCTCTTTCTATGTGTGCTGCAGAATGCAGCACACTAGAAAGAACAAAAACGAAGAGAAATAAAGATATTTCTCTTCGTTGTGCCTCCCTTACGCCTCCCCTAGGGAGGCGTAAGACTTTGGCGCTGCCTCAGACTTATGATTTTTCATAAATCTGGGGCAGTGTCAAAAAGTCATGGATGTTGCTGGGAACGGCGCCAGCAACACCCATGGAACGCCCCTTTCACACAGTTTTCTGCGTGAAAGGGGCACATATTTATAAGGCCATGAAAAGCCACATAACATGGCTTTACATGGCCTTGTAAATATGCCAGTGGCACATTGCGTCACCGGAACGTCAAAAAATAGTGCCGGTAGGGCCTCATAAATGAGGCCCTGAATGCCCAAAGTTATGTTGCGCAAAACAGCAATATTTTAATAATGACTTAAAAATAAGAATAGATGTACAGTAAAAATCATACAATAGAAGCAACAACATTTCACAAGCGGAACACAGTTGGCACCACTGGGCATCCATGTTACAGTCACTATATGATACTGTTCATTTCCCTAATCAATCTCAAACACTGGGCTGTTTGGTATCTTATGAAAGCAATTGGGATCGTCTTTCTCCTACCAAAAATGGTACCTCCTAAAATACTGCTCGATCTTTAGGAATATTATAAAACCCACAAAATGTGATGAATGTGACTTGTGTAAAAGATAAGTTTCCAGCACAGGTAAATCAAGTTCCACGGTGTTAGCAGTAAAAAGCTATACACCAGGAAAGCCTTGTTTCTCAGCTGGTTCAGGTTTAGGGTTGGACAGTACTTTAAATGTTGAATATCTTGTGGTTCAAACTTTTTTTAAATTTCATTTTATTGAACATATAAAAGAGCTTACAGTAGTAAGCATTTCTAAACAGCCATCCATACACAAGGTTTCGAAACAACAGAGCAGTACAGTTATCTTTCCCCTAACCTCGCAGCCCCTTGTAGGTCTAACTATTCAGTTCCTCATGGGCAGCTAGTCGTGGGACATCTCCACCCAGAGTGGTGGATGGGGGATGCATATAATTCCTCTGTAAGAGTTCCATTTCCCCCAGATCTGTTCCTATTTCTTAGGGCATCCCCTGCCTTCATTGACAACTTTCTCCGCCACCATACACCAGTACATGTCTTTCTTCTGTTAGTCTTGTGCTTCTTCTATTAGTGTTGGTGCTGTTGATGCCCCCCATCTCCGGGCTATGTTATGCTTAGCGACTGTCGTCACAAGTGTTACCCAGATTTGCTCTTTGCAGCCAAGATCCGTTGTGTCCCATACATTGAGAAGGCACCACTTAGGTGAGGGTTGCAAATTCACCCTGCACACCCCTCACAGGCACTGTATTATAGCTTCCCCAATAGGTTTTGATCTGCGGGCACTCCCATCAAGTATGGTGATCCAGCGATCAGGGATCGATAATTTTCACACACAGGCCCATATACACTACCCTAACATAATCCCTTCACGCTGGGGTTCAGTGTGATGCAAGTTTATTCCTAACACACTAAATACACCATTGAACCTGCATTTCTCCCTACAAATAAATTGTGGTGATCGGATCTAGAGTTGGTTAGTTGATAACAATAATTAGTACTTATCAAAACATCTATACTAAATAAATAAAAACAGACTCAGTGTGTAGTTTATGTTGTTTATCATAAATAATGTAAGAATAAATGCTCATCAAGTACAGTTATACGAAATGCAAATCATGAATTATCACAGAGAGAAAACATTGGCAATGTATAAATTCAAACTCATATCAATAAACAATGCAATGAAGGAGTGGATAGGCAAAGAGAGAAACTTTTCAGAGACAAAACACATTTGCAAATGAATATGCAGTTTAAGAAGATTATCTATACTAACCCAGGTAAAATTCAGGGAAACTACCCCACTGGCCAGTTAGGGCAGGAAGGCCACTCAAGTAGAGTCGAGTGACAAAGATTAGGTCAGGATACAGGAAACAGGTAGGCCTCTATCTGGAAATAGCAAACCGACGACAGCGACGATCTTCCGCTAACTAGCATCAGCACCTACTCTAAACCACACCCACCGGGACTTTCAATTATACCCTAAAACCTAAATGTCCAACCCACATTTGTTTCATTTAACAACCAAAGTTTGTCTCTCATTGGCTAATAATGGGGGTGTTCTGTCACACCACTCTCGTCATGTCCATTTTTATTAGACACCCTTTTGTTCAAACATTAAGCATTACATCAGAATCATCCAAGAAACAACTTTGAACACAATCATAGTAAACATTTCCTGCAGTTCCTTGAAGGTTGCAAATCTCTACGCCTCTTTTGTTCGTCTCTGCCATCTCGTGACGAAGTTGCATCGCTTCCATTTGTAATCTTATCCTCTTTCTTCCGTAACCTTGGCAGACAGTAAGTACAATACAAAGGACATTTCTATTGCCTCTGCATTCTCTCCTCAATTTAAGCTAATTTATTTCGTATTTTTCTTTTCAGGACGAAAGTTAACCCAAAACTGGCATGCAGAAGTGTAAGCCCATGCTTACTTTTTCTACAAGAACAGAACACAAAACATTTATTATTTTTCAACAAATGTAATTTCATTTTGCGCACCATCCCAGCATTTGCACTAACCCATGCACAGCCCATGCTATGTTATTCCTAGCGAAATATTATTAACGTGCACAAAAGCAGCATTAGTTTTTATCAAGCAGTTTGCGGCCTAGTTTTCATGCATTAATACACGCATTAGTTTACGCATGCGCATAAGCATTTCCCCATGTTTTATCACTTATTAATAAAACTTTCACCGCACACTGGTAATATGTGTTACTGAGTGTTTAATCCGAGCAGGTTTTATTTACGCAAAACCCTGCTCCATCAATCCCCCCTTTGATGGCGTTTTGAGCCATCATCAAAATACCCATCACATACAAGTTACCATTTATTTCAAAACTGTACTTCTTTCTCGTTTTATTCTTCCATCTAAGTCTTTCATGATCTCATAGTAATTTCCTCTCATATCTTCTAATTCTATCTCTTCTCTCTTTCTTTTTCTAGCTCTACGTTTAAGATCTGATGTCTCTTTCTTTCTACACTTGCATTTGCAACATTTATAAATCATGATAACTATTATTATTACTGCAACGACTGAAGTAACAGGTATTAATATTTTCCCTAACAAACTACTCCCTAAAGTAGAAAACCAATTTTCCACTGAGGAAAAATTCTTACCAAGTTTCTCCCAAGCACCATCAACTTTCAGTTCAGTTAAATCTTCATGAAGTTCTGTAATATTTTTGATATACCCCTCAAGATTTTTACTTTTGTCAGGAATATAAGTACAGCATTGTTGTATTTTCAACATGCTACAGACTCCACCCTCTTTTGCCAATAATATGTCACGGGCAAGTCGATTTTGCAAAACCATTGATCTAATCGCAATCATGTCAGTATCAATCATCAAGAACCCACCAGCAGTATCTGTTGATAAACGATCAACCACTGTAGACAATTTTCTAATTTTATGTGAATTCAGAATAACTCCAACTGAAGGTATCAGTGATCCAAAAATATCCCCAATTATTTCAGAATAACTCGCTCCTCTCTTATTACGTGTTACTCCTTGTTTCATTTCATTAATTCTATTATTCTTATCTACGTGATAAACTTTCGGGAATACTATACCTAAATAGCAACATCCATACCAACCTGTAGGTAATCTATAATAAGCATTCTTACCACACACATAATAAATTCCCGGGAAAACAGGATCAGTCCCTCCTTTCAATCCCCAATTTCCTTTTATCAAGAAAGTATGCTCACATTCACTAGAACCAATAAAATACCTATTAAGATCAGTCTTTTCTCTAAACACACAAAGCTTTCCTCTACGTTGAAAATCTAGAGTCATGGCAGGCCAAGTCTCACCCTTTTTGTAATCGCCCTCTCTGAAAGCCTATGGAGGTACATGTGACTTTTGCTCAGCAGCTTTCTTTTTAAAATCTCGTCTTCTATCTTCTACCAAGTTCATAAACTCAATTTCTTCATGCCGTAGTTTACAAGTTAAGTTATTTCTATGTGCATCTATTGTGTCTATCGGTATGTTACTAATGAAAAAATCTCCCATGTAAGCTGCATAAACAGGTCCATAAACAATTTTTAAATCTCTCCTAATAGGATTTTCTGGAAATATTAGGTCAAAATTAGAATAATAATACTCTAGTCCTTCCCTCTCGTAGAACAGACTTGTCAAGACACTACAAGACACACCATATGTTAAAGGTAGGTGATGGTAAGTCACCCCCTCTAAGACAGACGACGGTAATTGCATGCACACATAATCTCTCTCATTCATTGTATTAACATACTCATATAACAATTTAGTAAAAACATTTAACGAAAAATCATTAATTGATTTATCATGATGATAAATACTATCATCTTCTATTTTTTCTATATTAGTATTTATACTTTGTTTAGTAACAGTATCTATTCTCTCACTTCCCACGCCATTAGTATTATTTTTGTAATTAGTCACCATCATATCAGGGACAATAACAATCAGTGTTAACCATACCAACGTTAGTAGTAAGACACTACATAAGCAAGCATTAATACATTTACGTTTAAAACTATGATTTTGATATCCGGTCTCTGTTACCTTTGCCATTTTTGACACTATATAAAAAAAATTTAAATCTAAGAAAAACCCTAAAAACCTAATTTTTGAGAATAAAACTTATCCAAAACCATCTAGAGTAGTGTATCCTTACACTTTAGGCCTCTCTTCTTTACCCCCTCTTTTTCTTTTCTTTTTTTATATCTTCCTCTTCTTCAAATCTTTTTGAACTTTCAAAATATTCTTCATTGAAATTTGTTGCACCTTTATTTTCACAGTTCTCTTTTAAGGTGGTTTCAGTTTGTTTTGATCACTTCGATCAGTATCAGCTTTTTTTTCTTTCTGATCTGTGTTCTCAATTTCTTCTAACACCACATATGTCCATTCTGGAGCTGTGTATTTCTTACTTGGAATTCTTATTCTCCTTGTTTTTCGTACTGATTCTTCTTCTGAATCACTTTGTCCAGTTTGACTTGATATTTCATTTATTTGATCTGGCCTTTTCTTTTCTAGAGTGTATTTCAGTTTTTTCACTCCTTTTGGCCACTCATCACCTTTTCTTGCTCTCTTAACTTGAACTGCTTCTTCACCTTCGTTGTCAAGTTCGCAAGTTCTTTTATTCAGTTCTTTTCTCTGTTGTACTTGCTCTTGATTTTCATCAGTCACTTTCTCTTTTTCTTTCTCAACAACAGTCTCTTGAGACCCAGTAGCTGGTGCCCACTTTATTCGACTTGTACTTGGTTCTTCCTCTTGTTCAGCCTTTCCAGAATCTGTAACACTAGATTCTATAGCTTCATGTTCTTCAGCTTCTGGTTCTTTTCTCTGCTTTACCAGTTGCTGCTCTTCTTCTTGTCTTTCAAGTGGACTTGGGGCTCTTCTTGTATGACTTGCATGAATCCAGTTTGGCAAGCCACCACACTTCACTGCTGTTGTTGTCACCAAAATGATCTGATATAGTCCGTTCCACCTGGGTTCTAAACACGACTTCCTCACGTGTTTCTTGACAAGAACCCACTCTACTGGACTCAAATCATGTGCTTGATCTGGCTGTGTTGTGGTTGCAAATTCTCCAAACTGATGAGACACAGAACACACCAGATCAGGCAATCCTTTGCAATAATCAAGCACTAGATCATCAGTAATATTCATTAGTTTGTTTGCTGGTACAATTGCTTGTCTCATGGCTCTTCCCATTAGAATCTCATGAGGACTCAATCCAGTCCTATTATCAGGAATGCTTCTAAGACTCATCAATACCAGGGGTAAAGCGTCTGGCCATTTCAGTCTTGTAGACGCACACACTTTTGACAGTCTGGATTTAATAGTGCCATTAATTTGTTCGGCCACTCCAGATGCTTCTGGTCGATAGGCACAATGCAGCTTTTGTTCAATTTGTAATGCTGCACAAATCATTCGAATTATCTCATTATTAAAATGAGTTCCTCTATTTCTAAAGAGACTGGAAATCCAAATCTTGGGATAATCTCTCTTAAAAGTAGTTTAGCAACTGTTAGACTGTCATTCCTTCTTGTTGGATAAGCTTCTACCCAGCGAGAAAACAAACAACAACCAACACATATTTCAGTCCATTACAAGGGGGAAGTTCAATAAAGTCAAGCTGTAGTCGGGGAAATGGTCCTGCTGCTTTTCCAATTCGACCCCAACTAACAACTGTCTTTTTACCTGGATTTTGCTGCTGGCACACTATACATCTCTGGCATAGACTCTCTGCAATGACCCTAAACTTTGGGTTGTACCATGACTGCTTGGAAAGCCTGATCATAGCATCTCTTCCAACATGTGCAATTCCATGGTACATCCTTGCCATCTGAGACAGTAAACTATCTGGCTTTACTGGTCTTCCATCAACATACACCCACACTTCATCTTCTGCTCTTTTTTCACAACCTGATTTTATCCAAATTTGTTTTTCTTCCTCATTTGCTTCTTCCTGTAACTGTCTAATTTCTTCCTATGTTTCCAAAGAAAAAAACATCAAGTGGCAATTTGTATGTTTTTTCTCCACCCCTCTGTTTATTGCAATTGAATTTTGTGCACAGAAACGCGCCACTTGGTCTGCGTATCTGTTTCCTTTTGTCACATAGTCATCTCCTGACTTATGTGCTGAACATTTTACCACTGCAATCTTTTTGGGCATTTGTAATGCATTCAATAGATCCTTCACATTTTTACTGTTCCAAATCGGTGATCCTGAAGAAGTCAGAAATCCTCTTTGCATCCACAACTGACCAAAATCATGCACCACCCCAAAACCATATTGACTATCAGTGAATATGGTTACTCTCAGATTTTTGCCAATAATACATGCACTAGTCAGAGCTATTAGCTCAGAAATTTGAGCAGAATGTATCCCCTTTAGACAGGATGCTTCAAGAACCATAGGTACTGTACATTCTGCATAAGCAGCACTCAATGCACCTTTTTCATCTCTCAGACAAGATCCATCCACGAACATCACACTATCTGACTCTTCTAGTGGTGTATCCTTTATGTCAGGTCTTGGTTTCGTGCACAATTCTGTCACATCCAAACAATCATGATCTG